>CM037157.1:29250642-29331604 GCA_020921065.1 Vaccinium darrowii | reverse complement strand
TAGTTGCGTAGGCATTTTCCGCCTTGTTTTGACGGGTAGCTCATGCGTACCATGCTCTTCATTGAGTGTGGACCCGAACCCCAGCATCAGGGGTACCCATCATTGACTTGGGTTGTAATAGCTCCGCACGCCGCTATTCAAATAAGGATCGTGTGCCCAGCTCCGGTTAGTAAGGGCGATTTAGGTATTTTCGTGTCTGTTTTTAATTTTCAAAAATTAAAAAAAAAAAAAAATTAATTGTGTGGTCCGGTATCGCCACCTAATTTCTAGCATTAAATTTGTGTATCTGGGTTTCTAACAATCTTATTGCCGTGTCTCGGATAGTCATAAAAGACGATTGGCTCTGATTTCTTTAAGGAACAACTTTGAGTAATTTAACCTGTTGAGTCATGACTTACCCGGGATTGTTATGATGACCTTCTCTACACACATTTAAGTGAGACTTTAGGGAGAAAAGTAGTACCCGTCCCTTTCACGTGACGAAAGTGGTGGTGTATTCTATTTTCTTCTTTTATTGCTCTTTTGTTTTCTCTGTGTACGCCCGGACACCACGTGCCGGGCTGGACTGATGTTCTTTGTAGGGTGCGCGGAGAGAGTACCCGAAATTCCTCATACATCGGCCGAGGTCAAGGTGGTTGGCTGCCACCCAGAGGTTCAGTTCTTCCCCTTGTTCTCTATTTTGTGTGTCTCCATGCTTTGGGGACATAGCATGTTTTTAGTTGGGGGGAAGGTGTACTTTGTACGTGTTTGCATTGCGTTGCTAGGTAGTTTTTGGGGATACGGTTGTTATGCAGTCTGTACATATTATTGAACAGATGAGATCTAGCTAATTTAGTATGCTTGTTTAACCTGAATGCATGCATCTATTTGGCTATCTATTTGAGCATAATGCACTGTCAAGCATGCGAATGAGTGTCCCCACATTGATAATAGCGTGTTCTGAATAGCATTCCCATGTTCTTTGTCTTCATTTCTGCAATCGCATAAAATAGTAGGCTTTTGTTCTGCAATTAAGAAATCAGATTTATTTTATGCATTTGTGAGAGTGAATAACGTGCATAGGGGATGAAACAAGGCATTCTTTGCATGATTAAACCACATATGAGTCTCTTTGACCCATCTTAAACCAGTCCGAGTCAGTTCCCGTGTCTAACTTAGGAAACCGGTGTTTGGTTGGGTAGAAGTTGGGGGGAGTCAAGCTCCGTGCGTCATGAGTGTCGTACTGCTGTGGGAAAATGTGTTTGTGAAGTAATGTGTTTTGAGAGAGTAACATTTGAAGAAGTCTGATTGGGTGTCATGTTTGGAAACCAAAACCATAAACCATAGCCATAAACCATAGCCTTAGCCTTTCCCTTTAAAAAAAAAATAAAAATTTATAAGCGTTTCGGTATCGATACATGAGAAGTGCTGTATCAATACCGGGTGTATCATGGCCGAATAGAACCTACGGGTATCGATACAGGACTTCTCCTGTATCGATACCGAGTGGCTTATTTTGCGAACTTAACAGGTTTGACCGGTCATCTTCCTCGCTTCTTCATCTTCTTTCCAACCTTCTCTCTCTCTCTAACCCTAACACCCACAAAAACCACCATTGTTATACTCTTCAAACCTCCACAACTCCTCCAAATCTCACTTAAATTCCACCAAACTTCACCAAAACGCTCCTTTTCTTCTTCTTTACCACATATACCTCCTAGATTCCTTCTAAAATCCCTATTTCTCCAGATCCGAAAACCTAAACTTTCAACCCAACTTCCAAACATGGCACCCAGGAAGCCTTCCGCTAGTGCTAAAGGGAAAGGGGCGGCGTACTCTAGCGCTCCTCCAGAGCAAGAGGAAGGGGGAAGCCCGGTTCAAGGCCGAGGTAGAAGGAGGACCCGGGATCAGATTGCCCGGAATGAATAGGAGGCATGGGAGGAGTCCGTTCTGGGGAGGGGTGTCAAGAATGAGCGCCACATTATCCGGGAAGGGTTCCCTGTGGGTCACGTCACCATACAAGCCATTGTGGAGCAAGGTATGTCCTTTTGGTTTGAGCCAAATCCCGGGTATAACCTAGAACTCGTTAGGGAATTTTATAAGAATATGCATGTACCAGCGTCCGGGACCGCATTTAGTTCCGGGACTGAGATCACCTCACGAGTGGCTAGGTTGCCCATTGTGGTCACACCCGATATAATTGCTACACACTTGCAGTACACGAGGCCGACCGATACCAACTATCCTTGCCCCTCGGAGGACTTTGAGCCGGATAGGGTGGCTGAGATTTTGTATGAGAACCGTAGAGAGGCCCGCATTCCTCACCGGCCGGGCAAGTTTAAGGCGGCCTTTCAATTTTTGAACCAAGTAGTGTGTTATAACCTGGACCCGAGGGCGACTGAGAACAAACCGTCTGAAAATACCGGAAATTTACTGACAGCTTTCATGGAGTCGGACACTGTGTGTGACTGGGCATTGTTCATTTATGCTAAGATTATTGATTTTCGCGATGCCCCGACACAGACAAGACTGTCGTTTCCTTGTCTGATTACGTCCATTCCTAGAGGGTCTGGGTTGACAGGGGCTAAATGGCTTAAGAATGATCCACTGAGTCCTAGGCCGATTGACAGCACTATTCTTACTAAGAGCATAGCCCAGTCTCGTGGTGTTAGAGGTGGAGCCTTTTTGACTACCGAGCCTCCTGCCAATGCCCCTACTACTTCGTGGCTGCGTAAGATCTTCTGCCAGGGTGTCGCTACCATTCGGAGTCATCAGAAGATCAAGAGAGAGGTGCGACAGATTGCAAGAACTCAGCAGCGGATGGATCACAGGCAGGAGTGGTTGGCAGGTCGGGTTGAGGGTTCATCTTCGGGGCCATATGTTCCGTTGTAGTTGCCCGAGTTAGAGGTCAGTGATGACTTCGCTGATGACGGTGGCGGGTATGAGTCGGATTGAGTGTTGGTACTTGTGTTGCATGGAGCTGGCTTGGGGGTAGTTTGATGGTGATGGTTGGTGGTGTTATTTTATGTGAGACTTATGTTTTCTGTTGTTTCATTTGGGTCTGTAATATAACTTGCATGGATAATGTTTTTATTTTGTGGACTTGGTTTTGGTGGCACCGATGGGCGCGTTGACAGGTAGTTAGACATGACAGGTGCGGCCAGTTTGGGTAGTTAACCTTGCCCTTCTATAGGCCGTCACCTGATTTTACAGTTCCCTCTTTGATCTAACCAAGGTCATTATAATCCGAAAAGTCCTTAGTAGATCTTGTGCACGTGTTTTATACTCTCACTTATGCATGATTGATAATGATGTTGCTTATGTTGTGGAATCATGTTTAGACAGACTGTGCGGTTATTTCTTGCTGAGCGTTGATTTTGATTAGCACATGGTAACCAGTTGTTCGGTTTCATGCAGTTTGCCAAGCGCTTATATGGGATGTTGAGTGTTCTAGTGAGTGAGTGTAACGCATTTGTCTTTATAGGGATGTTCATTTTCACGTGTGGAATGATGCTATCTGTGTTCAATTTTCTGTCAAGGCATGCATGCATGTGGGTTACGGGCATATTAAGAGGCAAATATCTATCACTGTGGCTAATTATGTCTACAGGTGGCATAACCACCGTACCCCCGTTGGTGTTTTCTAGATTTCTATCTTTGGTTGCATTTTGTTCGTTCCTAGGGACTAGCAACGCTCAAGTTGGGGGGTGTGATAGGCGCGCAATGTCACAGATATAAGCGCCTAAGTAGGGCGAATTAGGGCATTAGAGGCGCGATTTATTCCATTTTCCACTTGATGCGGGGTTGTCTTTTGTTTTTGGTGTTTTTTTGGTTGTTTTGTAGGAAACAGGTCGGAAAGAGCACGCAAAGTGGACACAAGGCGGTTGGGCATGTTGGGACCCGGTGGGACCCAAGTAGGACCGACCAAACAAGCTTGGAAAGCATTTTAAGGGACTCGGTATCGATACATGCATATTGCTGTATCGATACCGGGGCGTTCAGAGGCGAACAGAAGCTACGGGTATCGATACAGGGATTACCCTGTATCGATACCGAGTGCCATATAATTGGCCGTTTGACTTTGTCACGTGTTTTAACTTCGGTAGGGAGCATAAATACTCCGTTTTTAGAGCAAATTAGGGTTCCACGAATTGTTTCTAGTTTTTCTACTTTTCAGAGTTCGGCTACAGTTTTTCATTCAGCGTTCTACATTCAAGTTTATTTCCAGAATTTCAGTTTTGAGATTGTTTTTGCGGATTGATAATCAAGTTCAACTTTCCCTTGCAATCTACGGTATCGTTTTCTACTGTTTTCATATTTGATTGTTCAAGCATGCGTAGATCTAGGCTTAATTTGATTTCTATAGTTATTGTCATCATGAGTGAGTAGTCGTAACGAGTGCGGCTGCGGGGCGAAAACGCCTACGTCCAGACTAATCAATATTTTACCTCGGGGCCGAATCAAATCAATTTTCAAGCAATTTTGGGAACTAGAAACTTTTCTAACAAACAAACCCAGGCATTACCGGAATTCGAATGCGCACGGAATCTGGTGACAGGTGGTGCGCATTTGTAGGAAGCCTTTCTCGTATTCCAGAATCAGTAAAAGGATTAATTGTGGCCCGAGTGAATATCGGTTAGGCTAGGCGTGGACGCCGGGTTTCCTCAACTGTGCTCTCTTTATTAATTTGCATTCAACTAAATTAGCTTAGTAATTAGTTAACCAATTCCATCAAATCAAGGGGTGGCTACCTAAGAGCCAGATCAAACTGCACTTTCACACCTTTGAGTCCAGCACTTCAGTCGTCTCTGTGGTTCGACTCCGGTACTTCCGGAATTATTGTGCTACACTGGTCGAGAGTCCTACGCTTGGGACGCGTCTTTATTCGTCTTATTTTTAGTCACCTAGTCGGTCAAGCAGCTATAAATCAAAAGGTTAAATCAGGAGTTACAAGATTAGGAATTACCAACTTGCCCCAAGCTACACCTAACTCCACTCCTTGATTTAGCTCCCCGAGCCCCTTCTTAACTCCATAGCCTCCACGAGTTCAACACCCCTCGATCTCCATATCAAAGACGGCTCCGGATCATCCGGCCATGTAGATATGTAGGCAACACCACATGATGTATGAAAGATATGATTTTTATGAAGATTTTTGAAAAACAAATCAATCTAGAGACAATCCATGGAATAATAAAATATTGCACTAGATTGAAAGATAAAATGATCAAACACTAAGTTTAGATCATTCAAAAAACATCAAGCACACAAGGATATAAGAGTGAGGACTTCCTCTCTCTAAAAGTGGGCTGATGTAAAAGTAGTGCACTCAAAATGAGAAAAACATGTATTTATATGCCTTGTGGTGCACCCTAGGATCAGCCAATGAGAAGGCATTTGGAACTGAGCAAAACGCGCCTCAAACGCGCTTAAGGTGCCCGGATTAGGGCATTGCGCGCTAAAGACGCGCACACAAGAGCATTGCGCGCCACGAACGCGCTTCGAATGCGCTCTTCAAATAAAATCTGATTTAGGCCAAGAACGCGCATTGAAGAGCGCATAATGCCCCAAGAGTGCCCTTGCCAGGGCACAACGCGCTTAGAGTGCCCTTCGAGCGCGCTAGCTCCTAATTACACAAAATGCCTTAGAAAATATTTCTCTTTTCAAACCAAGACAAAATAAACATCCTTCATGCTTTAGAAAAATATTTCTCCACAAAATCCAAAGGTAAAATTCAAGATTTAAATGCCATGGACTACGTGATGCATAAAACGCAAATGCAGCGCATATACCTCTTGAACGATTGTGCCTCCGTCTTGGCATTGGTCTTCTCGACGATTCATGATCATGGGAGCGAAGTATCTAGATATCCTAAAAACCAAAACACCTCCCAAACCCAAAGAGAAGAATTACCGACTCCAATGGTCTTTCGACACACCCAGGAATCGCCAATAAACCTAACACGAACAAATCTGGGATTACATCAGGTCAATTTACAAGTTCTGTTTATTAGCATATGGGACAATTTTCAAGATGGACATCTCTCTCGTTAGCGTCATAAGATAGTTAAATGAACAGGTCCGACTGTAAATTCAAATTGAACAGAAAATATGCATATCACGTGGTGCATATGTTTGACACATTCATTCGAGATCAGACTTCATAAGTGCACGTAATTCTATAGAGAATGAGTCAAAAGATGCCAACCTTCCGCAGCTCTTGAGTGATGATGCCATCGAACGAGTTGAATTTGAGTGCCCTAGAGCTCGATCAATGCGAAATTATGGAGAGGTTCAAATGGAGAATTGAATTTGAGTGATGATGCCATCGAATGAGTTGAATTTGAGTGCTCTAGAGCTCAATTAATTTGAGTTTAGGGCTCTCTGGTTGATTGCTTTATGAGATGGGAAACTGACAAACTGTATATAAACGAGCGAGTTTCGGTCGACAGAAAGAACAAAACAGTATTTGCCCAGGACCCGCCCAGGAGTGCAATCACGCCCAGGATCCAGTAAATAACTGGTCAACAAGATTCCATCCCCCCTCAAACTAGTAAATTTAACCGTTCTTTGCATTTCGTGAAAACTTTGCTTCACCGTGATAGATTAATTTGTTGGCATGTGCTTACAAAGAGAAAAATACTTTTGGACGGTCAAAATATGTGCTCAAGTATTGCTTAAGTTGTACTTGCACCCGAGTTTTTCTCGCTTACTAGTAGTTGCTGCTTTTCTCTCTTGATGGGTTAATTTGTATTTTTGATAACCAGATGTCCGAACCAACTTTTGAGCACCTCGACTAATCCGGAGAGACCAATCTCACCATCCACTAACGGAGGCCCCAATTAAAGTCAGAGTAAAACTCTGCATGTACTGGCACCAAAGAGTTGATAACACCTACGAATTTTCAAAACTGAGACCTTAGGAGGGAGCAAACTCATAAATCTCAAACCTTGACCACTATGCCAACCCCTTAGGGTTTGATGGATTAATTTATATAGCTGTATAAATTAAATATTTTAGTATATCGATCGCTTGTACTTGTATTTTTTTTTTTTGGTCTAACAATTCACGAAACTGAGCATTAGAACGAAGGAAGATCGTTGCGCTATTGTTGCCACCGGTTCCTCCAAGGGACAGGAGAAACGGGAGTGGTCAACACCGGGTGGTGTAGAAGATGCGAGGGCGTGCCAGGAGATGTAGATCTCCAAGAGAAATGTAGAAAAGCGCCTGAATGTACTGACTAACTTCTTTCAAGCAATTGAGAAACTCGAACTAAAGTTACAACGGTTCGTGGGGGCCTTGAACAAGGACTTCCACAACTGAAGAAAATTACATAGAAGAGGAAGAGAATTCAGAGGAGGGAGAAGTAAGAACGGGGGAGAAGTAGAAGATAGACATAGGGAGGAGATAGAAGAAGAATAAAGGGGGGATCGATCGACTAACTGCGAGAGTTAGGAGATAATACTAAATTACTTTGCTGCTGTGAGCTTTGTTGGTGTTGGAACCTCCGCAATGTTGCACAAAGGTTCATATTTATAGACTTTGAATCCCATTGTAACTTCCATGATGTAACCGCCCATGAATTCCAGCCATTACGCACATGTATTGCACCCATTTCGGTAACTTCTTGAAAATGCACGAGGAGATGACATGTGTCCCTTAACTGGCCGAAAATAACTACCCACGTTCTCATTGTAATTAGCACATGTTAATTTCGGCCATTATCGACTTGTTTTAGATAAAAACCACTTCCTATAATTTAGGTAACAAACTTATCTCCTAAATTATAGATAATCCGGCTATTAATTTAAATCCGAATTACATTAAAATGATTTTCAACTAATTTAATTGCCACGTGTAAATTTTAAATTTTATGGTACAAACAGCTGTACAAGTCCCAGAAGGAAGTCGCCCTCAATGGGCTCACTTCTCTCACTAACAAGGAAGCACAGGTACGTGTATTTATTTTGACGGAGAGAATGATAATGAATTCTTTTTATGTAACTCAGAAATTTGAGTCAACTTTCGCACACCTATATTATATCTTAGTTAAGGGTTGAAGCGTAGAATGATAATTACGGGAAAAATAAAATTAAATCCTAGATTAGATTTCCCGCGCTTGAAAGCCAACTAAAAAAATTCAAGACCTTAGCACTAGAATTAGTACTCGAACAGACAAACATCAGCCGAAGATTCCAAACGGAGAGTGTCCTACTTTTGCCCATCAGTTTCCTAAACAAAGCAAAGATAATTTGCATGACCCTTCCTCTTCTTTGCACCGTTGCCCGCAGCCAACAGAGAATCTGTCCAGGGCCACCTATTCCATCCACAAAATGGTGGTAATTCAATAAGAAGATGAAAAATTGTAGATAAAAAATAACCCTAAGTTGCAATCAGCTTTAAATTACTGAAGGAACCTGTACAGACCCACAAATTTGAAGCCAGGTGTCTTTAAACTATTTGACGCTGTTACGAGCTTTAGCCAGCCGCTTGTAGTAATTTAGGTAGCATCATCTCTTCCTGCAGGGTAAATTACTCAGTTAGATCCCATAAAATTAAGCATGCGGTGCAAAATCAGGGTGAGATTTTAACTCGTTCAAACTAGATGTGCCTTGGAAACCCACAGAAAGTTGGTTATTGCAAAACAATTATCCGAACAGCAATGATCATAATGTTAAGAATAGACTCTTTGAACATTCCTTTCGTACACAGGTTGAACTGCTAGAACCGTAGCTTGCGAGTCGGACCCTTGCTAGCATTAAGTTTGGAAAAAGCCGCAAAAATAACCAAGTCGAAAACTTTTGAGGCTTTCCCTACATAATTGTTCGGATTTTGAAAGGCAACATTTCCGTGGTGCGCATTCAACTTGAAAAGGGTTTGCCTGGGCGTTACGAAGTTTTATATTTCTGCTCATGTAGTGGAAATGTGGAATGGATGATACTCATAACTAATAACAACGGTGTCATCGGCAAGTAATCTAATAGCCACTAAAAAATCGTCTGCAACAGGCAATTTTAAAGCTAACCTTTTTACAGCTTCATTAATTTCCTCTCAAAACTGCAAGCTGGGAAAGTTGATCTATTAGATTGAAACGTCTATGATCCATAGCCTCTTTCTCAAATATAGCATCTGACAAGACAACTGATGATGCTCCCTGGGCAATGTAATCCCCAATCAAATCTGCATCAGATTCCAAGCATATCTCCATTCAGCTGATGATACAAATTTAAGAAGCACGACACAGATGCAGCACAGGTACACTATTTTTTTTAATTTTAATTTTTCAAAAGTAAGATACGGCACGTTGGGGACACTTTGACTTTATCCATCTCTATATAAGTATCATAAATTCACATGACAATGATATTGGGATTAAAAGAACATTATATTAACATGATGAAGGTATAACAACCAAAGTCACTAAATAAGTGCTCATGAACTAAGTAACCCATAGCAATTTTGCATTTTGACCTTCTAACATGTCCCTAGTATGTCCCCAGCGGGTACAATTAAACACATATGACAAAAAATGGACATATATTAGGCGCCTTCAACACGTGCCGGAGCGTGTTATAACGTGTTGTGTTGAGGCGCGTCACACATGGATAAATGGGGCCAATACACGTGTCTGTGCTTGGAAATACTCAAATTGTTAATCCTAACAAAACTAAAGATAAAAATTGATTCAGAGGTCTGTATTTATACTAAAAAAAAATATCCTAGTTCTTAAGCCAATATAAATGTAAACAATTACAAGGCTGAAGGCATGAACACCATTAGCAACAACACTAACTAGGGTGTAACAGATACTTCCTTTTTTCTTTTAAAAGCACCTTGTTCCATATACATACAAATCCACCATAGGCTTAATGACAAATACCGCGCATGCTTGATGGGAGAAAAAATTATGATCTTTTCAGACACTTCCAAGGATTTCTTTTTGTCCACTGAGAGTTTTTAGGTTTCAGGTTGACAAACACAGAGCTCAAGATGATTACATTGCCTCTTCCAGTATATAAGCTGCTGATTAGTAGCAGGGTTCTTTGTATTTGTCAAGCACCTTCCACCAGTGCAAAGAATTTTCCAGACAAACTAACGTGTTGGTGGGCACGCATTCACTTTCAATCGATTGTTGAAACCTTTGAAGCTACTCACAAGTGAAACGGATTCATGACCCATCACAGGCACTAAAAAAGTATAAATCTCCATAAAGTCTCAGAAATTTCTTCTTCACACTTATACAGAATGGTAAAACAGTTAAAAGAAAACAATAGACACAAGACGAAGATCATTACCAACCTATTGTTATGCCCTGAGAAGCAATCATTGAAATATGAGAGAAAGGCCTTCTTAGAGCTGACAAGTACTGAACACCACCTAACATGGACACAGGATAAACCTATGCAGCACAACATTAAACGGACAAAATAAGAGATATGCACAAGGCATATATATGCCCTTCCAAATTTAGATTTTAGCCAATGCAATAGAGACAATCCCATATGAACTCAAAGGAATCAAGAGTAAGTTTTAGATACAGGTCCATATTTGTCGGTACGGAATCATTTGAATGCAGTATGCCTATGATTTTACGAACAAACATTAAAGATATAAGGAATAGAAATAACCAATAATACATATTAAGTGGCCTAGAGAAGGATAAAAGGTCCAGTGACAAAGTAAAAAGGTTGTTTCTCAAGAACATGAAATTATGTTTCTTAAAGAGCGTACCCACTGCATGAAGCTCTTGCCTATGCAGTCTTACTCTGCAAGCAGAGAGGCTGTTTCCGATAATCGAACCAGTGACCTACATACCACAATGGGGCAACTTTACCGCTATGCTAAGCCCGCCCTTCATGGAATAATATTTCTAAAGAACCAAAAGGCGGCAACTGGAATGCCATGATTTAAGAGCTTTGCTTGCAAACAAGATATGATCATGATGTTCAGCCAACATTCAACTAGAACATTGGCATAACAAATTTGTGGAAAAGAGTGCACTACCAGGTAAAGGAATCTAATGCCAGTCAAGGATATTATATAGTTCTCTTGCAAAGGAGATCTCGTTGTATGTCCCCAGTCCCCTCCTTTATTTTTTCTTATGGGACCAAATTTGATAGGAACCTGCATCTTGGAGGTATAAACATATCTTATGGATCCGAATACATAGATATGAAGGAAATAGATAGAATCAAGGAATTGTGATATAGCGCCGAATAAGCCACAGCTCTATTCCCGACTCAAAATCCATAAAAGGACTTTAAGAGAGAAAATGGAGGGCCTACACTATACATTCTTCTGCCTGATATTTTATAGACCCGGGTACATACTTATGATGAAAATAGATAGTGTTCACAATTGTTCGTAACCAAAATTCTCAAAGGTGATGGGTTTCACATAAGAAAGCCCGCTGCTCCTTGCTCCTAGGAATCATGGATGAGGGTTATGGTTACAGAAATTATACAACAGATGCGCTGATACAACAAATTTCTAGCAAAAAATTTACCATGGTGTTGCGGAAAAAATATACATCTCTTTTTACTTAGTTGAATTAGTCCAACTAGTTGCAATGCAGGTGTGAAGCGAAGTCCCACATCGCCTGGGTACCAAAGTAATACTGAAATATATAAGCGTGAGGGCACCCTCACTTCATGGTCTAGCTTTTGGCGTTGAGTTCTACCCAAGACCGTGTAACATGATATCACAGCTGGGTAGGGAACGGTCTCTCGCCTGCACCCTCACTAGTAGCACGAGGTGCCAGCTAGGTAAGCGGTAAAGAACGATGTTTCTACATGAGCGAACGGGGTTCGATTCCCATGCCTCACATTTTTTGAGTATATATAGTATATATTATGAATTTTATATATAAAACCTGTTCGGTTCGGTTCGAACCGGGGTTAAAATCTCAAGAACCTGGAACCGAACCGGTTCCTATAATTTTGTAATTCTCAGAACTGAGAACTAGACCTGTCTAATGAAGAACTGAAAAGTTCCTATAATTTTGAAATTCTCAGAACCGAGAACTGGACCGGTCTAATGAAGAACCGAAAAAATAACCGGTTCGGTTCAATTCGGTTCACTTTTTTTTTTGTTCAGCCCTACCCAGTATCATATATATCTAGTCATTCAAGGCTACATAAAAATATGCATGCAGTATCATATATGACAGATGAGATAAGCCTTCACATAATCAATTTTCGATATCTACAAGGAAACCTTATGTAACAACCCATGCTATATATTTAACAATTTCAATTCTGTTATTGCGCTTTTGCACAGATACACATCCTTATTCAACAAGATGTACCCTCTCAGAGATTTGGACTACTGATCTAAATAATTTCAAGAGATTTCAACTCTTATACGAGAATCAATATAAGATAAGGAGGCATTCTAAGTAATTTCTTATCCAGGTTCTAACTTCTGGCTGTGACTATTCTCCCCCTCATGGGGAGAAAACTATTTTATCAAAATGAAAATTCTCAAAAGGTGCTTTAAAAACATTACCTGTTTTATATATATATATATATATATATATATATATATATATATATATATATATATATATATACAGTTTTTGCGAAAACTGCTTGGATCAAGCCCTTCCCGGTATTTTTTGTTTGAAGATTTCTCGCGTGGACCCTTGAAAACACCTTCTGAACACATTGGACGACTCGGATTTTCTAAAAATAATTTGCAACACAAAAAAAATCATTTTTTTCTTATTTACGGGAGGTGTGGACTAAAAAAAATTATTTACCGGTGATCCAGTCAAGGATCCCGGATTGAAGGAAAAATTGTACTTTTGAGGTTTAAAATTTTTTTTTTTTGCATAATCCGAACCGTCCAATATGTTTAAAACGTGTTTTAATGATTCCCGCAAGAAATCATCAAAAAAAAAAACGACCGAGAAGGGCTTGATCCAAGCAGTTTTTCACAAAAACTATACATATACAGTTTTCTGAAAAACTGCTTGGATCAAGCCCTTCTCGGTATTTTTTTTTATGATTTCTCGCAAGGACTCTTAAAAACACGTTTTAAACACATTGGACGGTTCAGATCGTGCAAAATTTGATCCGGAACTATGAGTCCCGGACTCTTAAAAACACGTTTGTTTATGTATTTTTTTTGTTTTGCAAATTGTTTTTGGAAAATCCGATCCGTCCAGTGTGTTCAGAAGGTGTTTTCAAGGGTCTACGGGGGAAATCTTAAAAAAAAAATACCGGGAAGGGCTTGATCCAAGCAGTTTTCGTAAAACTGTAACCTTTTGAACACATTGGACGGATCGGATCGTCAAAAAAATGTTTAGATCAAGGAGGTCCGGACTCCCTGAGTCTGGAGGAGAACTGTTTCTCGCAAGGATTCTTAAAAACACGTTTTAAACACATTGGACGGTTCAGATCGTGAAAATTTGATATATATATATATATATATACAGGATTTCGCTTCTTAAACGGGCTCCCTACTTTGAACAGTTTCCGGACCTAATCCCACAGCCGTTGGATTAAATCCAACGGCTCAGACGCGACCCACTTCTTTACTCCTTATTTAGACAGGTCAAAGGGTCAAGGGTTCAAACAAAACCCCTCCCTTCTATCCTCTCCCTCATTTTACGTTCCAAATTTCTGAGAGAAGAGAGAGAAGGCGATTTGAGAGAGAAGGCAACGAGCTCGACTGCGACCACCGCGATCTGGGTTGAGAGAAGAATTCGGCGAACGAAGAAGAACTAGAACAAGGAAGAAGATGGAAGAGGAAGAACAAGATAAGGTGAAATCAATCCACCACCTCGAACCGAACCACCACCGTCACCGACGGCCGCTGCATCAGATCTACCGAGGTCTCTCTCTCTCTGTGTGTGTGTGTGTGTGTGTGTGTGTGTGTGTGTGTGTGTACCGTTGCATCAACTCCACCAACGGATCTTAAAAAAAAATCGATTTTGATATTTCCAGAAACTTGGGTTAGGATTTGTGAAAAACCCTAACCCATTCGTATGAGAACCCATTGTTTAGTTAATTTTTGATTTTTGTAGTGTTGATCTTCAAAAACTTTTGATTATGATTTTAGGAAAAACTAAGGTTTGGTACGAAATTGGAGTTTAATACTGCTCATTCCAAACTTGATGCTTTTTGAGTTTTTACTAACCAACTGGGTTAGCATAGTTGCCTGGTCTTGTATCTGATTTTTGTTATGCTAAGCTAGGGCTTGCTGTTTGCTAGTGGATGTTGCATTGTTCCTGTGCTGTTTGTTGTTTGCTTCTGGACACTGGATTGCTGTTTGCTTGTGGACACTGGATTGCTGTTTGTTTCTATGCTGTGCTAGTAATGAATATGCCCAGCGGTCATGCCCAAATTTCCACTCATTTAACTACCACTTGTATGCTCGATTTGAGCTTTGACTTAAGTTATTGAGCACTTTTGTAATTGAACAAATGGTTGATCTATTTCACCCACCATTTTTTGGATATAGCACCATTGTTTTAATCGTCCTACACAAGCCTTCCATGTCATATGAGTCCCTTCCCTTCTAAGTATAGAGCTATCAACTAGTATAGATACATTCATGTGTCTGAGCCTGTTCCGTATTATACGGGTTCTGAGTCATTTATCACTTTATATTGCTAAAGCTGCTTCTTTTTTTCAATTTTTTCTTCAGCATTAACCATTGCATGCCTATTTTGTTCCTCGAACAATGAACCAGAATTAAGCATGGCATGCCTAATTTTAGTTTGAGTTATCATTTTTTTTTTCGTAGCTTGTAATTGACCTCCAAATGTTCAATATATGCACATGCTTTTCCGGTTTAAGTTATAGTGATCCTATAACTTACTGCTTATACTCTCTCAAATCTCAATCCTTAATTGTCATTGAAGAAAATACTCATCTCAACAAGCATTCTGATTTCCATTTTTTGTTTTGTTTTATCTTGATTTTAAATTCGTGACGTCGCAGATCACTTGATAGCATATTTGATGTTCCAGAATTGATGCCGATAATGACGACGATGACAAGGAAGAAGAAAGTGAGGAAGAAGATGAGGACGACACGAGCATACAACCTTCATCCAAAAAGCCGCTAGGAGTGCTTAGACTTTTTCCTTCTTTTTGCTTGTACATAGACGAGATTAGATGCTGGATATAATAACTCTTGGCTCGTTCATATGCTTGTAAACTTCAACTCACGTGTTGATCGAAAATAGTGGAGTTTGTTATTCTGAAGATAGTACTTGTTATAGCCATAAGCAGAAGTACTATTTTCGATCAACACGTGAGTTGAAGTTTACAAGCATATGAACGAGCCAAGAGTTATAAATATAAAGATATGTTACCATAGTGTTTGGTTCTTTTATTTCTTTTAAAATGGAAATGATTGAGTGCGAACGTGCCAGATGGAGTTTTAATCTCCTCCCTCAGATTAACTTTGGAAAAAACCAAATCTACTCAGGCGATTGTGTTTTTAATGGTTCAAATACCTCAATTAAGAGGATTTTTCTTACAAAGTGAAGAAATACAAACCAATAAACTTAGGAAATTAAAGAACAACAAAGAAACAAGATACTTTGATTAACAAATCAAAGGTAAACTTACTTCGAAATTGCCTTCAACTTCAAATACAAGATACTGAGAACTTCGAACTGATGATTGTTGCAAGAACAACCGAAATTTGTCCTAACTACTTCCTAATTTATTTTGAACTGAGTTCAAAATCCTAAAACTACTTGCCAATGAACAAACCAAGCATCATTTGTTTGATAGTTGTTTGTTGAAGATTTGTCTGGGGTTTTTCACTCTTCATTCTCTTCTATTTATAGACGCTGCTTGTTAGTTGAACTTCCCACGCAATGAATTTGAACTTGGCTTGCTTCGAACTCCATCTTTCATAATTTGAATTGGCAGTTTCTTCCCTCCTCCACGTCTGAATTTGAATTCCTGCTAATCTTCCTTCAAAAGTTTTCTCATTGAATCTGCACTGTTGCTCGAACTACCCAAATGATTATATTTTAAGGAGATAGCTGCCTTTCAAGACGTAATCCACGTGTTCTAACTGCCAATTGCCTTATATCATAGGTTTACACATGGATTTCATGCATTTGTCAATTTAAATCATGGCTTCGAAGTCGGTCTTTTGTATCAATAATGACTCGTAACTACCAATAATTGCTTTTTAAATTAATGACCAATACGACATCGTATTTAGTCAGTTCTTATTCCATTAATCCAGTGTATTTTCATTGACAGATATTTGCCAACGTTTGGCATCCTTAATTACGTGTCAATTAATTATTGGATTTGTTAATTCTATATGTAAACATACCCCCCACATTAACATCATTGTTCAAGGAATTTGAATAAGTGTTGATGTGTCTTTTGCCGCTTTGACTTCCTATAAACTTCAAAAGAGGAAGTTATTCAGAAATGATCTCGAGTAGTTTACACGTTTCCAATGAGGAATTGATGGATAATGGGCAGTTAATCTGCACGTTCTCCATCTTCAAGAATTTGAACCATTTTCAACTTAAAGCTTTGCCTATAAAAGGACTTAATTACTGGTAAAATCAATCACCAATTCTCCTTTTAAACTGACCTTTACCTCAACTCAACAATGGATGACGTTTCCAATACTCAAAATGCTCTCGAAAACTTGGCTCTCAATGACCCAATCCCTGTTGACACTAGAAATGCTATCACACCAATTATTGGTGAGATTCGAAGGGATCGCTCTTATATAGTGATTCCAGTGGAGGATTCTGAGCCTATTAATCCATGGAATCCTCCAACTTCTCCTATTTGTAAGCCATTTCTATGGGGTTTACCATCTAAAATAGTGGTGGTAAAGATGGATGATCCTGCTGGTTATAAAGGTTGGAGCAAATATTGCTCATTAGCTATGAGTAGGTATTTAACTCCTTTCATCAGACATGATCCCAATAAAATAATGTTTGACAGCCTCATTGCCACTTGTCTCACCCCTTTGTTCTTTAAAGTTTGTGAAGATGAAAGATCTGGCTTTGTTGGTTACGGTGAACTTAAGCAAAGAGCCAGTAACCAATATGTATACTGGCTAAATGAAGTTCGAAGGCCTCATTTTGAGGGAAATTTCATTGATCCTACTAATCTATCTCTTCGAACTCTTTCAGAAAACCCAGATTGGTTTCAAGAGTTAAAGAATATCAAATTCGACCCTACTATTTTTCATGCTGATTATTCTTACTCTCTCTACCCGCAATCAGATTCTATTAAAGCCAAAGAATTGTTGGCTGCTTTTGCTTTTCTAGAGATAGGGATTCTTGAAGAAGACATCCCTCACAGAAACTTCTTATGGGCTTGTGAGACCCTTCAATGTGCCATCTCTGAGCAAGCTGGCTCTTTTCTCCATTCTTTTCTGAGTCAACTTCCTCTTCTACGAATGTGGATGAAAAACAACACTGCTGCCTTTGTGTTCAACCAAGATCTCCACGAGTATGAAGTACTTCATGATCAAGTCATTAAGCTTCATAATAAGATTGAACGTCTGAAGGGAGACTTATCAGAGCCCCGCCCTGGTCCAAGTGGTGGGTAGGATGCGCTCTGCCACCACGGACACCAGGGGAGGTTGATGGGACTATGCAACGAGGACGTTGCATCCCTAAGGGGGGAAGATTGTGATACCTCAGGTTTGGGGGTAGATGGTGTTTAGTCCCACATTGGTTGTTTACATGAGTGGTCTTGGGTATATAACAAACCATGTGGGCTACTACTAGTACCTTGGGCTTAAGCATTTTGGGCCATGTGGTGTGGCTTGTGGACCAAATCAGGGTACTGGGCCAGTGGTTTACGTGGGGCGTTACAAATGGTATCAAAGCTTAAGGTTCAAAAATTTTAAACTTGCATTTTGCATTGCATCTTGTCTTAGATGAGGTCCGGGTTCCCTTGAGTCTATAGGATTGTGAGTCTTGAGTCATGTAGGCATGTGAGATTACTATTTATTTGTTTTGTTTTGCATTTAGCTTATAGTCTGTGATGTTATATTTTCTAGCAGCTTAGGGTAATGGATCGTACACGACGAAATTTGAGGTCTACAGCTCGAGCGTTACAAATGGTATCAAAGCTTAAGGTTCAAAAATTTTAAACTTGCATTTTGCATTGCATCTTGTCTTAGATGAGGTCCGGGTTCCCTTGAGTCTATAGGATTGTGAGTCTTGAGTCATGTAGGCATGTGAGATTACTATTTATTTGTTTTGTTTTGCATTTAGCTTATAGTCTGTGATGTTATATTTTCTAGCAGCTTAGGGTAATGGATCGTACACGACGAAATTTGAGGTCTACAGCTCGGGGTCGCGGTCGAGCCACTCCTGTAACTCGTGGCCGTGGTCGTACCATTCCAACAGGCCGTGGCCGAGGTAGTGAAATCCCCGCTGATCATGAGGATATAGTTGACCCAAGAACTACTCCTGATCCAATTGTAGAAGCCGTTGCCAATTCTGTTCCACCTACAACACATTGACCCCACATTTCCTTACCAGGCTATACAGACCTTAGTGGGATTGTTCACCGGACAGCAGGCACAGACAGGACCAGCTAATGCAATAAATTCTATGACTTTTGATAAGGGTACAGTTTTGGATAGATTTTTAAAGACGACCCCTCCGTCATTCATCGGGGCTGATAAACCATCTGAAGCTGAAGCTTGGTTATTAAGGATGGAAAAGATATTTGATATTTTGGGCTATTCTGAGACACAAAAGGTATCATTGGCGACATATAAGCTAGAAGGGGATGCAGAACATTGGTGGCGTATGGCTAAGGAAAAATATAAGGGAAAAGAGAATGGGTTAGTTTGGAGTGCTTTCAAGAAGGATTTTGAAGACAAATACATTCCACCAGCAGTTAAGAATCAAAAGCGCATTGAGTTTCTTAATTTGGAACAAGGGAGTTTGAAAGTGGCTGAATATCAACAAAAATTTGATGAGTTGTCAAGCTATGCAGGGAAACAAGTGGAAAATGAAGAAGATAAAGTGTGGTATTTTCTAAAAGGGCTTCGATCAGATATCCATGGACGGATTTCTTTACTTGATGTCAAGACATTAGCTGAACTTGTGACTAAGGCTCTAACAGCAGAGAATTATATAAAAGAGGAAAATAGGAGTAAGGAGCATCAATTTAAGAGAACTCGGGAATGGTGGCAACCAGGGCAAAACAATGAGGGTGGAAACTCTAATAAGAGGAAATTCAATGAGGGACATCAAGGTCAGCGGTTGTGTGATCGATGTGGGAAATCTCATTACGGTTATTCATGTGATGGCACGCCAAAGTTATGTTATAGTTGTGGTCAGCCAGGACATATAGCTGCTCGTTGCAAAGGGAAAGGAAAAGATGTTGAACCGTCTCAGGGGGAAGGTGTCATCTTTTTTTACTGTATCTACTAGGCGTATTATGGTTTAATTTACTTGTGTGACGTGTTAAGTTTAGTTTCACTATTTTTTTAAATTTCGAGGACGAAATTTCATTTAAGGGGGGAATGATGTGACATCCCGACTTTTTCTGTAAATATATATATATATATATATACTATTTTTTGATACAAATAATATACTCTTCAACTTTATGTTCAAAAACTTCTCTTAGATAAAAAAAAAATATTATTAATTTTATACTACATTTATTTTGGAAATTTTTCTAAACTGGAATAACTTACTTTTTATTTTTATCCATATAATGTTTAGCTATTTTGAATGTGTAGATGTTCATGTGGGAATATGCTGTACTTATTGGGCCGGTTAGTTTTAATACGAAACGGGCTAATTTATTAAATTTCACAACGGGCCGATTAGTAAGAATAGTATTTAATTAGAGAGTCCCTAATTAAAGCTAGGGTTCTTTTTACTTTAACCAGAGAGCGAGAGCGAGAGAGAGAGAGAGAGAGAGAGAGAGCAGCCGCACTTGAGGATTTCGCGGACGATCTCAGATCAACAGGTGTCGGGTTAGTTGTTTCCCCTCTGTCCTCCTTGTCTACTTTTCTTCTTCCCAAATGTATATGGTATATTATGCATTAGTATTACGTGGGGTGGGCTGCTTGGGGAATTGGCAAGGCAATAAATGGGTAAAAATAATAGTATTTTTATAGAAGTGAGAGTCAAACTACTAGTTTTCATCCAAAGTAATCTTATTTATATGCTTCCTTTTTATGCACCATCATTTTCTTCTCTTGATCTCTCTGTGTACAGTATTTTATATAACACAAATTAATGTGGGTTTTATTTGTGGAGTGCCGAGAAAGAGAGAGACGTGTGGCAGTGGTATAGGGTACATGGTTTGGGTTCGTACTCTGGTGATTTATTTCTTAGATTTAAGTCTAGCAATTTAGGTGTTTAGTTAATGCTAGTATAGGTTTGACTATTATAATAAATGGTTTTGACAGTAGTCTACTTTAGTTGTTAACATGTGATTAATTATGATTTTTGTACACCTTTAATTCAGATTAGCGAGTACTCCGAGCAGTGCATTTTGCTATTTATCGTTCTGATCGAAGTGAGTGGTTAAGCATGTGATCCCTTCATTTGGATTCCTCTTGAGCCTATCGATTCTTGACAGATTCTTTTATTTGCTGTGATGGATAAATGTCATCTTATTCGTTGAACATTTATTGATGATTGACGTACCCTTTGGCATACAAGGTTAATTGAAATATTTGCAGTTGATTGGTTGATATTAATTTCTTTATTGTTTATTCGTTGATTCCAAAATATCTCTGGATTATCGTTCTTTTGTGTTTGGGACCACGTATATATTTGTGAAAGTCCAAGGAAAAGACCCGGGCACCATCCTGTGGTGACTTTGGCCACTAGGGAAAAGACTTGTGAAATACCCTGTGACTCTAGTGCTCAACGGATAGGGAAAAGACTTGTGAAATACCCTGTGACCCTACTCCGGATCGGCTTAGGGAAAAGACTCAGGCGCCATCCTGAGGTGACTCTAAGTTCGGTGTTGGATCCAACGGGCAAAGCCTTGAGAAAATAATTGGCATTTGGCAATGGTTATTATTATTATGGTTCCCACATAATTTGGTTGAAACTCCTATTTATTGTTGTTCGTTGTTCTGGTATTTTTGGACAGAATGGTTGGTGTAAATGCATATTTTTGTGATTCGATTATTGTATTTGTTATTCATTAATTGGACATTCATCTCCTTGAAACCACTGACCTTTGTTATTTGAAACCATTTCCTTGCGCCTCAATTATCATTTATTTAAACGTATGCCACATTGTACTTTTTTTACCCTTAGCATGCTTAACTACTAACTACTCATTGAGCTGTGACCTGACGGATTTATTCCACATTCTTTTCAGGTTAGTTCGGGGAGCATCATAGTGGACTCTGAGACAGTGTCGGGACCCATCGTTTAGACCTCTAGGGCATTTGCATTTTTATTTATTTTAGTCGTGTTAAATAGCTTCCGCACTTTTGTTTCTTTAGAATTTTTGTTAATGAATTTGGAGTATGGAGAATTTGAGATATTGCTCACTAGCTACAAAAATGTCGGTTTGATTTCACATTTTAAATTTTATAATTCAGGATTCAGTTTGGCTTATTTGGGTTGTGAAAACTATTATTATTATTATTATTATTATTATTATTATTTTTTTTTTTTTTTTATTTTTTTTTTGTATAGGCTTCGTGTTCCAAGAATTATTTCTTGGTTCACGGCCGGTCATGCTCCCGGATTTGGGGCGTGACAAGACTCTTTTGAAATCCCATCCGGAATTTCCAAAAGAATTCGAAGGAAATTCAAAAACCGTACCAAAAGAAATGCTCTTAAATTGGCTAAGTTCGAAATCAAAGCCAAAAACCTGGTTTTGAAAATCAGACCATTGACTAAGAAGAAACTCAAGCTGGATGAAGAAGACAAGATTAGGATGAAGGAAAAGGAATTTTTTGACTTCACTTGGGCAAGGTTTCATGCCTTAGTGACTTGGAGCTTTCCCCATTACTTCTAAGTCATTCCCACTCCAACAGCTGTTCCACCACCAATAGATGCTTAGTTCTTCTTTGAATGTAATAGGATTTTCTTTTGTAGCATGTAATTTTTTTTTACATTAATGCAATCTTAGTTCTTTCTATGGCTTGATTTGCACTTCCTAATACTTTTCGAAGCACTTAAAAATGCTTTAAACCAGTTCGAACCCATAATAAACAGAACATAATAAAGGGTACTTTATGGTATTAAACCAATAAAATGGTTTGAAGCACATAATAATTTCAAAATTGAAATAATGTATCACTTCAAAGTTAGAATTCAGACTTGGGCCTAAAATAACATAGGCCCAATTACGCTTGGTGAATACTTGACCCAAAACGGCATATTGTTTCATCGCAACGTATAAATCTTAGGGCTTGGAACGTTTTCATTATTAGTTGTGCGTTTCAAACTTTCAAACACTTCGCGTTCCCTCCTACATTCTCAAATTCTTACTGTCATGGCATCTGAGAGTGAGACATCGAAAGGCACTCCTTCCTTCGTTCTTAGGAGATTAGTTTCCAGGGAAGTTGCAAAATCGAAATCTGGTGAAGGAACTTTGCAAAATCGTACATTTATCGAGCATCCTTTCACACCTAACACTCAAATTCTTGGTTCTGCATTTTTTGATCTTCCTCTAGATTTTACACCATGCTACCCTATTCTCGAAAAGAGTGACCATGTGAAAGATAGGCCCCTTGACTTCTCATATTGGGCCATGAAAAACTTTGTTTGCTGGCCAAATTATGATAGGGATTGGGAAGACTGGACCGAGCACATGTTGAAACTTAAGAAGAAGGAATTAGAAGACACCGGGCTACTACATATCATCTCTCTGCTCCAACTTGGTATAAACCAAAACCCTTCACTTATACATGCTGCTTTAACCTTTTGGGATCCATCGCACAATTATTTTATGTTTAACTACGGAATGATGGCGCCCACAGTTTTAGATGTGTCTTTCTTTGTTGGGCTTCCTCCATATGGTCTTTCCTTCGATATCACTTCATCCATGGAAATCCATTATTTACATGAAATTGAATATACTGGAAAAAATGCTTCATATAGCAAATTTCTAGATAGTGAAAGGAAATACTCAGATGAAGTGTCTGGAAGGAAAATATTTGCATATATTTGTGAAATTATGCAAAGGTGAAACAAGTCCTAGAGGGGGGGTGAATAGGACTACCGATTTAAATTTTTATAGCACCAAGTGAATCACATTCACCCCAATGTCAATTCTATTTAATCAACTCAACAATATTAAAGCAAAGTAGGTGAACCAAAGAGACAAAGCACACGATATACGTGGAAACTACTTAGGGTCTAATACCCTAAGCATAAAACCACGGCCTTACTTCTACTTATATTTCACAATTCAAAAGGTACAAGGAGTCCTAAGTCAAGGAATTTACCCACAAGCAACTTTCAATTCCTAGCTCCAACCCTTGAACAAGCACCCGGTGCTCCTTCTTGAATTCGTGAAGTCCACGAGCATCATCATCTCGATCTCCGCAACTCCGCGGCTCCGGTTCACCCGGCCATGTAGACTCCAAGGCATGCAATCGTGATAAAAGACAAAAATTTGATTTTTGAAAAAGTTTTTGTCTAACCAACTCAATCTAGAGACGATCCATTAAGAGGAAAGCACTAGAATGAGAAAAGATGATTGAGAAAGTCTCAAACCATCTCCAAGAGAAGAATAGCACACCAAGAACAAGAGAGATAAGGGGAGCCTTTTCTCTCTCTAAAAATGCTGAAAAATCTCTCAAGTGTCTGTCAAAAAAATGCTGAAAAGTGGCTTTTATATGTGTGGGATTCGTGAGCACAAGAACAGCCAGTGAGAAGATGACACGCTAGCGTCAACTGACGCGTGCTAACGCTTATCCAGCCCTCCTCAAAGATTGGACGGTCAAGATTCGTACACATGTACAGAAATGATTAAATCTCAGGAGCGTCAACTGACGCGTGCTAACGCTTATCCAGCCCTCCTGAGAAATATGGACGATTAAGATCTAGACACGTGTCCAATGAAACCAATCACACATATACTACAGCAGACGCCAGGAAACGCTTGACTGCTGCCAATACAATGCCTTAACCAAAAATGTGAATTTCATGCAAATGCCAATGCACTCTCCTAAGACATGAAATAGAAGCATGAATCATGAAAAATGAAAGCCAAATTTGTGGAAACATATACACATGTTCGATGCATGAATATACCTTCCCGGAAGAGCATCAAAAGACTTGGTGCGGCATCAATCTTGACAATGAAGCTTGAAAACACACGAGTGGAGTATTTAGACTTAACCACTTAGAACTCTACCACGCAAACCCATTACAAAGAAAAATGGTTTGACAAACTCGGAAATCGCCAATAAACCTAACAATCTCCCCCTTTGGCATTTCCGGGACAAAACCATTTTAAACAAGAATGATACAAGGAAACAAATTCTAACTAGATTAAGAACCTTCAAAACTTAATCTAACTAGATGAGAGAAGCTTCCTTCAAACTTGATAAAGCCCTGCAAAAAGAGATTATGCACAAGAACCACAAGCATAGATACCCAATGATAGCAAAGATCAAGGAGCGCATCGGAAGATCAAAGATAAGGACTTGCTATCATATATTAAGCTATGCACCAAAATGAGAATAATCAACTAAAGCATGAACATGGGCATAAGCAAAAACGGGCATAACCATCTTCTCCCCCTTTTTGTCTCGGGAAGCCAAAGCAATCCAACCTCCTACACAACCTGTCATATGCAAAAGCCCTGACCACGGGTGGTAGTAACACTAGGCAGCAAAAGAGAAGTCTCACAAAGCACAAAGCAAGCAACAATACTAAAAGGCTCCAACTGACAAGAACCACGATACGCTTAATCAAATTAACACCCTGAGCAGACACATATATACGGAAAAATATTGAGCAGCAGGGGCAGCAATCACAATCTCCAGAAACGATACAGAAAGCCAGTACAGCTACGACCTCCACTCAAAAATGAACAACCCAAAATTACGATTTGGAAAATGAGTTCTAGGCATGATATCTTATTAAAAACAAATGGCAGAGGAAACTTTACCAAACAGACACAAACAGGTAGCTACAAATTGTGCAGTCACAACAGTTCAAACCCTTCAAATCAATCCAGAAAAACAGCAACTAGTATATGGTCCTCCCAACACAAAGACAATCACAAAGCACAAATCAACAGTCAAGGCACACTGTGAGCATGCAATGTATTGGATCATTTTCCAATCAACCCCCACCGCCGCACTGCCCAAATGTTGTTGAACCAATAGATTGATTCTTTTAATCAATGTCAATGGATGATTTGTTTAATCAATAGTGGATGGTTGGCTGGTGGGAATAGGAAAAGGAATGGAATAATTGCGGAGTCTGGATGATATCTTGTTTCGCCCCACGAAACACATGACAAGCACAAAAATTACAAAATTTATACCGTTTTGATCCCGGAATTAAATTGAGAAAGTTGATTGTTTCGGCACTCCAATCGGACACCATTTTGAACATCAGTCGAGAGCATTGCAGACCGGTTGGAGTAATACAGGAATCTCAGGAGCAACAAATAAATGAATTAACTATTCAATTCCCAATTGAATAGCTCGGTGCCCATGCTGGAATTGAATTGCCGACCACGTTCATTATTGTTTATTTCAAAAAGGGGCAATTGTTTATTTCTAGAGAGAGAGTGAGAGATGTGGTCTTTGACCTGAGAAAGAGATGAATAGGGCAACACAAATGACGGACGGCTGAGATGAAAAGAGGTGTAACCGGATTGTGACACGTGGCCGGAGGAAGAGGTGAATCTGGTGGAGTTTTGTATTTCAAAACTATTTAATTTAGAAAGGGGCGAAAGGATGGAACAAAGTTCTGGGAAAACCCAACAAGAAAGGGACATGGTCCCCAATTTCCACCAACTTATTCTCTCTGGAAAACCCAACAAAAGGGACATGGTCCCCACTTTCCACCAATTTACTATTGTAGGAAAAAAAAAAACCACTTTGTGTAAAGTGGAGAACACTTTTGACCGAAATGTTGTGGGAAAACCCACTGTGCACGTGCAAGGGATGTTGTGTAGCGTCAGATGACGCGTGGAAACTCTCAGGAAACCCTTGCTTTCTGGATTTCTCACAGAAACAGGGATGTTGTGTAGCGTCAGATGACGCGTGGAAACTCTCAGGAAACCCTTGCTCTCTGGATTTCTCACAGAAACAGGGATGTTGTGTAGCGTCAGATGACGCGTGGAAACTCTCAGGAAACCCTTGCTCTCTGGATTTCTCACAGAGACAACGTGAAAAACTCCTCCACATGTCAAGAACAAAATTACTCACAATCCCACATTTTGAACCCCAAAATTTTTCTAAGGCATGGGACTAAAAATGACACCCTCAAACACTAACTCAAAAGAAAATTCTAAGGCATTACCACTCTTTCTCAGCCACAACTCCTTAGTGAAAACAATTGCTCACTAAAATCATCTTCTAAGATACAAAATGATGCTCAAGGCTTTTGAAGTAAAAATCTTAACACTCATGGTCTCCCACTTAAGCAGATGCATGTATATCTAAATGATGATAAATGATGGATTAATCTACGAAATCATACCGATGTGACTCCCCCTCACCAATGAATTTACTCATAAACTCAAACATAACTCTCCCCCTAAGCACATGCATGACCACTCAAATGCATTATTTAATGAAAAACATTCTTTCAAGCACACAAAGTCACACAAATAGCCAATACATGAGCCTAAGTGCATGCACCTAATGAAAACAAAAAAAAAATAAACAGACAAACAAAAAGAACAATGCAATAACTAAATGAGAAAATACATGTACACTCTAGACACAACCATGACATGAAGCACACAAGAGTAACATGCAATTCAACACACTCAATGAAGAGAGGAAGAACCCCCAAACACCCTAAGAGTATTTAGAGGTTGTGAGACATGTGAAGCATGATCAACTTTCTTCCAAGCATGATTCGATTTATTTTGAACGCAAGAAGCACTTTTCAAATTCTTAGCATGCAAAGACAACTTGTTTATCTCTTCAACAATGTATGACGATTGAGAAGCAAGAAGAGACAACTTAGTGAGAAACTCATCATTCTGATATTTAGGAGGAGATGGAGTAGCAACACGAGGTCTTCCAACATTAGGTTGACCAAGAACAACACTACGCGGGACAAATCGACTCATGGCTTTTTGTGTTTGACCCCTCTTGTTGTTCTCTCTCTTTAACCGATAACAAAAAGGGCGAATATGTCCCTCAACCCCACAATGGTGACAAGTGATAATTCTTTGCTTAGAACTCTTTAACCCTCTTGTCTTGCTCTCTTTATTCTTATTCATGGTAACACACTCTTCATTGGAATCATGACCATAAATATCAAATGGAATGAATTTCCTCTTAGGTGGTTCATCCTTAAGAGGGATGGAATCGGAAGGAGAAGGACTTAAGGTAGTCCCGGCACTCACAAATGAAATTTTCTTATTCTTATTAGGCTCTTCACTAGGCTTGGAGGAAGGTGATGAATTCAAGAAACCTAAGCCACTCTTATCCCTAAAAGACCTAGTCATCTCCGCTATCCGAGACGCACCACAATCATTCCTCGTTATAACTTCATTAGCCTCAAAAAGATCTTTCTCAAGTTCAACAATTTTAGACTTCGCCTTTTCAATTTCTTTCAAACCCTCAATCCTCTCCTTTTCAATGAGTCCAAATTTTTTAACCAATTTCGCATTATAGACTTTAAGCTCTTCTAACTCACGAGAGGTGACAACAAGATCCTCCTTAAGCAAAATTTTCTCTCTCTCCACATTTTTAAGATTAGACTCCACATCCTTCTTTCTTTTCCCAAGTTTCCTAAAGTCTTTGTAAAGTTGATCATAGATCACATTGATAGACACGGTCTCACAATCCACACCATCATTCTCATCATTTTTAGCAATTTCCACTTTGGAACTAGATATTTTACTCTCAACACTCTCATCACTAGAAAAAGAGGACTCGGACAATGATTTAGGAGAAGGAGGAGAACCAACCGTTGTGACCAAAGCATTGACATTGGAATTTCCCTCGCCCAACTCAAAAGCACCACACTCGCTACTCTCATCGTCACTATCATCTTCCCATGAGACCTTATAACCCTTTTTAAACTTCTTTTTAAGAGTATTAGCGCACTCGGATTGAATGTGACCGAACCCATGACACTCATGACATTGTATTCCTTGTGGCTTTTTGGATTTATCAAATGAAGGTTTCTTGCCACTTTTGTCAAACGTATTCTTCCTATAACCACTTAATGGTTTCAGACTCTTTCCAAGTTCTTTATGTTTCCGAAGTGTCACAAACCTCTTGTAATTTTTAACAAGTGCACCCAACTCCTCATCGTCAAGACTCTCATCCGTGTCACTACCCTCGGCGATTTCCCCTTTATCAATTTTGAAAGCAATATCCTTACCGGTCTTGGGAATGGACTTCGAAGGTTTGAAGTCCTGCAAGTGATTAAGTTCAAAAATTTGAAGTTTACCAATCAACTCGGCAAAAGTAATGTCATCAACATCCGACCGTTCTTCTATGGAAGTCACTTTGGTCAAGAACCTAGAAGGAAGGGACCTAAGGATCTTACGACACACTTTAAGATTTGAAAGAGGTTCGCCTAGGCTATGGAATGTGTTAGTGATCTCGGTGAGCCTAGTTATGAAGCTATCAAAAGTCTCCTCATCAAGCATTTTAAGTTCCTCAAATTTAGTGGTGCACATTTGAAGTTTAGAGACCCTTACCGTTTCAATACCCTCATGGGAGGTACGGAGAATCTCCCAAGCCTCTTTAGCCGAGACACAAGAAGAGATACGATTGACTTCGGATCTAGACAGTGCATTAAAAATAGCACTCAAAGCACGTGAGTTCATCTCACAACTCTCAATATCCGCCGGACTCCACTCCGATTCATTTTTCTTCCTAACCTCTTTAGTGCTACGATCCTCAACCGTGGGTTCTTCATAACCATAAAGTACGGATCTCCAAACTCTAATGCCTAGAGCAATTAAATAGTTCTTCATTTTTAATTTCCAAAGAGAGTAGTCACTCCCATCAAAGTAAGGGGGTCGAGAATTTGACCCACCTTCCATAGGACCCGTCCTATCCATTGCACAACAAAGGATCAACTCAAGCAATTAAGCAAAACAAAGAGCACACAGGCTCTGATACCAAATGAAATTATGCAAAGGTGAAACAAGTCCTAGAGGGGGGGTGAATAGGACTACCGATTTAAATTTTTATAGCACCAAGTGAATCACATTCACCCCAATGTCAATTCTATTTAATCAACTCAACAATATTAAAGCAAAGTAGGTGAACCAAAGAGACAAAGCACACGATATACGTGGAAACTACTTAGGGTCTAATACCCTAAGCATAAAACCACGGCCTTACTTCTACTTATATTTCACAATTCAAAAGGTACAAGGAGTCCTAAGTCAAGGAATTTACCCACAAGCAACTTTCAATTCCTAGCTCCAACCCTTGAACAAGCACCCGGTGCTCCTTCTTGAATTCGTGAAGTCCACGAGCATCATCATCTCGATCTCCGCAACTCCGCGGCTCCGGTTCACCCAGCCATGTAGACTCCAAGGCATGCAATCGTGATAAAAGACAAAAATTTGATTTTTGAAAAAGTTTTTGTCTAACCAACTCAATCTAGAGACGATCCATTAAGAGGAAAGCACTAGAACGAGAAAAGATGATTGAGAAAGTCTCAAACCATCTCCAAGAGAAGAATAGTACACCAAGAACAAGAGAGATAAGGGGAGCCTTTTCTCTCTCTAAAAATGCTGAAAAATCTCTCAAGTGTCTGTCAAAAAAATGCTGAAAAGTTTATATGTGTGGGATTCGTGAGCACAAGAACAGCCAGTGAGAAGATGACACGCTAGCGTCAACTGACGCGTGCTAACGCTTATCCAGCCCTCCTCAAAGATTGGACGGTCAAGATTCGTACACATGTACAGAAATGATTAAATCTCCGGAGCGTCAACTGACGCGTGCTAACGCTTATCCAGCCCTCCTGAGAAATATGGACGATTAAGATCTAGACACATGTCCAATGAAACCAATCACACATATACTACAGCAAACGCCAGGAAACGCTTGACTGCTGCCAATACAATGCCTTAACCAAAAATGTGAATTTCATGCAAATGCCAATGCACTCTCCTAAGACATGAAATAGAAGCATGAATCATGAAAAATGAAAGCCAAATTTGTGGAAACATATACACATGTTCGATGCATGAATATACCTTCCCGGAAGAGCATCAAAAGACTTGGTGCGGCATCAATCTTGACAATGAAGCTTGAAAACACACGAGTGGAGTATTTAGACTTAACCACTTAGAACTCTACCACCCAAACCCATTACAAAGAAAAATGGTTTGACAAACCCGGAAATCGCCAATAAACCTAACAATTTGGTATACTCTATGCAAAATGATCTTTTGCCATGGTGGCAAGAAAATGATGCTTGAATTCGCACCTTTAGCCTATATTTTCTCAAAAAGTGAAACCATTGATCTGGCTTCTTATTTTTTAGGCTATGTTTACAAGGTAGGGTCTGACAACCATGCTAAACTGCTTTATTATAATTTTGGAGGACCCCTATGGTTCTTGCAACTCTGGTTACTGGCCTATTTCCCTGACCATCAAGCTGCTGAAAGGTCTCCCCTTAATATTTATGGAGAAAAATTTCTCATTTTAGCTTCAACTCCTCTTAGTTTGGTTGGATACCTGGAATATTTTCACCAAATGAAAGAAGACAAAGGAGAAGGAGATTTTATGCCTTTTGACGATTGGAATATTGGGCCACCATGGATAAGTAGAATGATGGAACAGAGAGAAACCAGCACTTATCGTGATGCTTGGGCAAGCATTTTATTATCAAGAGAAATCATCTTTGGTGGCTACATTGGAGGATGTAGACAAGCTTATGCAGAAACTTATTGCCCTGTGCAATTTGCCAGACAATTGGGTTTAGTTCAAGCTATTCCTTGTCCTTATCCTGGGGAAATCAATGTTGACCTATCTGTGAGGGATAAAGTTGATAGAAATCAACTTTCACGTGTCAATGTTGAATATAGGAGAGCCAGGGCAAAATTTCAATCATACAAATTTGCTATCACAGACTCTTCTCATCAAAAATTCTCTCAATGGTGGCACAATGTCATGGAATTGTATAACAATTCTGCAATTGTCAAAGTTTTTACCAAAAATATTGGTATTGTTGATGAAGGGGCGACTCATTCTGATTCAATATCAGATGATAGTTTTGGAATAAGCTCAAAAGGTATGTCTCAAAGGGATCAACAAGAAAGAGCACCAGAAGTGCAATCTTCCATACTAGTACCTGTTGCTTTGGATGTAAAGCCCCTTCGATCTGTACCACAGATAGTGACTAGATCTCAACAGCAAAAAACCAATCCTCCATCAGGTGATTCTTAGTATTATGACTTAATTGATATCTCTTTTGAAATACTTTACTTCTTTACTCATGATTTGAAAATACAGAATCTACTTCAAAGAAGAAAGTCAGATAAGAGAAAGAACCTCCTCAAACTTTTGTTTCTGCAACTTCGAAGTCAAGTAATTCCTTTTTAAAAGTCCAAATTGACCTTTTAATTCTTTTATGAGTCATTTGACCTTCTTCTCCCTTTTTGAACAGTCAGTAAAAGAAAAGGGGATATAGAGCAAGAAGCCAGCCAAGAAAAAGCAAAACTTGCAAAGGTTTATGAGGCTTCGAAGAGAAGAAGAAAAATTTTGATTGAAGAACCAGAGGAGGACGAGACAGAAAATGTCACCATAGGCATATTTGTGAAAGGTAAGCTGTTGTGACCTCAGTTTCATCAAGGCCCTTAAATTAACTTTCTTATGTCTCATCTTTAGTTATTAATCTAAAAAAAAAATTTAGATAAGAAGGCAAAATCTAAGCACGCTGAAGCTTCGAAGGCTTCTTCAGAACCAATCCAACATACTTTTGTTGAAATTCAAAAGCCAATTGGTCCATCTACTACTAATGCTACTGAGACTTCAAAATCTGATGCAGCTGCAACACAGGAGACTACTTCTACCACCATAGAGAAATTAGTTAAGAAAACTAAAGTTCTCAAACCCCAACCACAAATCATAGTGCAAGGCATGTCTCCTCCTGTGATGCTTAAATGGAAAAATGTGTTTGGTAGAAATGATAAAAATGGTGTTTGGAAAAAGCACCATAAGGTTTCTAGAAAATCCCATAAGGTTTCTGAAGAAACCAAAATGGAAACCTTATGGGGTAAGAAACTTCCATCAGAAACCTTATGGGGTTTACTTTCACCAGTAAACCCAGCAATGGAAGTGCTTGTAGGGATCAATCGAACCTTTTCTTTCCCAAGCTTTTTCAAAGTTCTGGACGGTAGAATGTTCACTGATGCACCATTATCAACCAAAACTCTATTCAATAATATCCCATCAAATGATGCAGATATGTATAATGGTTTCAAATGGTGTCTCATGTCACTTGAAGGTGGCCTAAAAGGATAAGAAATGTCAGCACTATTTAAATCAACAAACAAAGGATACTCAGAAACTGTTTCTGTTTCTGAAACAAAAACTGCTTTCTCTTTAGATGTAACTTTTGGTTCCTCCATTGCATTAGCCATGATCATGAAATCTTCTTCCTCTTCTTCCTTTTGAATCTTGGAAATTAAAGTTCCCCAACCATCATTCCAACCATTGTCATATGTAAGATCATACTCATCATCACTTGATACATCAATAACCTCCATAGGCGTCACTGCTGGTTGATAGGCGTGCAATGTCATAGATATAAGCGCCTAAGTAGGGCAAATTAGCGCGTTAGAGGCGCGGTTTTATCCCATTTTCCACTTGATGCGGTGTGTCCTTGGTTTTTCTTGTCTTTGCTTGTTTTGTAGGTAACAGGGTGGAAGAAAACGTGCGATTGGACCTAAGGATGTGGGGCATGTTGAGATCCGGTGGGACCCAAGCAAGGACAACCGAAAGCTGAAAAGTCAACTTAAGAGGCTCGGTATCGATACAGGGAATGTCCTGTATCGATACCCAAGCACCATCAGGAAACAGAACCCATGGGTATCGATACAGGACTTCTCCTGTATCGATACCGAGGGTCTTAAAAGCCAGCAGTTGACTTTGCCACGTGTGTTGACTTCGGGAGGGTATTTATACCTCGTTTTTACTCCGAATTAGGGTTCGAACTTGGCTAGATTTTTCTTAACTTTTCGTAGCCGCTTTCCTTTTGGAGTTTTCATCTTCCGGAGTTGTTTTTCATCGAAGTTTTGGAGTTTTTTTCCGCGGTTTCGTACTTTGATTCGGTAACGTTTCTTGTTCCTTACTTTAATCTCAGTTCGCGGGAGTTTGTCCGCGTTCTGTGACTCGAATCGTTATGTTAATTGATTTCTAAGTTTAATAGCATGTTTATTTCCAGAATTTTTCCATTCGTTCAATTTATTATGTGTGAGTAGTCGTATAGGGTGTGGCCGCGGGACGAAGGTGTCCCGTGGCTAGGCTAATTTGCGTTCCACCTCGGTGCCGAATCATTCAAATTAATGCGCAGTTTTTCAATACGAAATCTTTTCTAACAAACAAACCCGGGCATCGCCAACAACAAACACGCACAGTGGTTGGTGACAAGTGGTGCGCATTCGTTGGGAATTCTTTTCATACTGTTAAACCTATTAATTAAATGATTGTGGCCCGAGTGAATGTGGATTAGGCTAGTTGCGGACACTGTAGTGCCCACGGCTGTGCTCTCCTGTTTTAATTAAGAGTCTAATAACTTAACTAGTTTAATTTGGTTAATTAAATCAGTCAACTGAACAAGGGGTGGCTACCTGAGAGCCAGTTCCAAACATAGAGCTAGCATTGTTTGGGTCAACACCGTAGACCGTCTCTGTGGTTCGATTCCGGTACTTTCGGATTTATTGTGCTACACCGGTCGATAGTCCTACGCTTGGGACGAAATTCTAAGCTAATTTTTAATCACCCGAACGGTCAAGCATTTTTGGCGCCGTTGCCGGGGACGGTGACGTGTGTTTAAACGGTGTTAGTTTAGTGTTTGTTAAATTTTTAGTTAAGTCATCATAGGTAGAGATAAGCAAGCTGTACGTAAGCCTGATCCTCTATTTTACCGTGATCGTACTAACCGCTTGGTTAGGATAGAGAACAGGTCGAGTCAGTCCGAGTCTTCAAATTCTGCGTCAGAGTCGGTAGAGAGTCGGTCGAAGTCCATTCCCATTAGTGGACTCTACATAGATTTACCTATCGAGTCAGTCAATTTCAACAATCCGATTTATCAGTCAGAGTCAGAGTCAGTTTCCGAACCAAAATCGTTCGAAATGGCAGACCAGCAGGTAATTCAGCAACCGTCGTTGAGGCAGCACTTGAATCCCGAGAGGACCACTCCTCCCGGGCCGATTGTGTTCCCTCGAGAAACACAGGAGGCACGCAATGCCTTCACTGTAAAGCCTGGTGTCCTGAATAGCCTCCCTAACTTCTATGGGAGAGAGTCTGATGATCCGTACGAACATGTGCGGACATTTGAGGGGTTAGTGCGCAACTTGGCGTCTACTACCCAATATGACAATGCCTGCCTCAAGCTGTTAGAAGATGGCGCACTTAGATGGTTTAGAATGCAAAAGCCTCAGTCCTTCACCACATGGGCGCATGTGCGTGACGCGTTTTACCGGAAATACTTTTCTGAGGCTAAAACTAATAATTTAAGACGTCAAATCCAAGGTTTTAGGCAAGAGAGGGGAGAGACCTTTGGGAAGGCATGGGAGCGTTTTAAAGATTTGCTCTTAAGAATGCCACACCCGGGTTTCAAGAAAATACAGTTGGTCGAATTCTTTCATCTGGGTCTCAACGCTGAGACAATCCAGCACATAGAGTATTCGTGTAAAGGGGATGACTTCTTGTCCAAAACTGCGGATGAGGGTTGGGATTTTCTGGACGACCTAGCAGATAAGCAGAGGGCGTTAGAACCCTCTGATTTTGATCGGTCCGGACCTTCTGGGTCCAATGTTATCCCCGTTACCTTGCGTGACCAGCGACTCCAGGCCCAAGTTGAAAAGATCGCGCAAAAGCTAGAGGAATTAGAAGTTAGGCAGACTCGTCCAGTACATGAAGTCGGTATAGAGGAAGTCTGCGTGTGGTGTGAGTGTAAGGGGCACATTGCAACTGCATGCCCCGGATTTTTAGCTGCTAAGGGAGCGAGTCAGAGTACTCAGGAAGAGGTAAATGCTGTGAGGAATTGGGACCCATATTCCAATACATATAACCAGGGGTGGAGAGATCACCCCAACTTTGGGTGGTCAGACCATAGACCCACAGGTGGAGGTCAAACGCAACTCCCTGCGCCACCTCCGCCGCAACAGTTTCATCAGTCCCAAGCACCCAGGCCTCCGCAGGGCCAGGTCATTCCGTACAACTACCAATCACAGCAAAGCAGAGGGGGAGGCCCATCCAGTCGTGGGCCACCCCCAGGGTATGCGCAGACTGCACCACCCCGTTTTGAGGATTCCATGAATTCCTTAATGCAGTCTCAGCTGACATTCCAGACTGATACCAGACAGCAAATTGGGGCCCTTACGGCCCAAATGACACAACTCACTGCGGTAATCAGTCAAATGCAACAGGAAAAGGGTAGGTTTCCGGCCCAGGGTAGTCAGGCGGGTGCCCATTATTTGGGAAATCCTTCAGGTCCCAATGTTCAAGGGCCAAATCAGGAAGAGGCTAAAGCAGTTACCATTCTGAGGAGTGGGAAAACCATTGATAAGACCATTCAGCCAACACTACGACAGGCTCCAACCCCGGAGTCAGTTACTGAGCCTGTGGTCGTTTTTGATATTGCTAGGGTGCCTCGAGAGGAAGTAGATGAGAGAGAGGAGTCACCTGAAGTGGAGGTGCCTGCAACTGCAGCCCTCACGACTCCACCACCACCAGCTGTGCCTGTAGCTCCATTTCCCCAAAGACTGGCGGTGAGACCCAAGCAAACCATGAACACTAAGATGATGGAGTTGTTTAAGAGAGTTCAATTCCCCATCACCCTGATGGAGGCAATTGAATCCTTTCCCCAGTGTGCTAAGGTATTGAAGGACCTTTGCACACCTAAGCGCAAGAGTCAGAACAACGTGGTTCTGACGGAGCAAGTGAGCTCCATTCTGCAGACTGAGATTCCTGCCAAGTGCAAGGATCCAGGGTGTCCCACTATTCCCATAGCCATAGCAGGTCAGAACTTTGACAAGGCATTGTTAGATTTGGGAGCGAGTGTTAATTTACTCCCTTATTCAGCATACTTGAGATTGGGCTTAGGTGACCTTAGTGAGACTCCAGTCACGCTACAGTTGGCTGACCGGAGTATTAGAGTGCCCAAGGGAGTGGTAGAGGATGTATTGATCCGGGTAGGGGAGTTTCAATTCCCCGCTGATTTCATTGTTCTAGACATTAGTCCCGGTCGTGAGGCTTTAGAGAAGACTCCCATCATCTTGGGGCGTCCTTTTCTAGCCACCTCCAATGCTGTTATGAACTGCAAAACTGGCAAGGTCCAGTTATCTGTCGGGGAAGAGAGAATGGAGGTGGATGTGTTCAGTGTCAGTACATTAGAGGATGACTGTGAGGAGTTTGAGGAGTTGTGTCTGATTGACACGTTAGTCCAGGAGCATATCGATACAGTCTTGTATAAGGACCCCTTGGAGGTTGCTCTTACCTCCGAGGAAACATCATTTTTGGACTCAGCAGAGGTGGTGAGCTTGTTAGAATTGTTAGATGTCGAAGAGTCATGTGAGGAGATTTGTGGGGTCACTCATGACCTTATGTTTGAGCCATTGGGCGACCCTCCGCCCAAGGTTCTTCCGTCAACTGTCCGGCCGCCTAAACCAGAGTTAAAGCCTCTACCGGACACGCTTAAGTATGCCTTTTTGAAAGGCAATGATACCTATCCGGTTGTGATCTCCTCATCCCTCGAGGAAGATCAAGAGAGGAAACTGCTTAGTTTGTTGAGAGAGCATATGGGCGCGATTGGCTGGACCATAGCGGATTTGCATGGTATAAGCCCAACGGTGTGTACACACCGCATTATTCTTGAGGAGAGTGTTAAGCCTTCTAGGCAACCTCAGTGGCGTCTTAACCCCAACATGAAAGACGTGGTTCGGGCTGAGGTGCTTAAGTTGTTAGATGCGGGGATCATATACCCAGTTGCCCATAGTGAGTGGGTGAGCCCAGTGCAAGTAGTGCCTAAGAAGGCCGGAGTGACCGTAGTAACCAACGACGAGGGAGTTTTAGTGCCGACCCGAGTTCCCACAGGATGGAGAGTTTGCATAGACTACCGGAAGCTCAATGCGAGCACCCGGAAAGACCATTTTCCTCTTCCGTTCATTGATCAGATTTTAGAGAGGGTAGCGGGTCGAGCTTTTTATTGCTTTTTGGATGGTTATTCGGGGTATAACCAGATTGAGGTCGCATTAGAGGACCAGGAAAAGACCACTTTCACCTGTCCATATGGAACCTATGCTTACCGTCGCATGCCCTTTGGGTTGTGCAATGCACCTGGTACCTTTTCCAGGTGCATGATGGGGATTTTTAGTGATATGGTGGAAAGGATAGTAGAGGTGTTCATGGATGATTTTTCGGTCTTCGGAGATTCATTCGACGGATGTCTCGAAAATTTGGGAAAGGTTTTGCAGAGGTGTGAGGAGAAGCACTTGGTGCTTAATTGGGAGAAGTGCCACTTCATGGTTACCGAAGGGATCGTGTTGGGACACATTGTGTCCTCTAAGGGTATTGAGGTGGACAAGGCCAAAATCGATTTAATCTGAAATCTCCCAACACCTAAGTCTATTAAGGATGTGCGTTCATTTCTGGGACACGCTGGTTTCTACCGGCGGTTCATTAAAGACTTTAGTGCTGTCTCCCGCCCGTTGTGTCAGTTGTTGGCAAAGGACACACCGTTTGTGTGGTCCGATGCTTGTGAGGGGGCATTTCAGACGTTAAAGCGGAGTCTCACAACTCCGCCGATTGTGCAGTCCCCGGATTGGAGTCTTCCCTTTGAGCTGATGTGTGATGCTTCTGACTATGCAGTCGGAGCTGTTCTAGGGCAGAGGAGAGGGAAAGACCCATGCGTTATATATTATGCTAGTAAGACTTTGAATGAGGCGCAAATGAATTACACCACCACCGAGAAGGAGTTATTAGCGGTGGTGTTCGCGCTAGATAAGTTTCGGTCCTACCTGGTAGGTTCGCAGATCACAGTGTTCACGGATCATGCGGCCCTTAAGTACTTAATGACTAAACAGGACGCGAAAGCTCGCCTCATTCGGTGGATTCTATTGCTGCAAGAATTCCACCTGATTATCAAGGATAAAAAGGGGGTAGAGAATGTAGTGGCGGACCACCTGTCTCGTCTGGAATTCGAGGACCCCACCTCGAATCTTCCCATTAGAGATTCTTTTCCAGATGAACAGTTGTTCGCCGCCAATGAGTGCCCGTGGTACGCTGATATTGCCAATTATTTGGTAACTGGGCAGATTCCTCCCCATTGGTCTACCCCAGAGAAGCAGCGATTTTTGAGGAGTGTCCGACAGTATATATTCGATGACCCATATTTGTTTAAGTACTGTGCGGACCAGATCGTGCGTAGGTGTGTCCCCGAGTCTGATCAGAAGGGGATTATAGAGTTCTGTCATAGCGAGGCATGCGGTGGTCACTTCTCTGCGAAGAAGACCACCGCCAAGATTTTACAGTGTGGTTTTTGGTGGCCGGATATGTTTAAGCTTGTTCATGCGTTCTGTAGGTCATGTGACCGTTGCCAAAGGCTTGGCAAATTGTCTTCACGTCAGGAGATGCCCCTCCGGCCCATTCTTGTGCTAGAGGTTTTCGATTGTTGGGGCATTGATTTTATGGGTCCCTTACCTATGTCGCATGGGTACGAGTATATTTTGGTAGCGGTAGACTATGTGTCCAAGTGGGTGGAGGCGATACCCACTAAGTCGATGGAGTCACGAGTCGTGCTAGAGTTTCTTAAGTCCAACATTTTGTCGAGATTTGGCGTGCCACGTGCCATTATCTCTGATCAGGGCACGCACTTCACAAGTCGGTCTTTTGAAAAGCTAATGGGGGAGTATAGAGTCACTCACAAGATGTCCACTTCGTACCACCCCCAAACCAATGGGCAGGCCGAATTAGCTAATAGAGAGATTAAGCGAATATTGGAGAAAACTGTAGGTGTGACTAGGAAGGATTGGTCCACCAGGTTGAATAATGCGTTGTGGGCCTATCGCACTGCTTATAAAACCGTGTTGGGTGCTTCACCCTACCGGCTTGTTTTCGGTAAGGCCTGCCACCTACCAGTGGAGTTAGAGAAGAAGGCCTATTGGGCCCTCCAGGAAATTAATTCGAGTCTAGATATGGTGGGTGCGCATCGGAAATTACAGTTATGTGAGCTCGAGGAGCTTAGGAATGACGCGTATGAGAATGCTAGCATTTATAAGGCTAAGGTTAAGGCGTATCATGATAGGAATATTCAGCGCAAAACCTTTAGAGTTGGTCAGAAAGTATTGCTCTATAATTCGCGTCTCCATCTTTTCCCCGGTAAGTTGAGGTCTCGTTGGGAAGGTCCCTATGTGGTGGTGCAAGTGCATCCGAATGGTTCAGTTGATGTCCGTGATTTTAAGGATGAAAATGTGTTCACAGTTAATGGACAGCGTCTGAAACCGTTTTTGGAATTTTTAGAAGTGGGAGAACCTGATGAGGAGTTGGTCGATCCTGTTTATTCGGACGACCCTGTCACTTAGGCTTTTTCAGCCAGGTTTGACGGGTAGCTCACGCGTACCATGCTCTTAATTGAGTGTGGACCCGGCCCCTAGTATTAGGGGTACCCATCATTGACTTGGGTTTTTATAGCTTTGCACGCCGCTGTTTAAATAAGGATCGTGTACCCAGCTCCGGTTAGTAAGGGCAAATTCTGATTTTCATTAGTTTTCCTTCATTTTTCGTAATTTGTGTTCATTCTTGTTTGTTTCTGTCAAAAAAAAAAAAAATGAAAACACACAAAATAATTTTATGGTCCGGTATAGCCACCTAATTACTAGCCTTCAATTTGTGTATCTGGGTTTCTAACAATCTTATTGCCGTGCCTCGGATAGTCCTAAAAGACGATTGGCTCTGGTTGCCTTAAGGGGAAACCTTGGGTGATTTAACCTGTTGAGTCATGACTTACCCGGGATTGTTATGATGACCTTCTCTACACAAGTTTAAGTGAGCAATTAGGGAGAAAAGTAGTACCCGTGTCTTTCACGTGACGCAAGAGGTGGTGTATTTTCGTTTTCTGTCCTTTGTTTTTGGATTTCTCTGTGTACGCTCGGATACCACGTGCCGGGCTGGACTGACGTGTTTTGCAGGTTGCACGGTGCGCGTACCTAAAATTCCTCGTACATCGGCCGGGGTCATGGTGGTTGGCTGCCACCCAGAGGTCCAGTTTCTTTCCCTAGTTCTTTCAACTTTTTTCTGTCTCCATGCTCTGGGGACATAGCATGATTCTAGTTGGGGGGAGGGTGTACTTTGTACTTTTATTGCGTTACTAGGTAGTTTTTGGGGATACGGTTGTTATGCATCCGGTAGTTATGCTTTGAGCGTATGAGATTTAGCTGAATAGTATGCCTGTTTAACTTGAATGTATGCATATATTTGGCTATTTGATTGAACATGATGCATTGTCAAGCATGTGAATAGGTGTCCCCACATTGATAATAGCGTATTCTGAATAGCATTCCCATGTTCTTTGTATTCATTTCTGCAATCGCATAAAATAGTAGGCTTTTGTTTTGCAAATAAGAGGCTAGTTATTTTTCATGCATTTGCGAGAGTAAATTACGTGCATAGGGGATGAAACAAGGCATTCTTGCATGATTAAACCACATACGAGTCCCCTTGACCCATCTTAAACCAGTCCGTGTCAGTTCCCGTGTCTAGCCTAGGAAACCGGTGTTTGGTTGGACTTAAGTTGGGGGGGAAGTCAAGGCCCGTGCATCATGAGTGCCGTACTGCTGTGGGAAATTTTATGGAATGTGGTTGGGAGATCAATATTGGAAGAAGTCGGACTAGGTGTCATGTTTTGGAAACCAAAACCCATAACCGTTAATAGCAAAAAAAAAAAAAAAAAAAAAAAGTTAAGCTAGTCGGTATCGATACGGCAAAAGTGTTGTATCGATACCGGTTGCCCCAATCCAGAACAGAGCCCATGGGTATCGATACAGCACAATGCTAGTATCGATACCGAGACCCTCATACGCCAAATTTGAAGGGCTCAGCCGGTCATTCTCCCTCACACCCCATCTTCTTCTTCAACCTTTCCCTCTCTCTCTCTAACCCTAACCCACGAAATCCACCATAACCACCACTTTCAAATCTCCATAACTCCACCAAAACTCATCCAAATCCCACCAAACTTCACCAAAACGCTCCTTTTCTCCATCTCTACCACATATATCTCTCCAATCCCGTCCAAAATCCTTATCTCTCCAGATCTAAAACCCTAACTTTCCAAAAACCCAACCTCTAAACATGGCACCTAGGAAGACTTCCACCAGTGCTAAGGGCAAGGGAGTGGCATCCTCTTCGAGTGCTCCTCCAGAGCAAGCAACCGGGGGAAGGAGGACCAAGGATCAAATTGCCCAGGATGAGCGGGAGAAATGGGAGGCTTCTATTGAACAACGGGGTGTGAAGAACGAGCGTCACATTATCCGGGACGGGTTTCTCCCGAGTGACGCCACTATACGAGCCATTGAGGAACAAGGTATGACGTTCTGGTTCGAACAAAACCCCGGATATAACTTAGAACTGGTGAGGGAGTTTTATAAGAATATGCATGTACCAGCATCCGGGACTACATTTAGTTCCGGGACTGAGATTACCTCCCGAGTGGCTAGGGTACCCATAATTGTCACACCTGATAGGATTGCTGCGGCTTTGCGCTACGTGAGGCCGACCGATACCAACTACCCTTGCCCCGCTGAGGATTTTGTCTCGCGTAGAGTGGCGGGAATTCTGTATGAGAAGCGTAAAGATGCTAGTATTCCTCACCGGCCGGGCAAGTTTAAACCATCGATTCGATTTGCGAACCAAGTAGTATGCTATAACCTTGACCCAAGGGCAACTGAGAATAAGCCATCTGAGAATACTGGGAATTTGATAACCGCTTTTATAGAGTCGGACACTGTTTGTGATTGGGCGTTGTTCATTTATTCCAAGATTATCGACTTTCGTGATGCCCCAACACAGACCCGAATGCCGTTTCCGTGTCTGATTACATCCATTGCTAGAGATTCCGGTTTGACAGGGGCTAAATGGTTCAACAATGACCCATTGAGTCCTGGGCCGATTGACAGTACTATCCTGACCAAGAGCATAGCCCAGACTCGTGGTGCTAGAAGAGGAGCTTATTTGACTACTGAGCCTGCTCCCAACGCATCCAACACTACTTGGCTTCAGAAGATCTTTTGCCAAGGTGTTGTTACCATCCGGAGTCATCAGAAGCTTAAGAGAGAGGTGAGACAAACCGCAAGGATGCAGCAGCAGTTGAACCACAGGCAGGAGTGGATGGTGGGCCGACTTGAGGGGTCGACTTCGGATCCATATATTCCGCTGGAGTTGCCTGAGCAGGAGGTCAGTGATGATTTCGCGGATGAGGCGGATGCTCCCGAGGAGAGTGAGGAGGAGTCGGATTAAGTAGAGGCACTTGTGTTGCATGGGGCTGGCTGAGGGTAGGTAGTATGGAGCAGGAGGTGTTATTTTATGTTGGGTGGTTTGTTATTTCATGGGAGACTTATTTCTGTTTTTATTTGGGGTCTGTAATATAACTTGCATGGATATTCTTTGTTTTCTTTTTGTTATTTTGTGGACTTGGTTTGGGTGGCGCCAATGAGCGCATTGACGGGTTTTAGACATGACAGGTGCGGCCAGTAGGGTAGTTAACCTAGAGCTTCGATAGGCCGTCACCTGGTTTTGCGGTTCCTTTTCTTGTTTTACCAAGGTCAATATAATCCAGAAAGTCCTTAGTCGATCGTGTGCACGTGTTCTATCTCTCACTTATGCATGACTTATAATGATGTTGCTTACTTTGTGAAATCATATTTGGACGTATTGTGCGTTATTTCTTGATAGGCGTTGACTTTGATTGGCTCGTGGAAACCAGTTGTTCGGTCCCACGCATCTCGCCAAGCGCTTATATGGGATGTTAAGTGATCTAGTGAGTTGTGTGACGCGTTTATCTTTGTGGGAGTATTTATTCGCGCATGTGGAGCTAAGCTAACCATGTTCAGTTTATTGTCAAAGCATGCATGCAGTTGAGTTACGTGCATATTAAGAGGCGAATATGTGTTGCTATGTATGATTGGTTGTTTTACAGGTGCCATAACCACCGTACCCCCGTTGGTGTTTTCTAGTTCTCTTTTCATTAGTTATATTTCGTTCGTTCCTAGGGACTAGCAACGCTCAAGTTGGGGGGTGTGATAGGCGCGCAATGTCATAGATATAAGCGCCTAAGTAGGGCAAATTAGCGCGTTAGAGGCGCGGTTTTATCCCATTTTCCACTTGATGCGGTGTGTCCTTGGTTTTTCTTGTCTTTGCTTGTTTTGTAGGTAACAGGGTGGAAGAAAACGTGCGATTGGACCTAAGGATGTGGGGCATGTTGAGATCCGGTGGGACCCAAGCAAGGACAACCGAAAGCTGAAAAGTCAACTTAAGAGGCTCGGTATCGATACAGGGAATGTCCTGTATCGATACCCAAGCACCATCAGGAAACAGAACCCATGGGTATCGATACAGGACTTCTCCTGTATCGATACCGAGGGTCTTAAAAGCCAGCAGTTGACTTTGCCACGTGTGTTGACTTCGGGAGGGTATTTATACCTCGTTTTTACTCCGAATTAGGGTTCGAACTTGGCTAGATTTTTCTTAACTTTTCGTAGCCGCTTTCCTTTTGGAGTTTTCATCTTCCGGAGTTGTTTTTCATCGAAGTTTTGGAGTTTTTTTCCGCGGTTTCGTACTTTGATTCGGTAACGTTTCTTGTTCCTTACTTTAATCTCAGTTCGCGGGAGTTTGTCCGCGTTCTGTGACTCGAATCGTTATGTTAATTGATTTCTAAGTTTAATAGCATGTTTATTTCCAGAATTTTTCCATTCGTTCAATTTATTATGTGTGAGTAGTCGTATAGGGTGTGGCCGCGGGACGAAGGTGTCCCGTGGCTAGGCTAATTTGCGTTCCACCTCGGTGCCGAATCATTCAAATTAATGCGCAGTTTTTCAATACGAAATCTTTTCTAACAAACAAACCCGGGCATCGCCAACAACAAACGCGCGCAGTAGTTGGTGACAAGTGGTGCGCATTCGTTGGGAATTCTTTTCATACTGTTAAACCTATTAATTAAATGATTGTGGCCCGAGTGAATGTGGATTAGGCTAGTTGCGGACACTGTAGTGCCCACGGCTGTGCTCTCCTGTTTTAATTAAGAGTCTAATAACTTAACTAGTTTAATTTGGTTAATTAAATCAGTCAACTGAACAAGGGGTGGCTACCTGAGAGCCAGTTCCAAACATAGAGCTAGCATTGTTTGGGTCAACACCGTAGACCGTCTCTGTGGTTCGATTCCGGTACCTCCGGATTTATTGTGCTACACCGGTCGATAGTCCTACGCTTGGGACGAAATTCTAAGTTAATTTTTAATCACCCGAACGGTCAAGCATTGGTCATAATGCCCTTCGAACTGGTGAACAATCTGGCCCAAAAGGGCCAAAGTTTACAAATGAAGGAGCAACCATATTAATTTGTACTTCAGGTAAGGTTCCAAACTGAATGGTCCTTTTCTCTTGTACTGGCTACCTTGATATATCCTCTGCTATATTCATTTTTTCAGAAACTTCCATTGCAGAAGTTTTCATAGGGGAACATGTTTCAACAAGAGATGAATTTATTCATTCACCTTCTTCCTGTTCCACCGTCATGGCTTCTAATAAGCCAGATTGATAGCTTGCCAAGGAATTTGGTGAGGCTGGGCTATTTTGGGGTATCTCACTGTCCATTCTAGCAGCCAAACTTTTTAGTGTTTCCTTTTCTGATTGAGTAAATCCCCTTTGAGGGGATTCTTCAGAATCTTCTCTTCGAAGTCTATTAAACCTTGGGTTGAACTTCTCACCATTATTAGGACCTTCTTTAGATGCGTATTCTTCCATTTGGAAACTAGTATACCTCCTTTACAGTTTCCTCTTCTGAGTTCGTGTCAGCATAGGAATCATTTGAGGTGTCTTGGTCTTTGGATCTCTAACCACTATCCATTGTCCAGTAGGAGAGTTTGGAGGTTTGACCATTTTATTTCCAATTTTGGAAGGAGTTTTGTATCCTTGGAAGAGCTCTGGCTTGACTTTCTTCATAAACCAATCAGGAACTCCCTTTACCAAGGAAAATTGTTCCCCTTGTCCTTCATTTTCATGACCCATTGGGGCCTTTCCAGTGTTAACCTTCTTCGAAGGAGAATAATCTCTTTTCGAAGTTGGTGGAACTGGACTAGAAGGTACATTTCTTTTAAAAACCAAGGTTTCTCATTTTTCTCATAATTTGTGCTTATCCAGGGTTTTCTCTCATTATTCTCATCCAAAGCCTTTCTTTCCATCCTTTTTGGAAAGAAATTAACCCCCTGTCGATCCAAATCTTTAAAAACCAAGTAATTGGCTCTACATTCCATGCATAAACACTCTAAAAAGGAAGCTTCAAGCATAGGAAGATGAGATTGCTTGAACCCCTTTTGGGATGAATTCTCTGATGCATACTTTGGTTTGTTGTTTCTGTAAGGATCATTTCGAAGTTGACCAACCTTTGGTCTCCCTCTACCAAATTGCACAGAGTTCATTCCAACATGCACCTGTTTGTTCTGCCACCTTTCTTGAACAGTTTTGGCCAAAGATGTTGGCACATTGGTGTTAGCAGTTACTTCTTCAATCTTTAGAAATGGATCAGTATCTATTCCCATAGTCTTTTCTGGAAACATGATCCTTCCCTTCTTGATTTGCTCTTGAATCCTATCACGGAAAACATTTACAATTCTTAGTTGAATGAGTCCAAGAAGTATGCCATTTACAATAATTCTTTCCTTTTGTTTCTACCAAAGTTGGAAGTTTAACATTCTCAGGAAGTTTGATAAACTTTTTCTTTAAAAGATAATAAAAAATTCTTCTGATTTAGAAACATCAAAAGAATATACTTTACTAGTTGCTTTCTTATTATTTCTAGGTGCTATAAAAGAATCCTTTCGAACCAGACTTTCACACACACAAGGATCATGTTCAACAATTTCAGCAGCATCGATTTCATAAGTAGGATCCTTATAATAAGTTGAATAGGAAGAATTATTCCTATCTACATCTTCTTCTAGTAAAGATTCGTATCTAGATGCTTTGTAAGTTAGATCAACCAAATCCCTAAATTCAGTAGAATCAAACTTCTTTCTAAGTTCTCTACTTAGGACATCATGTGCTATTCTGACAAACTCAACTTCTGGTAATTGAAGTTTGCATTTGTTTCTAGCCCTTTTGAATCTAACAATAAATTGGGCAGCCTTTTCATCAGGTTTTTGTTTCAGCTTTGCTAAATCAACCATAGTGATTTCAGGCTCAGTTTGGTAAAACTGTGCATGGAATAATTCTTCCATCCTTTGCCAATTTGGAATTGACTCTGGTGTTAAATTAGAATACCATTCGAAGGCAATTCCTGTCAGAGAATTAGAGAACAATTTCAACTTAATGAACCCATTATTACCCAATTCCTTACACTGAGCAGTAAATCTAGCAATGTGTTCAGTTGTCGATTGTTTCCCATCCCCATGAAAGAGTGAAAAATCTGGAATCTTAAATCCCCTAGGGACTTCGAATTGCCTATCTATCCATTATGGATAAGGTTTTCTATACACTTGAGTTTGTACCCCCCGGTTTAGAGGTCCATAAACTTCTTGCATAAGGTCAAGTATTTCATCTCGAAGGGTAGGGTTTCCTCCAAAATGAACCCTTGGGTTCGCAGAAGGTTCCCAATTTACATTTCTAGCCATGTGATCTCCTGGAAATCTATCGAAAAGACCATCAAAAGGCTGGGGCTGCTTGTAATCTCCTTCTTGCCTTGCAAAAGGTTCACAAAGATGGTTTGAATGTACCCTTCCCATCTCTGGTACCCCTAGATATTTAGGAACTCCAATTTCTAGATTAGCCCTCTTTGAACTAGTCCTATCACAAAAATGATTTCCTTTGTCTCCACTTACATCATCGAGACTAGGTTCGAAAGGGATTTTAGTGGTTTGCTTGAATGTTTTCTTAGGCTTGGGAGTTTGAAAATCATAAATCTTTGCAGGTTCGTACCAAGATTTTGGTATTTCATCCACATTAATAGGCTCTTTTCCAGGCCTAGATTTATGCTTACTCGAACTAGCCTCTCCTTTATCTTTTTCAGATAAAAGCACAGGTTCATTCCTAAAATTTGGCTGTTCTTCCAGTTTTTGACATATAAGTTTCTGGGTTTGAGCCAATTCTTTAAATGTAGCAATCATTTCAGCAAATTGGCTAGATAACACACTTCCTCCGATTTTTGAATTTTTTGGGTCATCAATTTGCACCGTCTTGTTATTCCTAGTGTTCATACGAGAATTTCGGCCAATCCCAATATTTGTATCTTGACCAATACGGGTTTCTGGACCTGTTTGAGGTCCTTCAACTTGTTCATCTTCTCTAGGATTAACATTATTCTTGTTTTCCGGCGCTTGGCCAATTTGAGAATCATCTGTTTGCTTCCTAAGTTTTGGAGCCATTCAACACTTTCAGGTGTCCCACCGGGCGTGCCAAAAATGTGATTGGTTCTTTTATTTCTTTTAAAATGGAAACGATTGAGTGCGAGCGTGCCAGATGGAGTTTTAATCTCCTCCCTCAGATTAACTTTGGAAAAAACCAAATCTAATAAGGCAATTGTGTTTTTAATGGTTCAAATACCTCAATTAAGAGAATTTTTCTTACAAAATGAAGAAATACAAACCAATAAGCTTAGGAAATTAAAGAACAACAAAGAAACAAGATACTTCGATTAACAAATCGAAGGTAAACTTACTTTGAAATTGCCTTCAACTTCAAATACAAGATACTGAGAACTTCGAACTGATGATTGTTGCAAGAACAACCAAAATTTATCCTAACTACTTCCTAATCTAGTTCCTGATTTATTTCGAACTGAGTTCGAAATCCTAAAACTACTTGCCAATGAACAAACCAAACATCATTTGTTTGATAGCTGTTTGTTGAAGATTTGTCCGGGGTTTTTCACTCTTCATTCTCTTCTATTTATAGACGCTACTTGTTAGTTGAACTTCCCGCTCAATGAATTTGAATTTGGCTTGCTTCGAACTCCATCTTTCATAATTTGAATTGGCAGTTTCTTCCCTCCTCCACTTCTGAATTTGAATTCCTGTAAATCTTCCTTCAAAATTTTACTCATTGAATCTGCACTGTTGCTCGAACTACCCAAATGATTATATTTTAAGGAGATAACTACCTTTCAAGACGTAATCAACGTGTTCTAACTGCCAATTGCCTTATATCATAGGTTTACACATGGATTTCATGCATTTGGCAATTTAAATCATGGCTTCGAAGTCGGTCTTTTGTATCAATAATGACTCGTAACTGCCAATAACTGCTTTTTAAATTAATGACCAATACGACATCGTATTTAGTCAGTTCTTATTCCATTAATCCAGTGTATTTTCATTGACAGATATTTGCCAACGTTTGGCATCTTTAATTACATGTCAATTAATTATTGGATTTGTTAGTTCTATATGTAAACACATAGTTACAACCACTGTGATTAGCTTGGTGGGAAAACTCAGTGTCTTCCCTTAAGGAGGTCACGGGTTCAGGACGGTGCTGTGGATTCTGAATTGAAGACCCGCCAACTCTCGTTACCTTTTTTCTAAGTATTTACCAGCAATATTTACGGTGATTCCTGTATAAACAGTATACATGGATAAAATGAAATCAGTAGTAAAAACAAGAAAATGATAACTAATTATTCTAGAAAATACTTCGAGTATGTTTTAATGGAATACTTCAAGTATCCTCTTCTTTTCTTGGAATAGGATACAATATGTATCTCTAAATTATAAATACTTCAGGTTTCTTCTAATGACAAGTAAAATACTTCAGGTATTAGGGGTACACTTACTTCTGGTAGGACACCCTTTCTGGTTTACTTCTGGTAGGACACCATTTCCAGTTAGAGCTTTGTGCTGATAATGTGTTATAAATTTAAGACAAACAATAGAGATATCTTCATAAAAGTAAGCACTACTACAATAATGCATAAGGATCACACTAAGAAGTTTGAAAAGATCACACTTTTTACAAAAGCGTGATAAAGAAAGCGGGGGAAAATTTTTAATCTCACTTTAATTAAAAACTGAGATGATACTTTATATTTTATCACGGTTGTTAAAAAAGCGTGATGTAAAATTATTCTCTCTAGTACTGTGATTGAAAAAGGAAGTGGGCTTTTTATAACCCAAGGCTCCATGCCTTCTGCTTCTCACGCTCCAGTACGGTGATTTGAAAAAGGAAGTGGATAGAAACCCTATCGTCTCTCTTCTCCCTTCATCTCTCTCTATTCTGATGATTGGCGCCAAAAAATCCCCTCCTCCATCAGGTTCGTTCTCTCCCTCTATCTAGATCTCGTCTCTCTTCGTCTCTGTCTCTACAAACTATATGTACATATACGTATCCATATTGTGTAATCAGAATGTCCCGTTTTCTAATCTATGAATTTTTGAATCTTAGAAATTTGAACGATTAAGCAGTGGGGCTAGGGTTTCAATACCAAGCAATGTTCAAAAGCCAATCGTGAATATCAGGGAGATCAAGATTCATGGGGTTAGTGTTTCGATTCCTCATATTTCATTTTACGAGGGTAAGATTTAGAGTAGCTTCTAAGTGTGGAACTGTTCTGACTTTCATTGTTGCTACCAAATCTTCCTCTTTTCAAATTTGTAGATTTTATTGAACACAGAATATATGCCAAAGCTTGTTCTTCAAGAACTTTCAGAATCTTATAGATCTTCTGGACCAATACTAATTCTCATTAGAAATACTCTCCTGTCGATTTCTTTTCTTCTCTTCTTCTTTTTAGTTCTCACTAAGTTGTGTTTCAATGTTCTTATTTATAGAGCAATGAACAAGACGAGCATTGAATAGGTTTCCTGTTTCAACTAATTCCACTGGACTATTACAACCACAATGAATTGATCTTTGGCAAGTGGCCATCCAACCATTGCTTTTATAACAACATGATGATTAAACAATACTACTTAAAAAGAAACAGTTTGGAAGAGAAGGATGATTTGTTTAGTTGTTCATATAATGCAGCAAAAATGTGGTGCTATTGCCGAACAACTTACATGCTGATGTCATACTTGTACAGGAGGAAGTATCATGGGCCGATAATCGATCTAGTCAAGTCAATTAGACAAGAAATTCATACAAAGCCATACGTGGAGATAAATTGGAACAAAACACGGCACCATTGTTGTAAGGTTGGTGAAATTCCACTGTTGGAGTTATCTCCAGGATTTGCAGATGTAGGATATTTTGTGCAGCTAGCTCCAATAATACTCTGCTATTTATGTTTTCCAAATTCGGCACAAAAGATTACCATAATTGTGGATTGATACATTGCTAGAGCATATTGCAGTAAATCTACTAAAGTCTAACGACTCTTAACTATACAGATAGGCTAGAATTGCACCAAAGGAATATCTCTATTACAGTATTTTCAGAAGGAAATCTTTAACATGTTATGGCATACTGAATCCAACGGTGAATTTTGAATACAGGAGGATCTCTATTGTGAACATACCTTCATACAAGATCTCCTTTGGGATAGTCTTCATTATTTGAGTGAGCCGATCATGAACCGTTGGCCTTCAACAAGATCAGAGACAGAGCCATTAAGAAGACAATTAAGTATATGCGTTATGGAGCAGAGACTAGCAGATACATCACTATAGGATGTGTGGAAAAGGTGAGTAAGACGACATACATTTTCTGCTTTATTTTATTGGTGTTAGTGTTACATAGCATTTTCTTCCGTGGCATTAACAACATCCATACAAGAATTTTAAAGTATTACTTCTATAATGGTTTTGTACTCATAGGGAAAGCAGTATTTTAGGTATTCACCTTTTGATGTATTCTTCCTGTCCAAATTTATTTATCTCTTTTTATTATTTAAGACCTCTCATAAAATTATTTATTACTTTCAATACAATCTGTGATGGATGGAGGGTATCAAAAAATTTATCGGGGATCTAAAACCATGTGAATTTTTTATTATTTGTTTTGTTATCTAGAAAGTAAAATTTGGTGCAACTGGAGTAGTTGTATAAAAGTGAAGGCAGTTAAAAACAATACACATATAAAAGTGAAGGGTATAGTTGTCATTTCAGAAGGAACATGCATGAATGACTTGCTTTAAATTAACAGAGTAAAGGGAAGATAAGAGATTGAACCTGTCAGTTTTGCATCGTGGGATGAGAAATTCTACTCTTAGGCTGCGTCCCATGGGCGGATGGTAGAATTTTCCACAAGCGTAAAAAGGGGAAAGGTCTATTATTCTCGTTGGGGATCCTGTAGAGAAAATGATAATGCGTGATATGAAAAGATTGTTAACCACATGATAGGATATAGTATGTACCCAGCTTTCTCCCTCTCTCAATACTCCATAGTCTCCATTTGATAGGGTATACATAACAAATGTCTAAAAAAATTGTTAATCAAAGATTGATGACCACATGATCATGTCTATGAAATATATAATTAATCTTTCAATTATTAATTGGAGCCATAAATACTATGCGATCATGCAATTTTGGATGTTTGTTCAACTTGATTCTTTTTCCTGGTAATGCAAGGTGTTTGGGGCCAGTTTGCGAGCATATGTGATTAATCACTACAACCCTACGTACACACCGTATTACACGTTTACGCATAATATATAGTAAAATAGCCATAAGAGTTCTTGTAATGCGAATCAAACCTGACATTAGGATGGAGCAACTTTCTAACTTCCAAGGCAAGACTACTTGGCCAACCCCTTGAGGCTGTGAACTTGATTTTTTTTTTATACGAAAAAACACTTGATTTTTAAGACAAATCATTTTACGAAAAAACACTTGATTTTTAAGATAAATCATTTTACTTAATAAAACTTACAAAATGTACAATTAAGAAAATCATTTCCCACCCTTACGGGGAAATGATTCACACCCTTTTCATATAAAAATGCTCTACGAGGCAAGAAAGAGTATGCAATTATAAAAAAATAATGTGAGAATCATTACCCTTTGTTCGGCACAATACATTTTTCTTAGGTTTCTTTTATTCTGAGGATTTAAAAAATACACCCACTTTCTCCCTCTCTCAATACTCCATGTGATAGGGTATATATACATAACAAATGTTTAAAAAAAATGTCAATCAAAGATTGATGACCACATGATCATGTCTATGAAATATATAATTAATCTTTCAATTATTTGAACGGGCCAACATTGAATTGCAACTCCGACACGAGTCGATCATTCTATCTTTCAATTATTAGATCCATAAATACTATGCGATCATGCAATTTTGAATGTTCATTCAACTTTATTCTTTTTCCTGGTAATGCAAGGTGTTTGGGGCCAGCTTGCGAGCACATGTGATTAATCACTACAGCCCTACGTACGCATCGTATTACACATTTACGCATAATATATAGTAAATTAGCCATAAGAGTTCTTGTAATGAGAATCGAACCTAACATTAGGAGGGATCAAGTTTCTAACCTCCAAGGCAAGACCACTTGGCCAACCCCTTAAGGCTATCCACTTGATTTGTTTTTATATGAAAAAACACTTGATTTTTAAGATAAATCATTTTACGAAAAAACACTTGATTTTTAAGATAAATCATTTTTTTTTCACGGAAAGGATAATGGATTTTATTTAAGTAGTACTAGGGTCTGAAGACCGAACATCATTCAGGGCAAGATTGGATAGCCATCAAAACCCAAATCTAAACCCAAACATCAGTGGGTTTAATAAGTTGAGTCAATTAGAAAACCATATTTGGATATGGGTGGGTTTGGACGGGTCCATATAAATGCGTTCAAATTGCCACCTCTACTCGGTAAATGGTTGCACTAACTGCCGACCAAAGTTTACTCGGTAAATGGTGCACTTTGCCGAGTAAAATTTAGTCGGTGGCAATCTTTACCAAGTAAAATTTAATCGGTATAGGATGATGAAAATGGATGATAATAATTGCAATCAATATTGTTTACTCGCCAAAGGTTACCTTTATTTGGACACGAATCCTAAAATTCCAAAAACTACTACTCCCTCCGTCCCAATTTGTTGTGCTTATTTCCTTTTTTGGACGTCTCAAAAAATCGTCTATATATATCTTTCAATCTATAATGTTTTTTATAGTCAATATGGATCTTGTTTGATAGATCTCAATTAATTTTTTAAAACAAAGATTTCGAAATCGTAAAAAATATTATAGATTATGAAATATAGACAATTTTTTGAGAAGTTCCAAAAAGGAAACAGGCGCAACAAATTGGGACGGAGGGAGTACAAATTTTCCACATTTTCATTCTCATGCAATACACTATCAACAATCATTCCATCCACAATTGAGAACCTACTGCAATTATAAGAAAATGAAATTCCCAATCATAATTTCATTCATAACTTCCATATATAGAGGTTGATCATTAAGCTTAGTATTTTTGTAAATTAATTTCTATAATATAATTTCTATAACTTGATTAATTTCCATTATTTATGAATTTCTATAATTTAATTTGATAATTTCTATAATATCTATAATTTAATTTGATAATTTCTATAATATCTATAATTTAATTTGATAATTTAGATATACCCCAATCGGGGTTTTCTAAATCCGATCGATATGTAACTTTTCATGTTTGAATTTTCATTCAAAATTTATTAATCATATTACATATAAAATATTTTAAAAACTTATTTTATTTTTTTTCCAAACTCACTCACTCTCTCTCTCTCTCTCTCTCTCTGACAAATACAACCACGTGATTGGACCTTCAAAACACGTTTTAAACACATTTAACGGTTCCGATCGTCGAAATTTGGTCCAGAAAGTGAAGGTCCATTATTGTGAGTCTGTGAGAGTGTGGCAGCATTTACTTTCTATAATTTCTATAATCTAATTTAATAAGGGCCGCACACGGTTTATACACTTTTTTTTTTATTTTTTTGTCCAACTCTCTCTCTCTCTCTAAAAAAAATTATAAGCGGGTATTGAAGCAAAATCTCAAAAAATAAATAAATAAATAAAAAGGAAATTTTAAAACGTGTTGACTTGTTAATGGCTCAGGAAATACCAAAATGCCCGCCAAAAAATTTGATAATGCCGAGGAAATTTTAGCCGGCATTAAATTCCCACCAAAAAATAGCCTTAGCGCCACATTGTTCCTGACTAAAGTATGCAATAGTATGTATGAAAAATATATACATACACGTATATGTATTCATATCTGTTAGATCGCGAGCTCACTTGAGTCAGTTAAAAAAAAAAAACTTCAAGCTTAGGCTCAGCTCGTTAAACAAACAAGTTGAATTGCGGGCTAGAGTTCGTTCGTTTACTTAACGAACCGAGTTTGAACGAGCTCTTTGTGCATCATTAATAATAATGTTATAATGTGTCTTTTTTTAGTTCTTACTTAGGTGCATCCTCGTAATAATGTTTACTCTAAATGAAGAACTTTATATTGTTTTGACTTTCTCGTATTGTGATTGTTCCTGAAAAAGATTTTAGGGCACAATTTTTAATATTAGGCCTAAGGCACTCAAATCCCTTGGGCGGGCCCTGACAGCGATGGAAGAAGAAGAAAACGAAAACTTAACAAAGAAACCTGAGTTACCCGGAAATGGAAGACAGACGAAGAACAAGCAGATGCGATGCGCAGATAAGAAATGCAAATATTGATAGTAGCATTTAACGCACGGTGTATACTAATCTTGTCTCGGACGTGGCTAGCCCCATTCACTAACCCCCAACTACTAGCAGTGGCATTAACGAACATTAACTGCAATTGCCCTGCAATTTCGAATATAAAAAAAAGGAAATGAATACATAAATTATTGCTCCTTCGAAATTAAGGCCTGGTTTGAGTAAATTGAAAAACAGATTTTTTGGTTTTTTTAGTTTTGGTCCTTAGTCAATTTTTTTTTTACATTTGTTAGTCTTCGATCGATTTTTTGTGGTTTCTTAGTTTGTCTTGACGAGACGAATCTAAAAAGTATAAAATTATTAGACGAACTTAAAGTTTTGTGAATAAAAACTAAAAATAAAAAAATAAAACCGATTTTTTGGATGTCACATTCGTCTTTATTCAAAGAACATTAAGTTTGGCTAATAATTTTATACCTTTTAAATTCCTCTCGTCGAGACAAGCTAAAAAATAAAAAAAAATTGACCAAAAACTAACAAATGCAAAAAAAAATTGGATAAGGACGAAACCCAAAAAGCCAACAAACCAGTTTTTTCAATTTACCCAAACCAGGCCCAAGTCTTTCCCGATAATAAATCTATATCCCCAAAAAGAAAGAATACATAGTAACAAAATTTTCACAAACACGAGTTTACACTGCCAATGACAAAAATTAAATCATTTGAACACGTGCAAAGAGCACAAAAACATACTCGTGTTTGGGGGAAAACAAGTTGCACAAATCAGAACACGATCATGGTTTTTCATTCCGCAACAAACTTAATCGCTGAAAAAGAGAGAGAAATATATATATATATATATATATATATATATATATATATATATATATATATATATATATATATATATATATATATATAGGATCCCCTTCACATCCGGACTTTTAATTTCCGCGCCTCATGATCCAAATTTTTTTTTGACGATCCGATCCGTCCAATGTGTTCAGAAGGTGTTTTCAAGGGTCCAAGCGGAAAACCTTCAAAAAAAAAAAACCGGGAAGGGCTTGATCCAAGCAGTTTTGGCAAAAAATATATATTTACATTTTTTGCAAAAACTGTTTGGATCAAGCCCTTCCCGGTATTTTTTTTTGAAGATTTTTCGCGTGGACCCTTGAAAACACCTTCTGAATACATTGGACGGATCAGATTTTCCAAAAAAAATTTGCAACACAAAAAAACCCCATTTTTTCCTTAAATCCGGGAGTGTGGATAAGAAAATTTCCCTATATATATATACAGGAAGATGTTCTATTGAGGACTCCCTCAAAGATCTCCTCCGTGAGGACCACCCCTTTTTTGATTTTCTGGACCAAATTTCGATGATCCGAACCGCTCAATGTGTTTAAAACATGTTTGCCATGGCCAACGCGAGGAATCACAAAAAAAAAATACCCGAAAGGGCTTCATCCGAGCGGTTTTTCATAATAACCGAACATATATAATTTATCGAAAAATGCTCGAATGAAACCCTTCCGAGTATTTTTTTTGGACAAATCCTTGTGGTGACCCTTAAAAACACGTTTTAAACACATTGAGCGGTTCGGATCGTCGAGATTCGACCCCGATCCATGAGGTCTGCAAATTACGAGTTTGAGGGAGTCCTTAGTAGAACGGGATATATATATATATATATATATATATATATATATATATATATATATATATATATATATAGAGAGAGAGAGAGAGAGAGAGAGAGAGAGAGAGAGAGAGAGAGAGAGAGAGAGCACCGGAGGATCGCATAAACGTTGGAAACCTAATCATCGAAGAATGGTAAGAATTTGCAAACATTTCTGAAGGAGGGAGAGAGAAAGAGAGAGAGGAAAAAAAAGTTGCAAACTTCTCTGGAGAGAGAGAGAAAGAGCGAGAGAAATACACTGTTTGTCGATCTAAAACACAATCATGGGCTCTCCAGATTTTCCTCTTTTTAATTATTTTGTAATGGCATCAAACGAGTGTCACTCTAAATTTTAATTCGATCACAAGTTACTGAATTTGATATTTGTATACACAATGAGTCGATCTCGATGGTGTTGAAAGATTCGTCAGCGTCTATCTCCCAGGATAAATGGCAAACTACATTGAGTGGTATGTTATAACACAAATTTTTGATGGTGGAACAAATTCGTGTTGCACCAATATGTATACAAAGTGAAAACCTTTGAGATGCCACCACAAGAAACTGCCCCAATGAATTGAGGAATGAATTCTGCCATGATACTCACATCATTTTTTTTTTTTTTTTTTTTTTTTGGGGGGGGGGGGGGTTTAGATGTTATTAGCCGCACCATAACCCACATGGAGAGACCCTTCGGCCGCCCCTTGAGACGCTCCAATTGTCTCGATTTTATTCATCCAAATTTCAAACAGGTTCTTCATTGTTACGATAAGAAGTCATAACTACTTATTTTCCAAACTTCATCGCAAATATCCAGGAACGTAAAATCGATAGGAACAACTGGATTCAGTGATACAGAGGTAGAGGCTGAAGTATTGATTGAAGGCAGGAAAAGGTAAGCAAGTGCACTAGTACCACGGAGAAAATAGACACTACAACAAATTTCACCAATGCCGACTAAACATTTACTTGGCAGCAGTTGCTTTTTAGTCGTTGAAAACCATTACCGAGTAAATTATTTAGTCGGCGAATGACCTTCGGTGAATGTATTTGCCGAGTAAAAAATGTTTTACTCGGCAAAAATTATTTTAGCCGGTAAAGGGTACACTAATCCCCGACTAAAGGTTACTCAATAAATGGTTGCACTAATCGCTGACCAAAGTTTACTCGGTAAATGGTGCACTTTACCGAGTAAAATTTAGTCAGTGGCAATCTTTACTAAGTAAAATTTAGTCGGTATAGGATGATGAAAATGGATGATAAAAATTGCAATCAATATTGTTTACTCGCCAAAGGTTACCTACACACATAATGGAAATTAACAATGGAGTAATTGGTTTCTACACATGTAGCTCGTTGATGGTCGTATACTGCCTGTATTCCTCTACGTGAATTAGGACACCATTTAGAGTCTTTCTTATATTTTTCATTGGATGTGCGTTGAACTGATCACATTTTGTTTATTTGATGCATGATCTGGAACTAACTGTCATACAAATCATAGGAAACATGTTATCGAGTCCGTGTTCTATTTTGTGGGTAATGTTGTGCCAACATATCTGTGCCCCGCGTCCATTGTGCTTCGTAGGTCCATGGTATGGGAACTGTAATGGTTAGCGTAACATAGACAAATAATTCAATCTGTGCAATCAACTTAACTGAGGCTTGTATAGGCTGACAAGCTCAAGACCTTCCAGGAATGCATGAATATATATTTCACTTCAAATCCTCCAAGAGGGTTACTGGTTACAGAATTTCCTCGAAGTTGGTTCTCGTTGAGCTAGGGTCTAGAGCATTGTATTTTCTGGAGGTTTACCGGAACACAATCTTGTTTGGTTTTGGAGGTCAAGGTTAGCAACTTAACTATAATAAAATATATAGACCATGCTCAAGCCACTTTGCTGTTAACTTCTTATTTTTCCGTGTTAATTTTGCTATGTATTGTTTCCACATGGGCTGAGTTTAGATATATTTCATAATGCGAATGAGTTAATGCCCGGCTATACACGCAAGTGTTTCAACTCCTTGAATATTGATTAGCTAGTGAATTAGAAGGATGCCACACTTGCGTTGACTCTAATTCATCATTACATTGTGGGCCTAGTTTGGGCTGCCATTTATGTTTGTGGTTTCTTGAACATGAGTAGATGATGTAGTTGAGTGATAAGGATGCTCTTATCCGGAATTTGACTGCTACTCACGGGAGGGAACAGTAACGTAAATTTGGGTTTGGGGGATGCCACGGTCTATATATACCTACCACTGCTCCAATTCTTTCCCATCTTTCAACTCTCTCTCTCTCTCTCTCTCTCTCTCTCCCCGATCCCCTGCTTAATACTACTAGTAGTTCAAGATTTTCAACTGTGGGAATCCACAGCTCGCACTTCACATCTTCTCTCAATCAGGCACCTCTCTCTCTCTCTCTTGTTAAACCAAAAAATCATTAATCTTATTTTGGAAGCGATATATATATATTTCATGCATTTCCATGCTGGTGTAGTGGTGGTGGTTACATGATTCAGCAGTATCATTGGCAGCGAGTCGCATGACTACTTTTGCTCCTAACTTTTTGTCATGCATTTCCTATTTTTTGAAGTGTTCCAAATACGTATGATAGATACATGGGTGATATATAGAAATTAATGCAGGGATAGGGAAAAAAAAAAAAGGGAAAGATGTGGAAGCTGAAAATTGCAGAAGGTAATGGACCATATTTATACAGCACAAACAACTTTGTGGGTAGACAAATATGGGAGTTCGACCCAGAAGCGGGTACACCGGAAGAGAGAGCTGCAGTTGAAAAGGCAAGGGACGAATACAAACAAGTTTCCAAAAAAGTTGGAGCCAGGGCTTTGCCGTGTGCTGATCTTCTCATGCGGATGCAGGTATAATTATATATATAATTACCCACTTCACTCGTTAAAGATGTCTTATCTTAATAATAAAAACTTAGAGTTATCATTATCAATATATGTATCTGCAGTTTAAAAAGGAAAACAGTCACATCGATCTAAGCATACCACCAGTGAGGCTGGGGGCCAAAGAAGACGTAACATATGAAGCGACGACAACAGCTTTAAGGAAAGCCGTCCGATTAAATCGCGCAATCCAAGCACCCGACGGCCATTGGGCAGCAGAAAATGCTGGCCCAATGTTTTTTACTCCACCCCTCGTAAGTCTTCTTAATTAATTAAATTCCCAATTTGAAATTAAACAACAATCTTACTTAAGTAAGTATCAATTTTCAGATTAAAATAGGAACAAGTAACAGAGTTTTCTTGCTTATTACAGTGATCGTAGTGGTAATCAGTAATTGTTTGTTTAAATTAATGCAGCTCATTGTGCTACACATAAGTGGAGCAATCAACACAATTTTGACAGCCGAGCACAGAAAGGAACTGAAACGTTATATTTATCTCCATCAGGTACGCAAGGTTCTAAAACTAGCTAGACCCTCCAAGGGTTGCCGGACACCTTTTAGCTTCAAGGGCCAAGTATTCGGCGCTACTCGGGGTATCCGGTCTAGTCGGGCTAGTTTTGAGGGGTCTTCTAGCGCCTAGGCGGCGAGTACTTAGACTTTGTCTAAGCCTTCTTTTAGAACACTGAAAGTAGGTGCGCACGTATGTATCAATTGCATGCATATATTAGCTAGCTTGTGATCCAAGCTTATGTGATGTTTGTATGTTTGATTATGTATGTATGATATGTAGAATGATGATGGTGGATGGGGATTTTACATAGAGGGGCATAGCACAATGATGGGGTCAGCACTTAGCTACGTAGCTCTGCAATTATTGGGAGAAGGCCCAGATGATGGAGAAGATGGGGCAATGACCAAAGCCAGGAAATGGATACTTGACAATGGTGGAGCCACTGGGATACCCTCTTGGGGCAAAATTTATCTCTCGGTAATTCAATTAATTAATTACTCCTGTGTATCCATCATGTCAATCCTAATTCAATTTTAAAAAAAAAATCATTTTTTCAACCCACAATTCCTACTCAAATTCCTTCTACTAATTATTACTATAATTTATTTCCTTTAGGTGCTTGGAGTTTATGAATGGGCAGGCTGCAACCCATTACCCCCAGAATTCTGGCTTTTCCCTTCTTTTTTGCCTTTTCATCCAGGTAACTCAAGAGGAGAAATTAGTATGTGTGAAACAATAATATATGTGGATACGTTACATGTGTTATAAATTTAAGACAAACAATAGAGAGATCTGCATAAATAAGATAAATATTGAACACAGAATCTATGCAAAAAATTGTTCTTTAGGAACTATCAGAAGACCAATACTAATTCTCATTAGAAATACTCTCCTGTCGATATTGAACACAGAATATATGCAAAAAATTGTTCTTTAGGAACTATCAGAAGACCAATACTAATTCTCATTTAGTAGCCTTCATGCAGCTACAAATAAATACAACAAAAGTATATAATTGCAAAATTTGCAGTTTGATATTTAATAATCATAAAATTCAAACAATGACATGATTATTGGCATAAGAAACATAGTTACATAGAAAGAAGCGAAGGAACTTGTACTAAAAGAAACATACTAGTTGTTATAATATTAAGACAAATGATAATCACCTGCAGAAAAGTAAATAATTGAACACAATGCATATAAAATAGTTCTTCAAGAACTATCGAGATCAATCTTCTGGACCAATCACATTATTGTTACCTTTCTCTTATTTCTTCTAGCTCATGAAGTGTTCAATATTGATCATTGTGATCCAATATTTATAGGCTAGGGAAAGATTCAGCATTTATTCCTAATCCGTGTAATCAAACTATCATCTAATGAAAATAGTTTGGTTTTTGCGTATAAGCTTCTCTTATTATGTTTCTATGATCTTTTCCTTTGGCCAACAATGGAGCATAAAAATTTGCATTTAGAGAAATAATTAAATAGAGATTATTAAAGTTACCAAATAAGTTTATTTAAAAGAATTAAAGTTAAACAGTAATAAAATGAAGAACCAAAATGTACTGAAGAAAAATATGCAGACTTAATAATATTTTCTTAATACTCCAGGGATTCACATGAAGAAAAATCAAAGTAGTGGCTACCTTCAAATATAAACAAAACATCTCATCATCAACAAGAAAAGAATACTCTATATACTCTACATTTCTTTTTCTAATCGAAATAAGCCAGAGAAAAATATACTGGCCTTGTTCGTTTCCTGTTTAGTTTTAGTTTTAATTTTGATGACATCTTCATTTCCCTCATTTCTCTCTCTATCTCTCTCCACTCATTACACCTACTGACATTATCAAAACTAAACTAAACTATCTAACCAAACACTGCCAGCCAATACTATGGCTGTGATACCCCAGGTTTGGGGGTAGATGGTGTTTAGTCCCACATTGGTTGTTTACATGAGTGTTCTTTGACATATAACAAACCATATGGGCTACTACTAGTACCTTGGGCTTAAGCATTTTGGGCCATGTGGTGTGGCTTGTGGATCAAATTAAGGTACTGGGCCAGTGGTCTACATGGGGCGTTACAAATGGTATCAGAGCCCCGTCTTGGTCCAAGTGGTGGGTAGGATGTGCTCTGCCACCACGGACACCAAGGGAGGTTGTTGGGACTATGCAACGAGGACGTTGCATCCCTAAGGGGGGAAGATTGTGATACCCCAGGTTTGGAGTTAGATGGTGTTTAGTCCCACATTGGTTGTTTAAATGAGTTATCTTGAATATATAACAAACCATGCGGGCTACTACTAGTACCTTGGGCTTAAGCATTTTGGGCCATGTGGTGTGGCTTGTGGATCAAATCAAGGTACTGGGCTAGTGATCTACATGGGGCGTTACAAATGGTATCAGAGCCCCGCCCTGGTCCAAGTGGTGGGTAGGATGTGCTCTGCCACCACGGACACCAGGGGAGGTTGCTGGGACGGGGCGATGCAACGAGGACGTTGCATCCTTAAGGGGGGAAGATTGTAATACCCCAGGTTTGGGGGTAGATGGTGTTTAGTCCCACATTGGTTGTTTACATGAGTGTTCTTTGACATATAACAAACCATATGGGCTACTACTAGTACCTTGGGCTTAAGCATTTTGGGCCATGTGGTGTGGCTTGTGGATCAAATCAAGGTACTGGGCCAGTGGTCTACATGGGGTGTTACAATGGCCCAGATCCAGATATAATAGAAACTGACGGCAATTATGTACACATTATTTTAATAGTAAAAATATCTTGTCTATAATTTACATTACACATAAGTGATCATGAAGTAATGGTCCTTAAACAAACAAATTTTCTAACCCATGATATTATCCCGTTTAATACTTATATATACTAAGGAGATGACTACCCGGGTCACTAAATAAATTGCATATAGCTTGATAGGAATATATCAGTTTACCTTAGCCATACTCCTTGACTACACAGAGTATTCAAATGTGCGGATAAGATCAAAGGTCGAAACTTTAATAAAATTTGTTTTAAAAATAGAGAAATAATACACCAACACTATTCTTGATAAGGTGTTCAATCAATTAATCATTAATTGTTGGACTGATTTTTTTTTTTTCCTTTTTTTTTAATCAACCACTGAGTATTGATGTTTCAAATAAAGTCTAATTCATGTACATCATCCAGGACGTTGATGACTAGCCAATAACCCCCCTTTTCTTTTTAAACTTCATGTGTGCATGTTATTAAATCAGTGGGTAAAAGAAGTAGAAAATATAAAATATAAATATAAAGATATGTTACCATAGTTACAACCATTGAGATTAGCTTGGTGGCAAAACTCAGTGTCTTTCCTTAAGGAGGTCACGGGTTCAAGACGGTGCAGTGAATTCTGAATTGAAGACCCGCCAACTCTCGTTACCTTTTTTCTAAGTATTTACCAGCAATATTTACTGTGATTCCTGTATAAACAGTATACATGGATAAAATGAAATCAATAGTAAAAACAAGAAAATGATAACTAATTATTCTAGAAAATACTTCGAGTATGTTTTAATGGAATACTTTAGGTATCCTCTTCTTTTCTTGGAATAGGATACAATATGTATCTCTAAATTATAAATACTTCAGGTTTCTTCTGATGACAAGTAAAATACTTCAGGGATTAGGGGTACACTTACTTCTGGTAGGACACCCTTTCTGGTTTACTTCTAGTAGGACACCATTTCTAGTTAGAGCTTTGTGCTGGTAATGTGTTATAAATTTAAGACAAACAATAGAGTGATCTTCATAAAAGTACATAAATATTGAACACAGAATATATGCCAAAGATTGTTCTATCAGAATCTTATTGATCTTCTGGACAAATACTAATTCTCATTAGAAATACTCTCCTGCCGATTTCTTTTCTTCTCTTCTTCTTTTCAGTTCTCACTAAGTAGTCTTTGAATATTCTTATTTATAGAGCAATGAACAAGACGAGCATTGAATAGGTTTCCTGTTTCAACTAATTCCACTAACCACAATGAATTTATCTTTGGCAAGTGGTTATCCAACCATTGCTTTCATAACAACATGATGATTAAACAATACTACTTAAAAATAAACAGTTTGGAAGAGAAGGATGATTTGTTTAGTTGTTCATATAATGCAGCAAAAATGTGGTGCTATTGCCGAACAGCTTACATGCCGATGTCATACTTGTACGGGAGGAAGTATCATGGGCCGATAACCGATCTAGTCAAGTCAATTAGACAAGAAATTCACACAAAGCCATACGAGGAGATAAATTGGAACAAAGCACGGCACCATTGTTGTAAGGTTGGTGAAATTCCACTGTTGGAGTTATCTCCAGGATTTGCAGATGTAGGATATTTTGTGCAGCTAGCTCCAATAATACTCTGCTATTTATGTTTTCCAAATTCGGCACAAAAGATTACCATAATTGTGGATTGATACATTGCTAGAGCAGATTGCAGTAAATCTACTAAAGTCTAACGACTCTTTACTATATAGATAGGCTAGAATTGCACCAAAGGAATATCTCTATTACAGTATTTTCAGAAGGAAATCTTTAACATGTTATGGCATACTGAATCCAACGGTGAATTTTGAATACAGGAGGATCTCTATTGTGAACATACCTTCATACAAGATCTCCTTTGGGATAGTCTTCATTATTTGAGTGAGCCGATCATGAACCGTTGGCCCTTCAACAAGATCAGAGACAGAGCCATTAAGAAGACAGTTAAGTATATGCGTTATGGAGCAGAGATTAGCAGATACATCACTATAGGATGTGTGGAAAAGGTGAGTAAGACGACATACATTTTCTGCTTTATTTTATTTTTTTGAAACGGCAAAAAATTATAGAAACTCGACAATGGGTACATCGAGAATAAGGAACCAAACCCAAGCACAAGAGCAAGGATATGGCTAGGCAATACATCTAGTGAGAAAATAAATGCAAAGCCAAAAAGGAAAATGAGAGAGAAATACAATAGTTTGTCAAGATATGAGTTCAAGACAGCCAAATACACCCACCCATCAGAAGAACATATTAAACAATTGTGTACCATTTGTAGCTCGATCAGCTTGAAGCTTCCACCTAAAAGCCATTAATTCCTTTAGCATCCTATAGAGAAACACCACCAGTAGCAATATCATCCAACAAGCAAACAGTCTAGACTCCAAATGGTATCCATTATCATCAACTATCAGGAAATATCAGACATGAAGCACCCTCCCATTCAACACCACTTAAGGTTTGGTAACAAAAGAAGCATCCCAAAATTTAATAGTAGTAAATTACCATCATTTCAAAGGCAGCAGCATAACAGCACCAATCGAAGAGTCAATATCAGAGCAATAACAAGCCACACATGAGTACCAAGAGACAAACCCAACATAATAAAGGATCAGAAACACTAATGACTTGAACAAACCTCTAGATATATGCCAAGACCCATGTCCAAAGAACTAATATTATCCCAGACTTAACCCCAGCTGCTCAACCCAAAATTCACATCTACCGTAGATTCTTTCCAATCCCAGGATACCCTATATGCACAACAGTCTAAATTTTTATTATACCATACAATCCAAGACACTATGTCCATAGTGACCATGGATTCCTTGAGGAGAAATGTGATTTTAACCAGCAGAGGAAGACCTCTGCCGGATTATGGACTCTTTTGCCTCTGTTTCAATCATTTTCTTCATATTCAGAACATCATCCTCCTCCAGATCAACGCCTAATGTTTTTTCCTACCATCAATGTGGATTGAAGTTCCCCATTTATAAGATCAATCTTCTGCCTTTGTCCTCTGCTTATCAAAGAATCACTAATAAATTCACTTTCACTATGACTCATACATTCATCATAAATTTGCCTTCTGAGCCTCCTCCTTTGATCACTCGGTTTTAGCTGAACAAAAAGATTAATCCCATCTATTTGAGAAGCTCTGATGCTATCTTGGGAGTCCAGAACTACAGGGCCATGCAATGGAGGTATTTCTTTTTCAAGAACTTTCACTTGGGCTATTTCTCCGTTATCTTGGACTTGGTGATTGGTGTCCTGGAGGTCAGAAGAGTTGGCCACCACAGAGTCCAAATCCTGACTTGATTTTGACAAAAGTTCTTTATTTACCTCTTCTGAATTTCCAATCTGCAACTCAGCCGCCATTGGGGCATGGGAAAGTCGATCCTCTACCGCACGATTAGTCTCTTTCCCATTCTGGTCCAATATTTGAATCATGTCCATCATATAAGCCTTCTTGGTTTCCACTTCATCCTTTTTTCTCTCCAAATCATCATTATGCTGCTCCATGTCATCATCAATTGCATCTTCCATAGCTAACAATTCTGGAGGATTAGATTTTACCACCGTGAAAGAGCTATCTTCTTGAATTCTAACATTAAAAATTTTCCCTTCAACTATTAACTCAATATGACCTTCAATCTTTTGAGATTGCTCTGTTGCTAACAAAATTGTCACTTTATCATATGATCTCTCCTTTAAAGTGTTTTCGTCCACCTGAATAAAGCTGCCCCATTTATTACCAATTTCTTTGAACGTTGATACTGACCAAGCATTAAGGGGCATTCCATAGCATGAAACCCAGGCAAATCTTTCATCCTTAGCACTTTCCCCATTCCAGGGTCTCATTTCTTCAAACCAATTATCTATCCATTTCTCATTGATAATTTTAGCTCTGAATTCCTCATCGGGAAAAGTGGCAATGACATACCTTCCACCTATTGCTTTAACCTTGACATTGTGAATGTCTTCCATTTTGAACACTCTTTTCAGATCCTCTGCTGATAGTAATCTCCGTATTTTAGCCACAACACTTCTAAACAACCAACCTTTACGTACTGGTTGGACCTGAATGCTGCATGTCTTGATTTTCCACTCCTTTAAGCACTTGGGCGTAAGATCTCCCTTCCACCACTCGGTATTCCAGTGACTTCTGCTGCCTTTCTCCTCCTTGACTGCTAGTCTCTGCAAATCTAGGTTTAGTTGGATGATTTTGATCCTGTACATTCCCTTTCCCTTTGTCTACATGAGTCGATTGCCCTTTGCGTTCTGAGAATCTTGCAAATTTCACCAGCAATTTGTGATCCCTGATGGTTGCTGAGTTCCACATTTTTATTGCCTTGAATCCTTCTCCTTTCGTCTCATATCTAACATACCAAATTTTTGATTTTGAAAAACAAATCTCTTTTTGGGTATATAAACATCTAGTAGCTCTCCTGCTCCTGAAAAAATCTGATGCAACCAATCTTCATCCATCTCCTCCGGTAGGTTTCCCACAAACATAGTTATGTAAGAAAACTCACTTCTACGATCTCCACTCTTCTCCCATAAAGTTCTCTCTCTCTCTCCATTTGAACGTAACTTACCTTGAGCAGAATAGTTTCACCGGATGAATAGCTACCACATCAATAGCCCCAGCAAACTCAAATTGAGAACAGCAAGAGTAGCATATTTGTGACAATGGGAATATGAAAAGCAAGGATCGTTCTGGAAAGAGGGATGAAATGGTGGAGGCCGAAGGTTTTAAAAGAAAGGGTTTTAGAAGTGGGGTTTTGTAGTTGGGGTAGAATCGAGGACGAAAGCAAAAACGATGGTGGAGGAGCGATCCATGAAGAAGCAAGATTGATATGGTGGAAAAGGGTGAGCTGGCAACGGCCGTCGAAGAAGGCGTCACAGGAACGGGGAGGGAGCTAGATCGCCATTGAGGAGGTTATTTTGTGTCTATTGAGGCAGTATATATTGGTTAATATTTTTTGCTTTATTTTATTGGTGTTAGTGTTACATAAGATTTGGTTATGGTTGTATGGAGTATTATAAGCTTGAAAAGGAATAAGAACAACTAGTTCAGGTTGGTTGAATCAATTATTTCAAAAACAAAAAAGAAGTGATACTAGCTTTGATCGATAACCCTGAATCTTTGCTTTTAATCATATTCGATTATGAACTTTGAACTTCTGGAAACCATATAGTCAAATTCTTAGTCCAGTTCTTCGAGCATCCTGCCATCCAATGTTAGCTCGAGTTGTTTTCAAAAGGAGTCAAACTCTTTGATTGATTTAAATTTTTATTTTTTTTCTGTATTGTAGAGTTTGCAAATGATGTGTTGGTGGGCCGAAAACCCAAATGGCGATGAATTCAAGCACCATCTTGCCCGAGTTCCTGATTTCTTGTGGATTGCTGAAGATGGAATGAAAATGCAGGTTTGTATCCCATATATTGAGGTTTGCATTGGTCAAAAATTGAAATAAAAAAATTTATCAGTGAAAACAATAATAGTCCATCAACATCATTCCAAGTTAACAGGAGATTACTTATTGTTAATTGCAGAGTTTTGGAAGCCAAGCATGGGACACTACTTTTGCCACTCAGGCACTTTTAGCAAGCAATATGGTTGAAGAGTATGGGGATACTCTTAAGAAGTCACGCTTCTACTTGAAAGAATCACAGGTTTTTAACTTCCCCTGACTACGTACAAAAACAACCCTCAGTACTACTTTCAAATGTCATTTACTAAGATTGCATCGATCTTCATATAATTTTCAGCTCAAAGAAAATCCAGCTGGGGATTTCTCAAGCATGTATCGCCAATTAACTAAAGGAGCATGGACTTTCGGTGATCAAGATCAAGGTTGGGGGATCTCAGACGCTACAGCTGAGGCACTAAAGGTAGTAATCTCACTACAGAGTATGTTTATGTCGTGGGCTAATTTCGACTTGTTTTACAAAACTCTGTTCAATTTTTTTAACTAGCAAATTGGAAGTTGATAGACTCAAATAAAGCTCCTTCGTTGTTTTTGGATATATGCAGTGTCTACTACTTCTTTCTCAAATGTCTCCTGAAATTGCCGGGGAGAAAGTTGACACTCAAAGGTTATATGAGGCAGTGAATTTCCTTCTATACTTGCAGGTAACATGCCTATTTGTTCACTGTAAAGAGTATTATCGATTTGGAAATATTTGCATACTTGTACGAATTAATTTTTGTATGAAATTTACGTACAAAATGAATAGGTGGTATATTTGTATACTTCTTTTATGTCAAGGAAAACGAACATAATAGCAGCTGTTGAATTTTATTTTATTTTATTTTTCTTGTAGCACCCTGCAAGTGGTGGATTTGCTGTTTGGGAGGTGGCTGTTCCATCACTAGCTTTACAGGTAATATTCAATACTATTATACTACTAGTTTCTATACTTTGATTTTCACATTCACGCTTAGCCTAACAATCAAATCCACTTTTTTATTCAAAGAGAATCCTACCTTTTAAGATCTCTTGACGCAATTTTGTGATGAGGTTTTTTATGTTATTTCCCTATATATGTTCAGGCGTTGAATCCTTCAGAACTGTTTGCTGACATTGTTGTCGAAATTGAGTAAGAACTTGTCCTTCTATGTTACTCAGTGTTATTTGAAAATTCTCAAAGACCTTGTAAGTATTTTTCAGACCATAATCGTGTGGGAAAATTTGAGTAAGAACCCGAAAGGTTTTTGTAGACCGATGGCAAAACGATTGTTTATTTTGATTCTGGACAAGGGGGTCTACACACCATCAGGATGGAACCAACTTTGCAATTGGGAAATTGTTTTAGTTTAATTTTTTGAGTGTCTAGCTATACAGCTTTAATTTTTTTTTTCTCCCATTTAATTGGCAAATCTAGGCATGTCGAGATTACTGGTAGTATAATTCAGGCTCTGCTAATATTCAAGCACTTGCATCCGGGCCATCGGGAGAGAGAAATAGAGATTTCTGTGGAAAAAGCGATTCGTTTTCTTGAGGGGAGACAATGGCCTGATGGTTCTTGGTATGGATACTGGGGAATTTGTTTCATCTACGGGACTTTCTTTGCGCTTAAAGGGTTAGCTTCGGCTGGAAAGACGTATAACAACTGCCAAGCGGTTCGAAGAGGGGTTGAATTTTTGCTTAAAGCACAGAATGAAGAGGGAGGCTGGGGAGAAAGCCTTGAATCTTGCCCATCTATGGTAATTCCTATGTCCAAGCTTAGGCTCCGTTCGTTTTTTGTTTATGGGTAACATATTTTCCTCTGTAAAATCTTTTCCATCCGTGGAGGAAAAATGACCCACGCCTGAAAACTCTGTAAGTTACTTTCCTCAGCCATTCCCCGTGACCTCATTCCACTACCCAAGTGGCAAGCACCTCTACGGCTCTACCAATCTCATTCATCCTTGTTGGCTAACTTGGTTCGTTGTGTCAGTTTTTTTTTTTCCATATTTTATCTTCATGTTTAGTTGCATCAATTAATTCATAGCAACTTGTTCGATCATCATGTTCAGTTTTATCGCAAGGAATATTAACTATCAACCAAACATTAAAAAAAAACGGAAATTTGCCTTTTGCCCAAACAATTTTACATGTAAAATATTTTACATTGAAACAAACGGGACCTTAGTGTCTATTTGCTAACCAAAGGACCAAGAAGTTTTAGCATATTTCACCATGATTATGTGTTGTTCTGGTACTCATATTTCACCATGATTATGTTTTGTTATATTTTTATGAATAAAACAGAAATACCAACCGCTGGAAGGAAACCGAACAAACTTAGTACAGACATCATGGGCTATGCTTGGTCTCATTTATGGTGGACAGGTTAGCAAGCATCAAATTTCAAAACTATCACCGATTTAATCATCGGAATAATGATTAATAGTTTTCTCGTTTGTTTGTTAATCTCATTAACTAGGCTGAGAGAGATCCAACACCTTTGCATAGGGCAGCAAAGATATTGATTAATGCACAACTGGATGATGGTGATTTTCCACAACAGGGAATTTTGCTTAACCACACTCATTTCCTGTTGCACTACTTTGTGTTTTGAATCTTCTGTGCTATATATGCCTTGAATATTTTTTTCTATAGGAATATAGTAGTAGTCTTATTTTTTTTTTTTAATCCACAAAAGGTGAGAGGGGCAACTAGTGTAACAACCCCATTGGGCGTGACCATAGGGGCTCCTGACCGACTGTGGAATGTTCGGTTTGAGCCATAATTATTGTCCGTAAGGACAGGCCGCCACCACAACACCACATAGGTACTAGATGGCAAAAGCCAGACTCCATAGTCCCGCCTTAGGCAAGACTACCACCTGAGCGGTTCATTTGGGAGTGTGAAGACCTTGCCATCTAGGCTACCCCATCAATGGTACAATAATAGTAGCCTATTTGGTTGGAGCTTTTTTATTCATATTGCAGAATGTTTTTTGAAAACTTTGTCGTTGACATTTTTTAAACTTCTTATCCGGTATTTTTTTCCATACATGCCCTATTTTGAGAAGAATTAATTCAAATTTCCGATGACCAAATTCATGCTTGGCAAACAAGTTTGGAAAAGAAAATTCTAATATTTAAACTACTTTTCCCTAAAGCATATCGTCTTAATTACTCTTTTGAAAAAGTAAAAAAGTAATTATTTCTTCATTTCTTTTGGATCCAAAACATCATAGAAACAATAAAACAAAAGCAGAAACTCCTCGTTGAAAATTCTAATATTGAAACTCCTTGTTGTTACTATATGCATGGTTGATTTTTCCTGACCATATAAATTATGAACCACATGCAGGAAATTGCTGGAGTGTGCATGAAGAATTTCATGCTACATTATCCACACTACAAAAACATATTCACAATGTGGGCCCTTGGAGAATACCGCAAGAGTGTTTGGCCGCCTTCTTCTCAGAATGTGTAAAATCCAGTTTTTTTGGTCTCCCGAAAAGTACAACTTGGAGCCATAGCTTACACCTTACCTCCAGTATCAATCCCAATGGCCACATTGAAATTTGTATTTTAAGAAGAAAATATGTAGGATTTATGGAAAATCCCCTGCAGATTTCTTTTTCCTCCTGTAATTTGTTGTGTGAAGCTCTTGTTGGAAATTATCAAAATAAATGGGTTTTTATTTGGGGTTTATAAAAATATTCCTTGTGCCTTTTAGAAAGCTTTTTGTTGTGTTTTGGTTTTGTCCCACATTGGCTAGTGAGGAAAATGTTGAGTGGCGTACGAGTCGGAACGGATTGGTATTGATACCAGTGAAACGGGGTATCAATACCAGCGGGCTATCTCGCGAACAGAATGATAGGTATCGATACCCGTGAGGTGTATCGATACCGGTTTGTTAGCACGCGGATTTCAGACATTGGTTCGTGAACGGATGCAACTCAAAACGGAGAGTTATGACCCAAACTCAAGTCTGTTCACTGAGGGGCGTGTCCTAAAGTGAAAAGGTGCATTTGGGCCTATATATTACACCCAAATTACATTCATTGATGACCAATACCGAATTCTAGCCTTGTTACTCTGCCAAAATTTCTACAGATCGCTTTCTAGTTTTTGCTGTACCGTTACTCTGCAGAAACGATGCCAGCAATTCCTTGGTTCTTTCGATCCTATTTTCGACTAGGTATTCTGTCTGTCCTTCGTTTGTGCGGATGCAGGCAGAAGATCATTGAATTGATCGGGCATCGTTGTATCCTCGAACAGATTCGCTATTAATCCGGTGCACACCAAACGGTGGGGGCAAATACTATTTTCGGAAAGCGACTCAGTAACGTGCCTCAAAGCAAGTTCCATCATCAAGACGTTCAGTTTCTCGAAGACTCCCGGATTTTTGCACCAACAATTGAAAACAGTACTCCGAAATGGCGTCAACATCAAGGTCTCTGCGACAATTGACACAGGATTTCGTGAAATTGGACAAGTTTGATGGAGGGAATTTCGGGCGTTGGCAAAAGAAGATGCACTTCATGCTCACGACACTGAATGTCGTGTATGTTCTCACTGCACCGTATCCAGAGGAGAAAGAAGATGAGACTTTGGAGGAGATACGGGTGAGGATGAAATTCGAGAATGATGACTACATCTACAAGGGGCACATTCTGAATGCACTCTCGGACGCACTGTTCGATGTGTATTCGAATACAGAGACGGCAAAGGAAATGTGGGATTCATTGGAGGGCCGCTATTTGACTGAGGATGCAACAAGCAAGAAGTTTCTGGTCAGTCAATTTATGAGTTATAAAATGGTAGACAACAAGTCAGTGATTGATCAGTTGCATGAAATTCAACATATTCTGAACCAGTATAAGATTAAGAACATGAACATGGATGAATCGATCGTGGTGTCTTCTGTGATCGATAAACTTCCTCCTTCTTGGAAAGACTATAAGAATAGTCTTAAGCACCAAACCGAGGAACTTACGCTGGAACAATTGGCTGTTCATCTCACTGTGGAAGAACAGACAAGGCATCAAGAGAAGGAAGAACTTGGGGCTGGTACCTCTAAAGTTCATGTGGTGGAAGAAGGAAAAGGTTCCAATAAGGGTAAACATAAGAAACAGAAGGTCCGACGAGGCTATGACCGGGGCGATGACCCGAAAGGGAAAAAGCCAAAGGTTGAGTGTTGGCATTGCGATCAACCGGGGCACTTCAAAAAGGATTGCAAGTCTAAGAAGAAGAAGGATCCAGAGGCATTTGGTCCAAAGGGTAAATTTCTGGCTGTTGTGTCCGAAATTAACATGGTTGGGGATGCCGGAAACTGGTGGATGGACTCAGGGGCTACAAAGCATGTTTGCATTGATAAGAGGTTCTTCACCAACTATGAAGTGTCTGATGATGGTTCATTTCTCTACATGGGGAATTCGTCTACCGCTCCTATCAAAGGCAAGAGCAAAGTGGATTTGGAGTTCACTTCTGGGAATGTTTTGACTTTGACCGATGTTTACCATGTACCAGAAGTTAGGAAAAATCTTGTATCTGGTAGCCTGCTTGATAAGCATGGCTTTAGGCTAGTGTTTGAGGCGAACCAGTTTGTTCTGTCTAAGAATAGCACATTTGTTGGAAAAGGCTATGTTTGTGAGGGGATGTACAAACTCAATGTTAATAACATATTCACAGTTTCCGCTTACTTGCTTGATTCTCTTTCTTTATGGCATAATCGTTTAGGACATGTTAATACTAGGAAGATGGATATGATGGTTAAATTAGATTTAAATCCTAAGTATGATGTTGATATAGTTGATAAATGCAATGTATGTTCATTTACTAAAATCACTAGAGTTCCATTTCCTAAAATTGTTAGAACTACAACTTTGTTAGAACTTGTTCATAGTGATGTATGTGACATGCATAGCACCCCTACTAGAGGAGGCAAGCAATACTTTGTTACTTTTATAGATGTTTTTTCTAAGTATTGTCATGTTTATTTGTTGCACTCAAAAGATGAGGTTCTAGAAAAGTTTATCACTTTCAAAACTAAAGTTGAAAATCATGTGGAATGGGATCCCTTGTGTAAAGACCCGCAAATTTGTGTTAAATAAAATAAAGATGTGGAATATGATTTTTTTTAGCTACATGGATGATACTAGCTTACCTGTTGCAGTGGTGGGACTTAAACCTATCTAATGATGTCACTCGGGATCGCATCGTAACGCGTGCCTAATTTTTAAAAATTTTTTAGACGATTCTGAGCACACGGTGACGTTGCCCATGATTTTCTAAGTCAGTATGAATATTTTGGAATTTTTCTGAAATCGAAACTCGGACAGTTTGTACACCTCTCGGAGTAAATTTTACTGCATTATATCACATCGTGCTTCGCGCCCACCCCAACTACACCTACTCACATCACTTTCCCATTTTATGTCTGGGGAAGAAAAAGAAAAAAAAAATGAGAGAGAAGAAGAGAAGAAGAAAGAAATGAGAAGAAAAAGAAGAAAAGGAGAGGAAGAGAGAGAGGGAGGCGTCCGGCCATCTCCACCACTATGTCCGATCCTCACCTCCATTCCCCAAGCTCCACCTCCATATGTATGCCTCTTCTCTCTTTCATTTTTGTTGATTTTGTTGTACAAATTCGTGTATATGTACTGATATGAACAGTAGTTTTATTACAGCAAACTGGGTCTCGGTTTTTGGTCGATTTCTCCTTTGTAAACTGTTAATTAGGTTTTAGTTCCTTCATATGATTTAAAGTTAACTCAGAGACCTTTCTTTTGCCTCTAGAATCACTCAATTCCATTGAGAATTCGATTTACTATGAATTTTTGAAATCGGGTCCGCAGATCTGGAAATTTTCTCTGAGACAGATTTGTGTAGCCTCTGTAATTGGTTATTTTCTTGTCTTTGGAGTACGAATTAGACTTTGGTCTCTTCTGGAATTTTGAAGTTCATTTCACTACAAAACTTTTAGCACAAGAATCACTCAAAAACATTAAGAGTTCGATTTATGGTGATTTTTCAAAGATAGGCTGTCTGTTTCATCCATTTTTCTACAGATCTCTGTTTTAGCCGAATTTTTTTATACTTTTTACAGAACTTGTAAATTTACGGAAATTTTATGCTAGATGCCCATACGTTTCTACTATGTTTTGGTAAAGTTTCAGAGTTTATTTTGAAGTATAGAAAATATGAAAAATGTTTGATCGGACTATGGTACTAAATTTTGCTATGTTGACGACACTGCTGCATGTTACGGGAACGGCTATATTTTTGTCTAGGAAGCTTGAAATTTCGATCCGCTTTTTGATTATGAAACTATGCTCGTATACCTTTGAAAGTATGTAAGGATTGTATCCTAATTATTTTTAGAAAATAGCAGTTTTTTATTTGAAGTTGGTGTATCGGCTGAAATTATGCGTATGATGCGTCACGGACACATGAAAGCTTAGAGCTTGAGTTTCGGGAGTTAGGGTTTTGCTCAAAACCCATCCAAGTAGGGATTTCTCTCCTCTCTCTATATATCTATGTGTTTAGATAATAAATTCTTGGTTTCTACATACGATTTTCGTAGATGTTGTTGTGCTGTGAAATTTCTAATTTATGGCTTAAACCAAAATTTGGGCTTTTGTGATATTCATGTGTATATGTTATATTGCTTTCCTAGTAATAAAATTGGGATATTTATGAGTGTATTTGAGGCATGGATTGATGGAGATGCTTACGGTCTTGACCCGTGATAAAATTACGAAAATGCCCTTAATCGAACGAGTTTGGGAAGGTTAGACATGTTGAGTGAAACTGTTGGTGGGATGTTTTGAGTGTCTAATCTTTTAGTCGTTTGTATTCCTTAATTGAGTTGTTGGCTTGTGGAGTCGGATATTGTGAACACTCCGCGGAGTTGTCCACAGAAAATGGTATGGTTGCAGTTGTTTTGGAAAATCAATTTGATGGATTGACAAGAGTCGCCACCCGGGTTTGAGGACTGTACCCGAGAAACCAATTGAAAAATTACCCTTTTGCCCTTGGAGTAGAAAATGTTTCACTGGCCTCATAAAACGAGATTTCTCGGGTCCGGGAGCTAGGTTACGAGAGGGGAAGGAATTTAAAGCACCCCTCTCGCCCGGTGTGACCACCGGTCTTTACTAAGTATTTAAGGGATTTTTGGAAAACATCTGTTTCTTGAACCCAAATCACATTAACAAAATAAGAATGTAAAGATTATCACGATGAATCATATGAAAGTGTATGCTTGTGACTGTGTGGATGACATCAACATGAAAATATAATGACATAAATATTAGTAACAACAACTACAAACCATGAATAAAGTGAAATAAAAATTTGTTTTGAACCCATTTTGCAAAACCAGATCATCTTTCTTGTTTTCTGTCAAGCACCTGAACGAATATTTCAAACGCCTGAAGCTGAGAGGATCAGGTGCCTGAAAGGGGGTTCAGCCGCCTGAAGCTGCTGCTTCAGGTGCTTACTCAAAATCATTTTTACCACTGTTTTGCCTTTGAAAATGGTAGAATAAACTATTTTAGACCCTTTTTGGAAAATACAATCTGATCTTTGAACTTTCCTTCAAGCACCTAAAGATGTGTTTCAAACACCTGAAGATCAGGTGCCTAAAAAGAGGTTCAGGCGCCTGAAGCTGCTGCTTCAGGTGCTTACTCAAAATCATTTTCACCATTGTTTTGCCTTTAAAAATGGTAGAAAAATGATGTTAACTCACTATAATGAGGAAAACAAACTTGAAAGCTTCATTTAAAACCCATTCACACCATAAAACACCATTGATTCTTCATAAAAAAATAAGTTTCTCATCCATTCAAATGGCAAAACAGAGATGTTCCACTCTTGCATGCAAAGAAAATGACCTCCAAATATATTTTGTGAAAAATACATAATTTTAACTACATTGATGGTCATCTTCCTCCTTAAAAAGTATGATTTTCACCTCTTTGAGTGGGAAAATAGAAAGCAAATAGTTTGTTCCTGGGATTTAAACCATCATCATCATAAAAATAGACCAAGAGAAAACATTTTAAGACAAAAGAAATGAAAATGACTTGGGCCTAAAGCTGTTTGATAAGCCCTCAATGTTGTATATATATGGGCTTATTTCCCTCGTTGGGATCACACACACGTGCATTTTGTGCCTTTATACGATTGATTTTGCGCGAGTTGTGTTTTTTATGAGTTTCAGAAAATCGGAGCAAAAAGGCGTGTCCAAAGCTCCAAATAATCCCCGGTTGCATCCGGAAGTACCTAAGGTCCCGCAATGCCGTGGAGGACAATCTCCGAAGCTTAGAAGTCGATTCAAGGAGCTTTGGAAGGTTCAAGGAAGGCCCGGAACAATGGAACAAGAAATCTAGAGTGATGAGCCTTGAGAAAATCTGACCAACCGATAGAAAAATGCTCATTTCTCTCAAGATACAAATCCTATGAAGATGAGGTCAATTGGGTTTGAAAGTAGACTCATAGAGCTTTCCAACGGTTCAAGAATCGCCTCATTCCAAGTTCGGACGAAGCCGGGGCGTGCCCGCGAATTTGGCTAAAAAATCTGCCCGAACAGACGAATCTGGATCGATCCAGATGTGGTGTGGATCGATCCAAATACCTCCGGCCATCATTTTTTGAGCTCTTTTTGCACTTTCCTTTTATGGAAACTTTTGTTTAATGTGTGTGCTTTATTAGATATTATGTAGAGAGAGAAAGGGAAGACTATATTAGGCTCTCTCCTCTCTCCTTCTCCCACACACTTGCTCTTTTATTTTTAGTTTTAGTTTAGCTCCTCCATTGGAGGATTTTGAAGCTTTATCTCTCTAGATTTCTCAAGTAAGTTTTCATTTCTAGTTAATTTTTCAAGGTTTATTGTTGTAGCTACAATCATTCTCTCTATATAAATCTAGTTTATTTGTGTTTTTATCGGTTAAATCTTGTTCTTCATTTCCTAGCTAAATCCTTCTTAAACTCTAGTTTTATTGGTTGTTTGTTATTTCTCTAAGGTTTAAAGTTATTGGTCATGTTTATAACTTCCTTAATTAAATTAATTAGTCTTTGCCTAATGAGTGAGTAGTTTTAATAGGCTTAGTCATGGGATGATTAACACTCCATGACTTGGGATTAATCTATCCATCTCGTTCATAAAGCATACATTGCTTGTTTACCGGAAATTTGGGGTTGCACTTTTATGTACCAAAGAGTGGGTTTGTTAATCTCTTTGATCACACGTAGCCGAGAGCTTGACTACTTGACACGTGTGATGCTTTGGGCGATGTCAACTCATCCGTTTGCAAAATGTACCGGAAACCCCTAATCTTTGGTAAACACATTTTCTTGTAAAAGGTTTTAAAATCTAAATCTTCCGTTCGGGGGCATTTAACGATGCCCCGAGCCGGTTATCAAGAGGGGATGGATTAGCCCAAGTCATGGTCGTTAAATACCCCTAGACTTTGCCTTAGTTTAATTTGTCATTTTTAATCTTCCGAGTCATTCACGAAGTTAAGTGAATTCCACCCCCAAACTACAAACGCCAAGTTTGCCGCTTTAAGGCTAAAAACCTACACTTGCAAGACAACTCTCACGCCGGGTGCGTTCTGTCCCTGTGGATTCGACCCGGTCTTACCGGTTATTATGCTACTGCCGACCTAGCCCTGCGCTTGGGGCGACACTCTCTACGACACAATCGAAGGTCGCAAGCACTGCTGCTTCAGGTGTCGAGCAAAAATGCTCTCTTGATATATTTAAGTCATTGTAAGCCCATTATTGGTATCAAGAACCAACATGAGCCTACTGACTTCCCTCAACAAGAACTTTTTCACACTGATTTGGTAGAATCACTACCTTTTAGAGCTTGAAATGGAAGATTGGGCAATAGAAATAGATTTTGGATGGATGGTGGGTGGCTTAGATCAGATTAGAGGCTGGTTTTTGGGTAGTTTCTTGAGAGGAAAATGGTAGAACTTGAGTAAAATGTGTTTTAGGTGGAAGAAGGATGGATTAGAGGTGATGTTTGGTTGATGTTAATGGTTTCTTAGAGAGAGAAATGGCTGATTTTGGCTGGATTTTTCAAAAAAGTGGTGGAACCCCTTCAAAGGAGGGGTGTGGGGGTTTAAATAAGGCTCCAAAGGTTGGTTTAGGTCCCCTAGGGGTCATTTTAGGGGTTGGTTTAGGCCATAGACGCTCCTCCCTTGCAGAATCAGCCAAAATCACGTCATAATCATTACACCCAAACTTTCCCACTTAAAATTTAAAATTCTGGAAAACTGCTTCAGGCGCCTAAAAGGCCCCTTCAGGCGCCTAAAGGGATGGCTTCAGGTGCATGAAATGGCTTCAGGTGCCTGAAGGGAGGTGCTTCAGGTGCATGAGAGAGGTTCAGGTGCCTGAAGGGGAATGGTTCAGGTGCATGTAGATGCGCTTCAGGTGTATGGAATGGATTCAAAGGCTTCTTTTGGTTTTTGGTTTGGAAGTGTTTGGTGGGTTTTGGTTAAATTCCAATCATCCATTTTAAGTTCTAAAAAAGTGTTTAAAAGTTCCTTTCATCATCGGGAATGCTACGGATTTTCGTAGGCCCAAATTGGGGTGTCTACAGATATGTTGTGTTGTTTGTTGTGGTGTGTTGTTGGTTGCGTGTTATTATTATATGTTGCTTGTTGTGTGTGGTTGTTTATGTGTTGTTTGTCGTGTATTATTCCTTACATTCCTTAGTTGATTTGATTGTGTTCATGGAGTTGGGAATTGTGTGGTATTCGTTGTACATTTTATGAAAGGTGTCTCGATATTGAGGAAATATCTATCGAAGAAATCAAAATGCGTGGTTATGTTGAGAAATTAGAGTCTTTGGGTGTGATGAGAATTAAGACGAGTTGATTGTCAGAGAAAAGACTGGGACAAAGTCGTGGTGATACTAAGGTGGTGTTGAAATGGAAATTAAGTGGTAAAGCGTACTTCCGATCGGTTTGAAACTTTCAAGCGTGGTTATGTATATGTGGTGTCGTGTATGCGCGAGGGTGTATTTGTGTGTGTGTATATGTATGTGTATGTATGTGTGTGACGAGACATGCATTTAAAGAAAGAATGACTTTAAAATTGGGCTTATGCATTGTAGGTTCACTCACAAGGATGGTGCACTGCATATATATATAGAGTTTGTGTCAGGGATTTTTCTACTGGGCTAGTGTAGCTCAACCTATCAATTTTCAGGTATTCGATGAGGAGCATGGCGTAAATTGCATTGGGAGTGCATGAAATCTTTTGAAGACATCATTGATCATTGTTTCTTATTGAAACTTAGTAGGTACTCATTTGGGAGATGATCATGTATTTTTTTTTAAAAAACTAAGATGGGTTTGTAACCTTATTTTTTTTTAAAATTGTTTGGAAGAATGAAATCAATTTATCTTTTAAATTCATGCCTTTCCAAAGGGAGACGGGTACTTTTTTTTATAAGA
>CM037157.1:29053572-29250542 GCA_020921065.1 Vaccinium darrowii | reverse complement strand
ATAGCATTATTTTCAATGTTGTACATGGACAGAGTGCCCACGTATGCTTGTAGATGAGCTCTCGGGTCTCCGTTCCCATCAAATTTCTCCCAGGTTATGGGCTTGAATCCCTCTGGGAGTTTGGCGCCGGGGAATAGACACAACTTGTCCATGTCAACACCCGTGGCGGCTATCTTCTCCTGTTTCTGGACAGATTCCTCGAGTTTGGCGACTTTTGCCATCACTGCTTCCAAATTCGGATGCTCTTGCGGAGGTGGTTGCTCCCCTGGTGGCTTGTGCTGAAAAGTTAAACCTTGTATTAGGAGTAACATCTCAGCCATTTGATTATCACTGCGCTCCCGCTGTTCTTCCAAGGCTAGCCTGAGAGCCTCGATTTCACTTTTGCCTGCCATATCTGTAGGATCTGCTGAATCTGACTGGATCGCTTTTGACTCAGTTCGAACTAATCGTTGCTCGGGAGTTCTGGTCCAACTAGGTACAGTATTCTTCTTGCCCTTACCAATGATTGAAACTGATAGCGGAAAAATGAACTTAGTGACTGGTGCCCAAGAAATGCTATGTGCAGGAATTCATGTACAAATGAAAGGATGATGCATGTTGTGCAATGCAACCACAGCTTTGGAAAAGATTGCCCCAATTTTCAGTGCTCTGTTCAATATATCTGAATTTTTGATTTTTTTTTGCAAAATAAAGGCCGAACCTTTAGGGGTTGCCTACGTATCCCCATTTCGGAGGAATCAGGCCATGACGTAGTTCGGGACTACGATCGGCTCTTTTCTTTAACATAGGAAAAGCACTAACGCCATAAAGCAAAGTACAAACTGACTCAATAAAGCAAAGTACAAACTTGATAAGCCAAATACAGACTCGATAAGCAAAATACAGACTTGATAAGCAAAATACAGACTCGATAAGCAAAATACAGACTTGGCATCCTCAAAAAGGGCCTTGTTGGCTTGATCTGCTGACCACTGGCTGGCTGCTGATTCTTAGTCCGACTCAGTTGTTGGACTTGCTCGGGGAGTGTTCCGGACTTGGTTCTCCTTAAGTTGCTTGGGAGACAGATTATCATTCAGAAGGAGACCATTCTCAATGCAGCCTTCGCAATCGCACTCATCCCAGTATTTGTGTCCCGTCACTGGGTCTTGGAAGTAGTAGACTGGTGTGCCGTCTGGTTGGAAGTTTTTGACTGGCGGCATGTTGTCCACTTCTTTATTATCACTTTCCTGCTCCACCCTGACAGTGATTTTGTCGGGGATGTCCTTGGCTCCATTGTCTGCAGGGAGGTGAAATTTCCAACCTTGATCATTCGCATGTTCAGAGTTGTCCCATTGAAGAGTTAAACCTGGTTGATCAAATGTGACTAGTTGGTGAAGCAACCCTTCAAGCTTGTCTTTATCTGGCACCTCATTCCCCATCTCTTCATTATCTATCTCTTCAAGTATCCACACCGGCGCCCCATGATGGGTGGTAAAGGTGGACTTGAGCTTCTTGCTTCCGGATTGATTGCTCATTTTTGGTTACAGACTCTGATAATACAACATTCTAATTACCGCGAGGAAGAGAGCCAATCGCAGAATTTTCTTTGAAAAGAGTTTATTTTATTGGACAGAGCCTGGGATAATCCTTCTTATTACTGTGGAAGTGAGGAATGTGACAACCTAAGGTAAAAGCTATCATGTATGCGCATGCAATACAGGTAGATGACAAGCGGTTAAACAGTTAATCAAGACAATATCACATAATCTTAACCTGTGGGTTCCTGTCCTAGGTTGGAAGGTTCTAGGTTAACTACATGCAAAGGTCGGTTTTGGTTTAGGGGGTTCCCCAGACTAGAGCCAATATTTGCCTCCCAGTGCCAAGTGTACTGCATGGCAAAGGTCGAGCGGCAGGTTGACTCATCACGGTCCAGGGTTGCTGAGCATCCGGGGATGTCCTAACACCAGCGAGCTGGGTAGGGTAACCAAGACGCAGCAGCGGGGTTTATCCAACATCGATGCAAGTGATGCAAAAGTTCAGCAATAAAATTGTTTTCAAAAATCCCACAAATGTTTTTCAAGCTTGGCTCGCTTTTTAAATTAATCAAAATTTTGAAATTCTACTCATGCAAACAACCACGAAAACTCCAGTCCAGACTGATCGGGCTTTCACCCTGACATCAATCCTTTCTAGTACAGCGTGAAGCACGTACTTGGTGTCAAGCTTTCGAGTGGTCATTTTACAAGTGTAAAATTTCAGAATAAAGATTAATTTAAAATATCGTATCCCCAGCAGAGTCGCCATTTTGTGGACGGTCGGCCTCCACGCGCTCGGAGATTGGTTTTCGAAACGGTTCGAAAAACAAAAGATTTTTAGAGTCGCCACCCGGGTTTTGAGAAAGCAGTTTGGGACCCGAGAAACCAATTCGAAAATGATGATTTGAGAGAATGACTTATAAAACCAATTGAAAACCAGAGATTCGTTTTGGATCCGGAAGCCAGGTTACGAACAGGGAAGGGTTTTAATGCACCCCGTTCGCCCGATTAAAAATCGGTCTTTACTAAACATTTTTGGGATTTTATTAGAAAACAATTTTATTGCTGAACATTAACAGATAAACATTTAAATTAAACAAAACAGATGATAATAATGAGAAAAACAGATGACTGATATTGTAATCAACAGAAATCAAACGAAAATCCAAACTTCAAACTGTTCCTGCAGGGGAAGGTTCAAATTTCACATTTTTACCAGAAAAGTATGCCGTGCGGCACACTGGATGTACCGTGCGGCACAAACAGTGAGCCGTGCGGCACTGTTCTTCAAATTAACGGTCAAATTTTCAAATGAATACCGTACGGCACTCAAGGTGTACCGTGCGGCACAGTATGAGTACCGTGCGGCACACTTGGCTGCAAAACAGTTTGAAACTTTGGCTTTTCGAAATGATTGATCAGAGGCACATACAAGGTATGAAATGCATTCAAAATGAACTACTTTAAAGGGAGAAAGCAATGTATTGAGTATGGGATGTCCCTCCTCGTTGAATCGCTCCGTACGAGGCGATGTTTTCACCGTACGACGCGACCGGGAGGTGTGAAATGAAACTGAACTTGCTGTAATTTGGGCATACCAAGCATGGAAATGATACAAGGAATCATTCCACCCTTGGTACCCTTCCCCTCAGGGTACCAAATTCAAGGAATTTGGCGAAACGGGTTTATACCTTCGGTTTCGAACTCTCGGATTGAGCGACGGATTGAACTTCTGAATGCTGCTTGAACCTTCTCTGGACCTCACTTTCACTCTAGTATAGTGGTAAAAGGGATCGAAAGCTTAAACTTTGGTTGATTTGGAATGGTTAACTCACGGCTTTGGAGCTAAAAACAGGGGATGGGTCTCTGCTTTGGATTTTTGCTTTGGCAGAGAGGGTGATGTCGGTTTCTCTATGATAGGGATGGTAGCAAAGGGGTTTTGGCAGTAGGAAGATGGTATCCAAGAATAGAGTTTCGTAATTCCTTGCACAGAAATCGTATGGGGTTCGGGGATCTGGGCTCTCTTTTTCTCATTGAGTTCAATCGGTTTTTATAGAGGATGGGGAGCCGAATGTAGTTCCCAATCCTTTCTTGATTCTTGCCCAAGGGGACAATGGCATAGGGAATAGCCTATTCCCTTCGGCCATGATCTTCCCTTTCGGCCACGACCAGCAGGGCGGGGGAACCAATCTCGTCAACACTTTCGGCTTGCTGGGAACCTGTGAAAACTGGGAACCCGTAAACAGTACCGTACGGTACACAAACTGTGCCGTGCGGCACAACTTGTGTACCGTGCGGCACAACTGGCCGTCAATTTTCCAAAACTCTGCTGTACGTGACACTGGCTGTCCCGTGTGTTGAGAGATGAGTACCGTGCGGTACTGTTGACTGAGTTGACTTGGAGAGTTCCAATCCGAGAGTTCTTCCGGTCGTTTCCGTTCATCATTGGGGATTAAAATGTACGTGAACGCTCATTTTGGGGTGTCTACACCATGCAAATGCTAAGTTTATACATCCCACAAAAATGTATGGTGAGAAAAGATGTGGCAAGGGCCCAAGAACAAGAAATAATTACTCGTTATCTTAGTATTCCGATGTCAACCAAAAGTGATAGACTCATAGTAGCAATGCTAATCTGCATCAGCTCTTCTCCTTATTCTCAAATGCATAATAGTTGGACCAACCCATAACTGTTTCTCTGTCTTTAAGCCCCCTTTTAAGCAGGGCAAATTCACACTCCCTTAGAGCCTTCACCATATTTTCATGGGCCGAAATGTACAACATTTACCTTTCCTTTGATATTTGAAAAAGCATTAGAGTGTAAATTTACCTTTCCTTTGATATTTAAAAAAGCTTTACGATATGAAAAGCATTAATGCTGGAACTAATATGTGCTATACTTGTTTGATGGGGTAGCCTACCCTGAGTAGGGGTGTGTTTGTTGGGATGAAAATTTGTTGATGGAATGAAATTGAGAAGGCTTACCTGGCATTATGAGCTGCCTGAAAAATTGGTCTAGGGACTCATGTAATCAAGTTGAAACTGAGCTGTTGAGCAGGTTCCAAATTCTTGGATCTAAGTAGTTGAGCAAGAAACATTTGAGAAGAGCTTTGTGTTCCCTGTATTTGCAAAACAAGGCTGATACAATAGTATGGAAAATGTTCAAGTTAGTATTAGCCCAGTTATCGCCTGAAGTGCAGCAAGATGATCAGGCTAGAGAGCGCACAAGCTGAAACACGAGGGAAAAATTGTGATGATTAATCAATCCTGGGGAAGAGCAGCCCCACATCATGGCGAATTCGGTTACATGCTCTTCACTAAGGATCTGAGAAAGGTTAGACTGCAGGAGCAAAAAATGACCCTCTTAATGACACAGAAGTGTAATTCTTTTTCTCAATCATTCCCGTATAGCCTTTGATGTCCAACTATAATGTATGGAATAATATACATCATCAAGCAAAATTGAGGTTCAGAATCACCATACATTGCAACATGTCTCGCAATTTCAGAGGACATCAATGAGACGGGAAAATACACAAATGAAGTGCTCATTCAACTGGGGGGAGAGAGACTTTTTTTGGATCAGCAGAAGTGAGATTTTATTAATCTTTGAAGTTACAGTACAAAGATGAGCAGGGAAAAAAGGCATCAATGTGGAAAGTAAATGCCCCAAATTGGTTGGCACACATGCCTCTGACAATCACATACAATTCAAACCCCCAAACACTGAACAACATAAGATAAAAGGTTGGCAAGAAACCAACAATTACCGAAAAACCAACTAATGAGAGACAATGAAAACCACTTCTACCAAGCACACAACAAAAAGTCCCCAGCTAATAGTCTGTAATTCTGCTGGAATATACATGGGAAAACAAAAGCAGCAACCAGGGAAAGGCATCTACACAGTATTTCTGCAGTATCCAAACCCGGGAACCAAAAAACCAGCATCAGATTTTATCACATTTGGGGTCAAACCAAAATAGCAGTGCCAATTTTCACAACAGGTGAAATATTGTATCTTTTTGTCTGTCCAATGGACCCTGATGTTTTGATTCGACCTAGGTATGCTGCCCAGGAAAACACTGACCCGTTGGTGGTGAAGCATTCCTCCAGATCAAATCTATACTTGCTTTCCATGGTCCAAACCTTTTCTCCCATGCCCTGTACACAACTCCTATTGTGAAAACTTCAGAAGAGTGAACATTCTAAACCATGGAATCTACTCTACTTTGATTAATAGCCTCCCCATAGGGCAGTAGAGATAATAGTTCATTCAAACTTTCCTCTTCCCCAGCACGTACTGATGCGCCTGCAGATACTTCTAACGAAATCAGATCAACACTTATAAAAGTGTGGCCCTACCTACCCAACTAACACAATATGATTCCATCCACGCCTTGCCTTATCAATCTAGGACAGCAAAATGAAAACCACCAAAATGTAATCGTGATCAAAACTACCACATGAGCACAAACCAATATCACTATGATTAACGATAAAATCAAGCCCAAAACATCAAATATTCAAGCTCTTGTCATATCTTATACTATTACACAATCAATTGATCATCCTCACAGACAGGCTCACTATGGTCCTACCTCACATCCAAAGGGAAAAAAGGAAAAGAGGAACAAAAAAATACCAAATAAATTGAGTCTTGAGAGGCTACTACTGCAACTACGGGTAGGAAATGGCAACCAAGAAAGCTAAGTGATTCCCCTCCACGTAGCCTTATTAGCCTCGCAAACCATTGTCGGAGCAGTTTTAGACATCAAACTCGGTGTGTCATTCCGTAACATTTAAGAACACAATTTAAACAAAATGACTTGTTTCTTTCTTATTCTCGTTACCTTGCTTTCTACATTAGTTTTTCCAATAATTTAACCAATGTTAAGAAAAAGTAGCTTCACCTTCCTTATTTTTTGAATGGCAAGAAGGCAAATTCATAAGGCTTTACGCCCAAAATTCTGAACAGCCAGGGAAATGTGTATATTTTCTTGGTTGACTAAGAAAGTAATGTAACTATAGAAGAACAACATCCCAACAACTGTGTAGTAGCAGAATTTTGGCCCACAAGATTTTTTTTAGTATGAAACACAGAAAACATGGAATCAATATGATATAGCCTGAGAAATGTCCTTTTATCCAAAGTAAACCCAGAAATGCTACTCAACCAATAAAAAATGACAAAAGAGGCAGAAGAAGGAAAACAAACAAACTACCTCTTTGGGATCTCCTTGAAGATTGACAACAATCAAGTAGGAATCCTCCCTTGCTTGACGACAATCATTAAGGAATCCTCCCTTCCTTGAGTTGCTTCTCTGTTCCCCTTATTACTATTGGAGTAAGAGTTGAAGTAGTCGTTGGGGGTCGTCGTGGGTCTCCACGTGGTATTTATGACCCTACTGTGTAAGAGAAAGTTAGAGTCGTATCTTATGGACTTGGCTACAATCCAATCTCTTCTCATCCATTCTTGTCTAGTTTGATATCTACACCATTCACTTCATATTTCCTTTCGCCAGTCCTGTTATGCAAAACAGGCATTGTTTACATTGTCTTTAGCAGGAACAGCGAAAACTTGATCATATTATTTCTGATAAATGTTAATTATATCCAATCAAAGAAGGAGGACTTTTAACTACATCAACCAAGAAGAAGATTTTCAGGAAAGATAACATTACGAACCTACTAAGCAAACCAAAAAAAATATTACAATCAAGAACTGTTACGCTAACTAAGAGGCTCTATTTTGTCCTTGTAAACACTGACACCACGTTCTTCAAATCATTTTCTTTCCTGTAGTTAGCTTATCCACTTTCTCCTAGCCAACATATTCCAACGTCCAAAACTGTAAAATTTAGAACAATGTAACACAACTGGACAGAACTCAACTGGAACTCAAAAGTGAAAAGATGAATGGAAGAATAGAAGTAAAGTGATATCAGTTGCACAAGTAAATCAACTTCACACGTGTTTTTGTCATTCAAGTTTGAAACAATTTGCAGTCAGAATACATATTGAACACTGGGTCTTATTAAATCTCAAAGGCAAATTGCACACTAAATTAGTACTCCTCAGTCCCATTTTAACAGTTCAGTATTTCAATTTGGACTGAACCCATGCTGGACCCACAAATGAAATCAATTTATTGTTCGAAAATCTTATATAAGTTGCAACATGGGGTATTCATACTTGCCTCTCTCGCAAATTTCGTTGAACATGTGAAATGCAAGTATAGGGGAGCATATGGCTATTTACAAAGAAAGTTTTGGGAAGGTAAATTTGGTACCAATTTTTAACCCGGTGCGGTGATCGGGAGACCATTTTTTCCAACAGAGGATTCTGTTACAAAATTCCTTTCCCAACTCCTTTTCATAGTAGAGGATAACGAATCACCAATTCCTCTTCTAAATTGCAGAAGTCCATGAATTGTGCTATCCAATCTTAAAATTCAAAACGTCTAGTTTTAATTATTAGTGTTATTAATGCAATGATCCACATTTTCTTTTTCCCTCAAAATTCTTATGTTAGTGCCACTTTGTCCCTCAAAGACTTCCCCTGGTTCCAATTATTCAACGTGATCTCTTCGATTTATCTAAATTGCAGTAGCCCAATAACAAGAACTGGAGAACAAAAATTCCAGTCAATCAATTAACCGTGAGTAGCAGTAACGCATTGCGCGATGAAACCCTTAACGAAAAATTGAAACGTGGAACCCAAAGAGAAAATGTATCAAAAAATAATAATAATAATAATAGAAGAAATCCACAAAACGTTGAAACCCCATGAAGCAAACTAAATCAATGACCTGAACCTAGATTTGGCAAATTAAAACAAAATACCTCGATTGAGAAGGCCTGACTTTACATTGCCATGACAAAGATACCGAACAAAATTGAACGACACATAAATCACGATCGATCCCGAAATCGAAGAGAATCGCGATTGATTTCACAATCAAAGAAAGTGTTGTGTGTGTGTGCGTGTGTGTGTGTGTGTGTGTGTGTGAGAGAGAGAGAGAGAGAGAGAGAGTGCCAAAGTGGCAGTGCAGAACGAAGCAGCACAGTAACAAGACGTTTCAAAGGGGTAATTTTCAGCAAGTCTAGACGTTATGAACGGTATTTTGTCTTCTAACGTTGGCGTCGGTGTCGTTTCGTTTTGCTTGTGGTTTTTTCTAGGGGTTTGGCTATTTGGGTCAGTTATTTGTAGGGGTATTTTTGGTAAGTAAAAGTGTGGGAAAACCCTTTGAGCTTCACCTTTGTTTAAAGTAGTAGTAAATATTTTAAACCTTAACAATAGTTCATTGGGCTGACTTTAGCATTTCTTTAAATTCAATTCTAAAAAGTTCATATAGTTCGACTATGGGTACACCACTTGGTGTACACCAAATGTACGACGGGTTATGTGAGACTCTTTTTGGGATTTCACACAAACAAGCACTAGCTCAATGGACAAAACCACATGTTGATCTCATACTCTCTCTCTCTCTCTCTCTCGGTGCTTTTGCAAGGACGGACGCAAGTGCAACCACCCTACTCAAGTTTCAAAATTTTCTTATAATCATGGTAGTAATTTTTTTCAATTTTTTTTTACAATTATACAGGTTTGCCCGCCCAATAATTTTTTTTTTTTTAGTCTTCGCCCAACCTACACTCGAATCTTGCATCTATCCCTGTTCTTTTGGCTGCAGCTTACAGAAACTAAGTTGGAATGGGGGTCTTTTTTGTTGGTGATACGGAGTAGTATTTAATTCGTGATGGGTGTTTGTCTGAATTTGAGTAGAGATTGAGAGACTTTTTTGGTTGGTGAATCAATTAGAGGCATGTCTGTCTTATGTTTTGAGTTCTATTTCGGATTACTATTATTTTTTTGTTTGGTTTTATCAATTTGTTTTTGAGTTCTTGTATGTGTGGTTGCAGTGAGAAAATTTAGAAGTACCCGAATTCGAAAGCGAAACGGCACAACAAAAAATTCGCTTGTTTGTTTTAGATTGCAGACACATGAAACTAAGGGCTGCTTTGGCTAAAAAGTGGATTATGGTTTTTTGGTTTTTTCGTTTTGTCTTTATTCAATTTTTTTTTGCATTTGTTAGTTTCGCATCAAGATTTTGTGGTTTCTGGATTCCTCTCGGCGAGACGAATCTTACAAGTATAAAATTATGGTCAAAACTCAATTTTTTTTTTAATAAAGCCAAAATACTTGGATTATTGGCCAATAATCCAAGTATTTCGGCTTTATTCAAAAAAATATTTGGTTTGACCATAAATTTATACTTGTTAGATTCGTCTCGCCTAGAGGAATCCAGAAACCATAAAATCTTGTCTTATTCATTTGTTTGAGTTTCAGTTCTGAGGCATTTTTTTGGGCGAATCCGAAAGGCGTGTAGCCTGTAATCCAGTGGCGTAGCCAGAAAATCACATCAGTGAAGGCACAATTAATCTATAAATGTCTCAGTACTTTGTACTCTAAAAAAATTCTTCTTCATTAAGAATCTAAGATGCCTTGATTATCATTTCAAAGGAGCCTCTTTTGACTAATATTTTAATTGACAAATGTGCCTCATAGCCTATTTGGGTATACCCTCTGAATTCCGAGGGAAGGTCTGCAGTTTGAGTTAATTAGTTGAGAGATTTCGAACTCTCTTTAGTTTTTAACATGCTAAGCCCTACTGATGTATATCGTAAAGAGGAAAAAAAAAGATTTACATTTTATGGTAATAACGTAATAGTTTCGAGGCAACAATTCAGTGCATTGAAGTTTGTTTGCTAGTAACTAGTTATTTGATGGTTCTGGGGTATCGCTACTTGGTGCCCTAAAATTATTCTCCATCACTTTTTTTTTCCTCGGCCCTCATCATCACATATTTAGGTGAAATCCATATATTTAGTCTCAAGTCCCACATAAATGTGTACAGGAGAATGATGTATAAAAAAGTTGATGTACTAATGAAATTTCTAATGCGTTTTTTTATTTCACTACAAGAGTGCAAAAGAAAGAGGAAAAAAAAAAAAAAAGACTCCCTAAAATCCAGTGTAGGCCTGTGCCCACACTGGTGTAATCCTTTCAAGTTCATTTTTGGACCAATCTTAATTTTACCCTTCATTTTTGTTGTTGAAATTTTAGTGAGTTTATTTGTGTTTGTATTTAATTGGTTGCCAAGAAAATTGCAGGAAAAATACCCAAGTCAGAAACGAGTATTGCAACATAAAGATATGAAATATTTTGACGTGTAGCTTTTATTGTGAATATGAACTATTTTCTCATGATTTCTTTGAAGAATGACCGAGGTCCTTAGGGGTGTTGTGGATTGAACGTGTTGTTCAATTTGTAACAGAATTGTGTTTATATTGTTGCTAGGTTTGGTCATTGGTGAGGAGCTTCGATCAGCCACAGAAGTATAAGCCGTTCGTGAGCCGATGTATCATGCAAGGTGATCTTAAGATTGGTAGTCTGAGACAGGTAAACGTAAGATCGGGAATTCAGGCCACCATGAGCACAGAAAGGTTGGAATGGCTTCATGATGAAGAACAAATCATTGGTATCAGGATTGTTGGTGGTGATCACTGGCTCAAGGTATAGAGGATTGATCAAACTAACACACCCACGCACAAGAACTTCAAAAAACGAGAACACAAACGATTTTACGTCGTTCGGCCCCAACGCCTATTTCATGGGAGAGAGAACAATTTTCACTATATTACAATGAGATAAAGAACACTTAACCCAAGCCCAAACTCACTTGTAGTATTTTTATCTGTCACACACTTGCGTAGCCCGAAGCCTCTCCTTTTTGCTTGCTCGGTGTCTTAAATTTGTATGTCTCACATCGACGGGACCTTGAAGCTTGCACAAATTTCCCACTAACTTTTCTTGCAACACCACTTTCTCATTCTTGAACACCACAAGAACTCCATCCCTAGATGCAAAGCTACAACCATTGGAATGTAACATCCCCAGCAAAATCAAATTCTTTCTCAATCCCGACACATGTCGGACTCTGGTCAATCTCACAAACCTTCCATCAACCATCCTAAACGTACCGTACCTGTGCCAACAACCTTGTTCACCGTGTTGTGTGCCATGCTAACTGTACTTCCATCACACGCCTTATACAAATAAAAATATTTTTTATTTGAACACGTGTGAAATGAACAACCGGAATCCATAACCCAATCAAAAAATTCCGTACATTCCGAAGTCACCGTGAGCAAATCATCTTCATTTTCGGCGAAACTTTCAACAACCAACGCTTTGGATTTTTCCTTCTCTTCATCTATCTTCGCTTTGAGCTCTGGAAAAAACTTCATTATGTGTCCCTCTTCCTCACAAAGATAGCACTTCCTTTTGTCTACGCCCTGCAACTCACCACCTCGTTGATTCAGATTTCCAAGTCAAGTAAACATGCAGAAGACTCTTGGCCATGGAAAAGGATACTTTTATCAATTGCATCGATGCTTTTGTTTGTCATTAGGGACTCTTTCCACAAAGCAATTGCATCGATATTACGCGGTCAATATGCAGATTCTTGTACATGTGGTACTCCACATATTGTGATTGGTAAATATTGTGTCATCCATAACTTTTGTATTGATAAATTTAGGCAACAAAATGACATGTGGTGTGTAATGAATGTTTCGCGGGGCATTACTTCAAGGGCACTCAATAACTTCTCCGCTTTCAGGTCAAGTTTATATGGTGGCTGCCCATGTCATGTTTGGCTGTTTCCTACCGCATATAAGTTTTAGTGGTTGTGTATGTCTATTATTCTCACCGTCTTTAGTACGCAAATAAATGATGTATTTTGGAAAAATAAGATTTCAAATTTTACCTGCAAATTACAAGAATTGGTGTTATCTAGTAACTTGTGCAAAAGAGTTAGAATATATATATATATATATATATATATATATATATATATATATATATATATATATATATGCGACAAAAATGCATCATGGGACTTTGGGTTTTGCATAGCGAAGCCAAAAACCCTTAAATAGTACTCCCTCTGTTCCATATGCTTCGCCTATAACTTTACAAATTCAGTAACACTTTTTTTTTTTTTTTTTTTTTGAGATTTATAGACAAAGTTACACTGAACACAATGGATTTTGTGGGAAAATAATGGCCACAAAAGTCAGGCAAGAAAGATATATATGTTTTTTCCTCATGAAAGGAGAAAAATGCATACCGTTATGGTTGGGGTGGACTTGGACTTTACAATTGAACTTCTCTGTCATTCATTTATATTCTCACAAAATAAAGGCCACAAAACTCAGTCAAGGAAGAAGTGTATTTTTTTTTTCCTCATGAAAAGAGAAAAATGCATACCGTGGTGTTTGGGGTGGACTTAAAAAGGGGGTGTTTAGGAGCCTCATGCTTTTAGTTTTTGCATTTTGCTTCTTACATTTTTGCCTTTTGAAGTATGGCCAGAATATATTATGAATTCGTAGAGTGTTTAAGAGTTACGTGCAGAATGTATTTTGCAATAGGAATATTTTGTTCGGGAGATCGAAAACTGTCTAAACTCTAAATTTCGAGAAAATTTTGCATGCCGATAGGGTACCATGCTGTCATGGTACATGTGGTACCCGTAGCCAATCAATCCGCGCCAACGCATGAAAAAGTCAGGGATGACAGTCGGTTGCCAACTCACCAAAAGACCTTTCTAAAAGTGAACGGAAGTTTCACTCCATTAAAATTTCGCTCTCTCTCTCTCTCTCTCTCTCTCTCTCTGTGTCTCTCTCTCCACATAAATTAAGAATATTCTTCTCTTTCCTACTTACTCTCTCTCCCGTTTCCCACCAAACCCAAAACTCCGAAATTCCCCCATTCTTCTCAAATGTAAAACTCCATTTCCCAGTAGAAACTTTATCTCTCTCTCTCTCTCTCCAAATCAACAACCAAAGCCTAATTCTTACTAGTATTTATATTATTTCTCAACAAATCAACTTATTTCTTTTAGAATCTATTATTCTGAGCTTTGATCTATTATTGGAATCAATATGGGAGTAACTGGAATCAAACCTTGTCAAAGATCCTCCAACAATTCTCTCTCTCTCTCTCTCTCCCCAATTGATTCCGATTGCCAGCATTGATGCCGACGCTGCTGGATTGGTGCTAGAAGCGAACAATCCTGTTGAAGATGTGAAGCGTTGAGGAAAGAACAGGGGATGGGGAAATTGTGACGAGATGAGAGGAGGTGGGAATTTTCGAATGAGAGAGAGAGAGAGAGAGAGAGAGATAAAGTATGAGAGAGGGTGAAAAAAACATTGCAAAAACATGAGAAGTGAAGTTAGTGTAACGGACGTTTTTTATTTCGGATGTCTTCGTTACCATTTGAACAAATATGTGCTGAAGTGGTATAGTTCTGAGTCAATCTGACATGGATGACCTGTGTCAAGTTTTCCTTGGCTACGGGTACCGCGTGTGCATGACAGCGTGGTACCCTATTGGTGGGCAAAATTTTCTCATCCTAAATTCCAAAGGTCTCTAGTCAATTAGTCCAGGTAGTTGTCATGTCCATTGATTTTAAAATGTTTACGGTCTACGCTCCTGGAAAGGATAAAAATGCCTCGTATATTTTCGCGCACACCTCTCGCTCCTCCCTCGCCCAAGCGGTCCTTTACTGTTTGCAAATTGTATTGATTGGCCCCACTTGTATACGGGCATGACTATTTAAGCTACTACGTACATGTGTGATTATGATGCTACCACTTGGGTAAGATTGGGCCCCACATTGCTGTTCGTTCCCACACCACTCCAGTATATTTGTTCACACTCCCTTTTACTATACGATGGAAATGAATTAGTATATAGAAGTACTTTGAGCAAAACCCCTTGATTAATACTCCTTCCGTTCCATATGCTTTGGGGGTAACTTCTTTTTTTCATGATCAGGTGTCCGAAAAATTTAATTTTTTAAGGAGATATAGAACTAAATACCAAAAAATTAATCTTATAATAAGAAATAGGATAGAAAAAGTTTTTTTTTTTTTTTTGAGAATGATAGATACAGTAACACTTTTTTCTTTTTTGAGATATATAGACAAAGTTATACTGAGGACATTGGATTATGTCGGAAAATAATGGCCACAAAAGTCGGACAAGAAAGATGTGTATTATTTTCCTCATGAAAGGAAAAAAATGCATGTCGTGATGGTTGGGGTAGACTAAACTTGCAATTGGACTTCTATGTCATGAATTTACATTCTCACAAAATAAAGTCCATTTTCCTCGTGAAAGGAGAAAAATGCCTGCCATGGTGGTTGGGGTAGACTACACTTGCAATTGGACTTCTATGTCATGCATTTATATTCTCACAAAATAAAGGCCACAAAACTCAGTCAAGGAAGAAGTACATATATTCTTTTTTTTTTTGTGAGGGAGCCCTCATAGGAAACTTATATTTTATATATATGTATATATATATTTTTTATTTTTTTACCTCATGAAAAGAGAAAAATGCATGCTGTGGTGTTTGGGGTGGACTTAAAAGGGGTGTTTCATACGTCAGAACATCATGTTTTTACTTTTTATATTTTGCTTCTTGCGTTTTTGCCCTTTGAAGTATGGCCAGATGGCAGACGTATTATGAATTTGAAGAGTGTTTGAGAGTTATGTGCAAAATGTATTTTGTAATAGAAATAGTACATTCTTGGGAGATCGAAAAATTTGTCTAAAGCCCAAAGGTAGGCGCCTATTGAGTCTAAGTCCACGCTAGGTTTTAATAATGTGTGTGTCCATTGATTTAAAAATGTTACTACTGTCTAAGGTCCTGGAAAGGACAAAAATGCCCCATCTATGTTCACGCGCCTCTTACTCCTCTCTCCCAATCAGTAATTTATTGTTTGGATATTGTACTGATTGGCCTCACCCACTTGTATTCCAGTTCTGACTATTAGCTGAAGCCAACCCCCTAAAAATCCCCAAAAATCAGTCTCTCTATTCCCCCTCCCCAAATTATTTTTGCTACTGTGCCTACTCAAATTTGAGTAGGTACCGTTCACTCACCTGTTGAGTTTCCGTAAAGAGAGAGAGAGAGAGAGAGAGAGAGAGAGAGGCAGCACTTTATGGGAAAATGTACTACTTCGTTGTACTTTACTGGACGAAAAACCAACTCCCAAGGCAGGGAGATTAGTTTTTTAGGGGATTTTTTTTTTCTTGTAGACTTGAGCGGAATAGTTTAATATAGTAAAGTTTAGATAGAGAGTCTAATTTTTTGAGTTTTTGATAAAGTGGCTTGCTAAATTGTAAAAAGTGTTTTTGTGGTTAAATTTGGTGTTTTTTTTGTGAGGCTAATAAGGATGCTCTCAGTCAAGGAAGAAGTGCTATATTTTTTTTCCTCATGAAAAGAGAAAAATGCATACCGTGATGTTTGGGGTGGACTTAAAAAGGGGTGTTTAGGAGCCTCATGTTTTTACTTTTTATGTTTTGTTTTTTACATTTTTGCCTTTTGGAAGTATGGCTAGAATGTATTAATTTTGAATTTGTCGAGTGTTTAAGAGTTACGTGCACAATATATTTTGCAATAGGAATAATGTTTCGGAGATTGAAAAAGTCTAAAGTCCAAAGGTAGGGGCCAATTGAGTAATTTAGTCTAGAGGTGGGGGCCAATTTGTAAATCCTAGGATCTTGAGTTAACAGCAGAGAAAGAGAAACAACAGAGAAACCTTTGTGCTGAAAGTACTCGATGGTCAGCAGCCACCAATAACGTTATATTTATATTTAGGGTACAAGAGTTGTACATTTGCATAGAAGTCCCTCAAGTATAATTGAATACAAGAAATACACTATGTACAAACTACATTACTTTCCACACTCCCCCTCAAACTGAGGCTGTTGAAATAGCATCAGTTTGTCAACAAGATAGTCATGTCGAGCCCGAGACATTGCCTTGGTAAAGATATCAGCAAGTTGGTGTTCGGAGGCAACATGGGGTAGTGTAATCTCACCATCCAAATATTTGTCGCGAATAAAATGGCAATCTACTTCAATGTGCTTCGTACGCTCATGAAATACGGGGTTGGATGCGATACGAATAGCACTCACATTATCTCCAAAGAGGGGTGTCGGAGACGTAATAGGGACACCTAATTCTCGCATAAGACCGCGAAGCCAGGTGATCTCACTGCAAGATGAAGACATTGCTCTATACTCTGCTTCAGCGGAAGACTTAGAAACGGTGTGTTGTTTCTTACACTTCCATGAGATAAGCGAATCGCCGAGAAATACACACCAACCTGTAGTGGAGCGACGAGTATTGGGACAACCGGCCCAATCTGCATCAGCATAGGCCCGCAAATCCGTAGAAGATTGAGAGGGAAAAAATAATCCCCGTGAAATGGTGCCGCGAAGATATCGAACGATTCGATGAGCGGCAGTAAGATGAACATGACACGGATGAGAAACAAATTGACTAACAATATGCACCGCATAGGATATATCCGGTCGAGTCATGGTAAGATAGATAAGCCGACCTACAAGCTGACGATAATAAGTCGGATCTGGAAGCTTCTCACCATCATCTTGTTTATACTTAACATTCATCTCCATAGGAGTGTCCACGCATTTTTCATCAGTCAAATGAGCAAACTTTATCAAGTCCAAAGCATACTTCCGTTGATTAATGCAGTACCCATAAGATGAGTGATGAACCTCCAAGCCAAGAAAGTAGGTCAATGGTCCTAAATCTTTCATTCTAAACGAATGACAAAGTAACTGTTTAAGCTCTTGAATGCCTACAAGGTCATCACCAGTGATAAGGATGTCGTCCACATACAATAACAGAATAGTAATACCATGCGGAGAGCGATAAGTGAACAATGAGTAATCGTACGAACTTTGGGTGTAACCAGCATCAAGGATGACCTTGCGAAACCGCTCAAACCATGCTCGTGGAGCTTGTTTTAAACCATACAAAGACTTCTTTAACCGACAAACCATGGACTTATCAGAAAAGTAGCCAGGAGGAGGTTTCATATGGACAGTTTCTTTCAAATGGCCATGAAGAAAGGCATTTTTCACATCCATTTGAAAGATAGTCCACTTTCGCACAGCTGAAAGGGCTACAAGCATACGAACCGTGGTCATTTTAGCTACTGGAGCGAATGTTTCCTCATAATCAATTCCATACTCCTGTTTATACCCCTGTGCAACAAGTCGAGCTTTATATCTATCAATGCTACCATCTGAATTTAATTTAATCGAAAAAACCCATTTACTACCAATGATTGAAGTGTTGGAAGGACAAGGCACCATATCCCATGTGTCATTTTCGAGCAAGGCACTTAGCTCTGCATCCATGGCTTCCTTCCAACAAGGCTCATTAGCCGCTTGCTGGTAAGAACTAGGAATAGTAACGGAATCCAAGGAACTAAACAATGAGTGATGAGCAAGAAGACTAAGGCGATCAGGAGCACGGGTAGGACGAGTGGAGCGACGCAAAGGAATAATAGTTTCAGATGGGTCTGGTTCAATCAAAGGAGAGGAAGGAACAAGGGAACTTACAGGATCGGAGGGAGAAGGCTGACCTTGCACTGGTTAGTGAAAAGGAGAAGCTGTAGGATGGTCTGTTTTGCTCCGACGTTGATAGACCAATAATTTCCTGTTGGCATCAGTAACACTAGCTGTATTATCCTCAATAGGATCTCGAGGCGGCACACACGAATCCGAAAAATCAGGCAAGGGAGGAAGATATGAGTCAGAAGATCGAACAATGGATGTATAGTATGAAATGCTTTCTAAAAAGATAACATGACGGGAGACACGTATGCGGCGAATGCTAGGGTCATAACATTGAAATCCCTTTTGATCAGGACTATATCCCACAAAAACACACATGGCAGCTTGTTTAGAGAATTTTGTCCTTTCATGAGGTAGGAGATGGACAAAACACACACAACCAAAGACATGTAATCGAGAATAATCAGGATCATGACCAAACAATGAGCAATATGGGGACTTATCTTTCAAGACTGATGAAGGTTGGCGATTGATGAGGTATACAGATGTGGACACAGCCTCAACCCAAAATGTAGAAGGTATATTCGAATCCGATATCAAGGTCCTTGCAACTGCTACAATATGACGATTTTTCCTTTCAGAAACACCATTTTGTTCAGGAGTATCGGGACATGTTCGTTGGGATTGAATTCCCTCAGCTTTCAAAAAATTTTGGAACTCAGTTAACATGTATTCTCCCCCTGAATCCGAGCGGAGAATTTTTATCTTTCTTGGGGTTGCCCGATAATATTTGACCTTTGCATCATATTGAGTTCGACACAAAGATAAAAAGGTCTTGAAATGGGAGAACACTTCAGACTTGTGTCGCATAAAATATACCCATGTATAACGAGTGCAATCATCGATAAACAAGACAAAATATCTATACCCCAGTCTAGACAAAACAGGAGAAGGACCCCAGACGTCACTATGAATCAAATCAAAAGGTGAAGTTTTAACATCAGAATGCACAGGGAAAGGCAAATGAACACTTTTCCTTAAAGAGCAACTAATGCAAGATTTATTAATGCTACTCAATGAAGACAGATTGTGTTTCAAGAAACCAGAACTAAACAAACTATCTAGCTTTTTGGCATTAGGATGCCCCAGTCTACGGTGCCACATATGCCAAAGTTTATTGGAAACAGAAATATCAGAATCAGAATGAGTAAATAAGCAAGTGTCACATGTTGGCCTCTCAAACTCCAAAGCAAACAGGCGACCAATCCTACGACCCTTCCCTTTCACTGTCCCAGTGCGACGGTCCTGTATAAGACATCCATCACGAGAAAAAGAAACAATGTGATCATCATCAACAAGTTGGCCCACAGAAACTAGATTAGTTGTGAGCTTAGGAACTAGAAAAACATTGGGTAAACGAAAAGATGATTTAGGTGTAACAGACAAAGAGAGGTTATTTATTCCAATGATGTCCAACTTGTCACCATTTGCCGTAAGAATCTGTTTATCTCCTGAATAAGGTTTCGCGGAAGGGTGACTCGCATGTATTCCAGTCATATGATTGGATGCACCCGAGTCAATTATCCAAAGGGGATTTATTACTGGAGATAAATGAGAAGTCTTACCAGACAAGCCAATGGCAGAGAAAGCAGAGGAAATAGCCGAGGATACAGAGCTTTGTACCAATTGTCGAATCTCACCAGGAGTCGGTGGTGCTTGATTTCCCCCCGTCTCAGTGCTAGTGGAAGATGCAACACCCATTTTCATGTCATTACCGGACCCATCTGATATAACACTGGCAGCATGATAAACTTGGTGATTAGGTTTCCTTTTGTGAAAATTCTTGCTCCCCTTCTGGTGAATTTCACCACATTCGGTAACAATATGCCCAGTTTGTTTGCAATAAACACAAAAGTTTTTCTTTTTACAGTGTGAGACCACGTGTCCAAATTCCTTGCATTCAAAGCATTGTGTCTTTGAAAAATCCTTAGGATAGGGTCTTCCAAAGCTCTGTTTAGCCACAAATACAGTCTCAACAGTCCTCTTCCCATCTAGTGTCGCCTGTGTGTGGATTCTTGTCTCTTCTCGAAGTAGTTCCCCCAAAACCATGTCCATCGTTGGTAGCGTACCACGGTTCAAGATATTAGCCCGAACGTTCTCATAATCAGGACGCAATTTCATCAAGAACTGCATCACCTGCCGTTCATCGTAAAGCGCCTTCAAACTTTTGATGCAACAAGCAGTGGTCATGTTACCCGTATTCACAAACTCATACTCAGCCCACAAATCCATGAACCCGGCATAGTATTCTTGAATACTCTTCTCACCTTGTTCATAAACAGAAATATCATGCTCAATCTGAAACTTGCGTGCAAAATTTGACTGTTGGTAGACCTTCGCAAGGTAGTCCCACATCGCTCGTGCGGTATTGAGCCCTCTCATGGGAATACCAATACTCGTATCCACAGAACCCAAAATCCAGGACACAACTTGTGCACTGTTCACTGTCCATTGATTTGCCTCTTTAGTTTTTGTTGCCTCCGGTTGGATTTCTGATCCGTCAATAAAACCCCACAGTCCTTTTCCTTGAACAAAGAACTGGAAGTGGAATCGCCATATGGAATAGTTTTTCCCATCCAACTTAACAGCCAAGAAATCCCTTTTATCGGACGCCATTCAAAATCTCAGATCAAGCCAAGTGAAAAAGATACAAACTGATACTAACCTGATGCCAAAGAAACCCTTATTTGAGATCAAAACTCAAACAAACCCTTGATGTTAACCGATGTGGATTCGTGACTGCTCTGATACCATGTAAATCCTAGGATCTTGAGTTAACAGCAGAGAAAGAGAAACAACAGAGAAACCTTTGTGCTGAAAGTACTCGATGGTCAGCAGCCACCAATAACGTTATATTTATATTTAGGGTACAAGAGTTGTACATTTGCATAGAAGTCCCTCAAGTATAATTGAATACAAGAAATACACTATGTACAAACTACATTACTTTCCACACAATTGACTCATTTAGTCCAGACTAGGATTTAAATTTGTGTCGTGTCCATTGGTTTAAAAAGTCTAAGGTACTGGAAAGGACTTTTGCCTCGTCTATCTTGGCGTGCCCGTCTCGCTCCTCTCTCGCCCAAGCGGTCCTTTACCGTTTTCAAATTGTATTAATTGGTCGCACTTGTATACAAGTTATAACTATTTAAGCTACTAGATGTGTGACTAAGATGCTGCCATGTGAGTAAGATTGGGCCCCTCGTTTCTGTTCGTTCCCATACCTATACGAGAAATTCAAGGGTCTTATATTGACAATCCACTGAGTTGGCATAAATAAAGAAAAAGACAAAAATAAAAAAACTCCAATGTACTTTTTACATTTTTTAATACATACTAGAGAACTTGCACATGGTTGGGTGTGTAAATATAGATGCATACAAGTTCTGCATGAAGTTTTTTAAACATAGATTGTCGTGTGGTTGGGTGCCAACACAGTTGGGATGCTTCTTCACGTTGTGGTGCCGTTTCCTTGGTTCCCTTTAATCTAGACAGCCCAAAACTAAAATGGACGGCCCAGATCATGGGAGCGGGTACCACGTGGTACCCGCTCGGCACTGAAAAGTTGCTACCTCCCAAGTATTAGGTGTTATGAGAATGTAGTCTTGTTATTCCGTATTTTTCCTATACAACTTCCTAACAAACCTTAGTGTTGTGAGAAGTATTCCACATCGTATCATTGCCAGGCATGAAGTATTATTGTAGGAAGAATTGATGTGATCTGAATTTGTGGAATTCTGTAGTTTTTCTCTACGTTAGAAACTGATATATCCTGTCTCAAAAATTCAAAGGAGTGAATATGAGAAGTTCAGAACAGGGCTCCCTGTAGTGCGGTACCGCACTATAGGGTTGTAGCACAGCATCCGAGCGGTTGATCGCGCAATTAACAACTCAGATTTCATCTTGGCACTTGCATGATCTAAGCCGTTCATTGCTGAGATCAACGGCTCGTGGGCCGCACTACAGGATCCCCGGATCTGTGAATATCCTTCCGTATTAGAGACTGTGACCTAGACCATTCCGGGTTTACATGATTGTCTACTTTCAGAATTGGAGAAAATTTATATACTGGTCGAATCAAGACCGTAAAGAGAAAAAGGACACTGGAATTGATCAAAAGGAATTTTACTTCAGTGAGATTCGAGTAGTGAGATTATTTTTCCGCGCGGATGTGATTGGAATGGTGAAATTGAAGTAAGACTCACCGGAGATAGAGTGAGTCGAACAGAGTTTTGTTCCAGTGAGGTGAGGTTGCCATCGTCTACCCTTTGCCGAGAGAGGGAGAGGAGAGAGAGAGGGAATGAGGTTGTGCCATTATATGGAACGGAAGCATTGTTTCCTTGAGACTTGAAGAGTTTGGATGTAGGAAATAGTGCAAGGATAGTTTGGGTACGTGGAAAATCGACAAACAGGTTAGACGTTTAAGAGAAGTATAGATAGATAGATTTGCACACTTTTATACAATTTCCTCCTATTTCAATACACATTTTAAATCTTAACGGCAGTCCATTAGGCTAATTTTAGCATTTTTCTAAATTCAATATTGAAAAGTTTATACGGTCTGACTATGGGTACACCAAATGTACGCCAGATTGTGTGAGACTATTTTTGGGATTCCACACAAACAAGCACGAGCCCAAAGAGAACCAGTGCACTTCCGTTCTCGTCATGCACATCAATGCCCCCGTTGATCTCTCTCTCTCTCTATCTCTCTCTCTCTCTCTCTGTCTCTCTCTGTCTCTCTGTGTATTAGTGCTTTTGCAAGGACGGACGCAAAGGCGGACTAGTCCGGACAACCGCCCTGTTCAAGTTAAAATTCTTCTTATAATCATGGTAGTAATTTTTACTATTATACCCGTTCGCCGCCCAATAATTTTACAATTATACACGTTTGTCTGCCCAATATTTTTTTACCCGAATCCTGCATCCATCGCTGTGCTTTTGGCTGCAGATCAGAGAAATTAAATTGGAACAGCGTCTTTTTTTTGTTTGTGATAGTATATAATTCGTGATGGGTGTTTGTCTGAATTTGAGTTGAGATTGAGAGAGACTTTTTGGCCTGCTTGTCTTCTGTTCATGAGTTCTAGCTATTTCAGATAACTACTTTTTTGGCATGGTTTTATGCAATTTATTTTTGAGTTCCTGTATGTGTGGTTGCAGTGAGAAAATTTAAAAGTACCCGAATTCGCAAGCGAAACATTGAATTCACTTGTTTGTTTTTTATTGCAGATATATGAAACTAAGACTGAGTTGGTTTTCAATTTATTTTGTTTTATTTGTCATGGGTATATTTGTTTGAGTTTCAGTTCTGAGACATTTTTTCCGGTGAATCCGAAAGGCGTGTAATCCTTTCTGAGTTTATTTTTCGACTAATCTTAAATTTCACCCTTCATTTTTGTTATTGAAATTCGAGTGAGTTTATTTGTGTGTATAGTTTTTACCTGTTTTCTCAGCAACTAAAGGGAGGATTGATCATTTATGAACTATTTTTCTCACGATTTTTGCTTTCAAGAATGAGCTGCAGTTCTTTTGTGTGTTGAATTGTGTTAATATTGTTGTTAGGTATGGTCATTGGTGAGGAGCTTCGATCAGCTACAGAAGTATAAGCCGTTCGTGAGCCGATGTATCGTGCAAGGTGACCTTAGGATTGGCAGTCTGAGACAGGTGAACGTGAAATCGGGACTTCCGGCCACTATGAGCACGGCTTGATGACGAGGAACACATCCTTGGTATCAGGATTGTTGGTGGTGATCACAGGCTCAAGGTACAGTTATTGTTGTTTTATTTGCCCGATTTTCTCTCTACCTCACTTAATATATACCATCATTATCACTCAAACCATGGTTTCTTTTGTTGCTTAATTTTGCAGAACTACTCTTCGATCATAACTGTTCATCCAGAGATAACTGATGGGAGGCCGGGGACCCTAGTGATCGAGTCATTTGTAGTTGACGTGCCGGATGGAAACACAAACGATGAGACATGCTACTTTGTTAAGGCCCTCATCAACTGCAACTTCAAATCTTTGGCAGACGTCTCTGAGAGAATGGCCATCCGGGGTGGACCCACTGTTCGAGTTTGAGCTGGCATGGTAGCAGGATTTTTGAAAGAAATGAGATGGATGCTGGTTAAAAATCTGGATTCAGTCACCCAAAAGCTTTGTAGAAGATTGGTTGGAGCAGATCTTTCACTTCCACATTCACACAAGTTTTGCACAGAGATCTGCTCATCGTTATCATGATCTTTTCAATTGACTTGTGCTTGTCTGCTGCTCTTAGCTTTACTGTATCTTAGAATTCTGACAATTGTACGCATAACCGTATAAGAGAGCTTGGTTCTCTTCTACTGAAATGTTTCTGGGTTTCGACCATGGACTTGTGTAATTTGTTGTGGTTCAAAATTTGTAAATATACGTGAAAAATGTGTTGTCTACGGACTAGATTTTCGTGTTGGTGGTGGAATGGACTTGTGTTTCGTAGTTCCTCCTTCCTGTATTTTTGCATGTCATCTGAGCATTTTGGTCTACTCTAATCCATTTTTCCTGTACTTTTGCATGTCATCTGAGCATTTTGGTCTACTCTAATCCATTTCTTCTTCTGTCAGTGTCCAATCCTGGGGTTTGATAGCTCGAGCATCCAAATTCAGTCAAAGGACGTATTCTGATCACGAATTTGGAAAGGGATTTATGAAGAAAAAGAAGAATGATTTAGCTTCGTAACTTCAATGCATTCTTAATGGCGAGGTTCATAAATCTTGTTCTTCCTCATTGGCCTGGCGTGTTCAACCTTTATTTAGCACATAAGGCATTCGGCCACTTGACGACATGGAGTTGAGATTAATTGACAGCCAAATATTGATGCAAACTATATCGTTTAACATTCAAATTTTCCTGTTTCTTGAGCTATTATCCTGAAGTATGATCCAAGTTAAGCAATGGCTTAATTATCGCTTCATTTCAGCATTTGCTGGTTCAGTTTGATAGCCCGACACTGTTTTTATCGCGCAAATGAATGCATGCTAGGTTCAGATAACGAAAGACCGATTATTTGCTTGGAACTGTCAATAAGCGCTCGCATTTTGTAGGTGAAGTCATGAAGTGATAATCAAGACTGCAGCAGCATTTGAAAACCTAATCTAGTCTGAACTACGAGAGGTTGGGCGTTCGGCCCGACAATAAAAATCGAAATCAAAGCCTATTCGGCTATTCCTAATACAGGCAAAATCTTTGTCCACACCAAATATGTGGATCCCCATTGTCTTCATTCAACTATGCCTCTTCTAACTGCAATAATATTCTTTCTAGCTACATTGTTGGAATTTTCGAATGGAAGGGTTAATGGTGGTTTTTGTGAAAGTTATTTGTTAGACTTTATCCCACGTCTCTCACCTAAGCCACCCAAGCTTGGTTTGTATAAACTACTGCTAGTCGATTTTGTAGTTAGCCTTCGACGGGTTTTGGCTCTTTTATTTTTTTGATAAGAAAAAATTTATGAATCTTTGAAAACGACTTACAAAGATTAAAAGGGACCGAAACTGAAAACGCCAAGGACCCGAAAGGGAAAATAACAAGAAACAACCAGGATGGTAAGATACCAGCCAAACCATAAAACCTAAAAAAAGAACACCCTAAAAACCTGCCACAGGGAAAACTAGAAGCAGAACCCACAGCGTTCTACCCAAGGAAAGGAAAACTCACTGCGCTCCACCTAAAAAACCCGCCACAGGGAAAACCAGAAGCAAAACCCCCCAAAACGCCAATACCTCCAACCAAAAAACAACCAACACCAGGAAAAGCCAAAGAGCTCCCACCAAAAACGAGTTTTGGATCTTTCAATCAGGAAAGGAGCATCTTGGTGATAACTTGATCAAGAAGTGCAGTTGGCCAAAAAATTGCACCAGACTCAAAAAATGCCAAAGCTATCATGAAAGGCCGATTCGATCTCAAAATCTCGACAGCCCAACCTCTGAAAATGCCAAGGTTTAGCTTATAATTCCGTCCCATTTTCATAGTTCAGTTCAGTCTCAAATACAATTTTTAAAATGTTATTATCTTTCAATCTACAATATTTTCAAAGATTTTAAATTTTTTGTTATAATAGAACTAATTAAGATATATCATATGAGATTCATATTGCACATAAAATTCATTATAGATTGAAAGATATTAACAATTTAACTCTTGCATTGGAGACCGAACTGGACTATCAAAATGGGACAGAGGGAGTAAGTTTTATGAATAAATAAGCTGAAAAAGTTAAATAAGTTATTGTTAACAAATGTTACCATAACACCATTCATTCGCTTTTTTTAAACAAGTCCGTCAAATAAATTTGGTTCATATATTCTAACAAACAGGACCATAATCCGCTCTACTTATGTATGATTAGTTACGCCAATTAGTTTTTGCCTTTTGTTTATGTTAGAGACGGTGCATAGCACGAGTCTTATGCTGGTTTCCATCATTTCAAGGGCCTTTATTTCTATCTCATATCCTTAAGTCCTCAGCCCCATCCCTCACTGAGAGCTTTTTCACCCTCCATCCCCACCGCAAAATCTGTTTATCAAAAAATAAAATCCACAAAATTCAATAAAGAACATACGAAGGACTCCATTCTGCTAAAATTGTTCAAGACCAAAGCGTAGTGGCATTACTTCGAAAAGGATGGAAAAAGGCAAACCACAAACAACATCATACCATAAGGATGCAACCCAACCAGGCAACCAAATATCTGAAATCACAAGCAACCGCAAGCTAGTTACCTAAACAAACACCATGCACTCTAATATTAAATGTAAACACAAACTCATCATTTTCTTGCTCATCTTCCTATCCACTACGCCAACATTATCTGCAGTACCAACAATTTTCTCTCTTTCCCTGCAACGACAATATTAGAGAGAGGGAAAAGAAAACCATATTAGTTCAGTTACGAAAAAGACGAATAATTCTATGGGCCACTTAAATAAGTTCAAAAGCACGTTACAAGCTAGTAGAATGAACATATGTATTTCTTTAAATGGTTGTCAGAATATTCACAAGAGAGATTTTGTTTTTATTTTTTTGCTTATGATTGCTTTGAGTGAAAAAATTTCACGGTGTGGCCCAACCCTCTACTGGTTGAACGCAATCAGGTTTGATTCGTAGAAGACATGAATACTATCTTTAACCAGATAAGAAACAAATATCAAGACAACATAGTTTTTACCTAATTCAAGAATCGTGAAATGAAAGAGCATTAGCAACTCATACCTGAAAATGCTACCAATGTTCGCTACTTTCCTCTACCCGCCATGTCTGTAACCATTCTCCTCAACCTTGTCACCTTCTTGGGCATTTCTCTTTCAGCAAGTCTCACAAAGAATTTAGGTCTGCCAATTAAGAACATGAGATATCCCAAGAAGAGTCCCAGCGTCATTCCACACCCGTATCCTATCACCACAATTTTCCAAGTGAATCCATCAAAATCTGGATCATCTTCCTGCTCATGTAACACTGGTGGGTGTACTTTTGTATGATTGTCTTCACATTCCTTCGACAATAGAAACCCGCATAATCCTAAGTTCCCAGCATACGCACTATTCTCAAATGTATTAAATTGTGGACCACGGGGTATGGGTCCATCGAGACAGTTCTGTGAAAGATTCAACACTTCAAGAAACGTCAAATTTGTTAATTGGCTTGGAATTCTCCCGGTGAGCTGGTTAGAAGAGATGTCTAATGATTCAAGCCTGGTCAAGCCTCCTAAAGATGCTGGAATATGGCCAGTGAGGCTATTATGAGAAAAATTAAGCATTATGAGGGAATTGAGCTTTCCAACGACATTTGGAATCTCTCCACTAAAATTGTTGGATGAGAAGTCGATTGTTGTTAAGATAGTCAAAATCCTCACCAGTTCAGTGTCAAGACCCTTCATCGTCACTTGGATAGAGTCTTGATAATATCTATTCTCATCACCCATGTATTGTTTGTCAGGCTTGGTATTGTTCTTCATTGCTTGGAAATCTTCGAAATACCTCCCTAACAAATGGCCAGTGAACTCATTGTGGGAGAGGTCAACAATTCGAAGCTTAGGAAAGAAAATTTTACCAGTCAAAGTGTTCAGGGGACCATGAAATCGGTTGGATCGTACGACAAGAACCTGTAACTCAGGAAGATTCCCTAACCAATATGGAAATGTGTCATTGATCTTGTTGTTTCCAACGTCTAGAACTTCCAAGCTTCTACAACTTGTCAAAGATCTTGGCAGTGGTCCTTCAAATTGATTTCCATTCAAATCAAGACTTCGTAAGTTGTTGTCCTTTGCAAATACCAAGGGAAGGGTTCCCTCAAATCCATTGGAGCGCAGATTTAACACGGAGAGGGCACTACTAAAATTTCCCAGACATTGTGGAACGGCACCGCTGAATTTGTTGTGAGACAAATCAAGAATCCCAAGGGAACTGGCATTGCAAATCAAGGGAGGAATCTCTCCACTAAGACTATTGTTTGAGATGAAAAAGTACTGTATGGAGGGGGGTGGAATAGGAAGTGGTCCTTGAAGCGAATTGAAACGAAGATCAAGAGTATATAGGTGCTCCCAGGGAAGTTGCTTTATGTTCGTTAGAAAGTTGTGAGAAAGATTTAAATAGCCCAATGAATACTTCCCCATAAACATAACCCAGTTTGGAATCTGTCCTTGAATTCTATTGTTAGAAAGATCTAGGCTTTCAAGATTCTCTGAGGTTCTTAAGAAGCCAGGAAACTCCTCAACGTTGCAAGATGACATAAAGAAAGACCGAAGTTTGGGAAAGGTATTTGTGATCACCGATATATTAGTATTGGAAAGAGAAAGATACTTAAGATTTTCGAGTCTTTGAAAATCCACAACACCACTCAGATTAGTTGATTCAAGAGAGAGTACAGTCAGATTTACAAGATTTGAAATTGACTTTGGAATGGGGCCATGTAGTTTATTATCACTCAAGTAAATCCGCTTCAATGGTAAATCATGCCGCAACTCCGGAATTTGGCCAGTTAAACAATTGGACCTCAAGTCTAAATCTTCCAGCGACGGAAGAGTAAACAACGATGGAGGTATTACCCCACTGAGGGAGTTATTATACAAGTACAACCCTCGTAGGTTTTGAAGACCACTTAAATTTAAGGGGATGGGACCTGTGAGCTGATTACTACCTATGTATAGTTTAACAAGTGGTTTCAAGTTTACAACCGAAACTGGAAACCCACCAATAAAATTGTTAGCCCCAAGATCAAAAGTCTCCAGCATTGTGAGCTCAACAAAAAAGTCGGGAATTCTACCTCCGAGGTTGTTAGCCCCAAGATCTAAGGAAGTGAGTTGCTTGAGATTTGAGAGAGTAGATGGGACTTCACCGTCAAAACCATTCTCCCTTAAATGTAGTTCACGGAGCTGGGTAAGGTTCCCCAGAAAGTTAGGAATGGGACCCCATAATTTGCAGTAGGAGAGACTCAAGTAATTCAAAGACTTGAGAAAGCCGATTTCGGGTAGTTCTCTGGACAATTTCGTACTAGAAAGATCTAACTCCCTTAGAGAACTACTACTACGCCAAGTTGATTTTGGTAGATTGACATCAAGATCATCGTTGTCACTTAAAAAAAGCCTCTGCAAGTTTGGAAGGTGGAAAACGCTATCAGGTAAGTTCCCCCGCAACCCGGTCCTCGACAGGTCTAGAAATGTTAAAGAAGTCAAATTCGACACGGAATCGGGCAAATTAGAAGATATATTTACCTCAAGAAGGACGAGTTCTTGTAACCGGGTCAGGTTTTTCAAGAGAATTTTGAAATGGAGAGGTTCAAGTCTTAAAAACTCCAAATCAGAAAGATCAAGTGAAATCAGTTTAGACAGGTGGGAGATTAAAGATGGGATTGAACCTGAAAAAACCGGAATCGGACAGGTTTAGATGTGTTAAACTTGCAAACCTGCCAAATCCATATGAAATGCGAGAGTCGCTGAAGTCATTGTGAGCCAGATTGAGCCGTTGCAGGTGAGAGAGCTGGAAAAGGCTGCTATTTGGATGGATTGTACCGTAGAGTTGGCTACAACTGAGGTCAAGCCCAACCACGTGACCAGTCATCCCATCACACGTGACACCATCCCAGTTGCAACAATCAGTTGCATTCTCATCCCAAGACAGGGTCTTTGGATACGAAGGAATACCATAGTAATAATCACATTCGGAAGAAGCATAGCTGTCGATGGAAAACGTATGCTTAAATTGCAGCAGTGCAGACCTCTGGTCATGGAGACACAAAGGCCAAGGGTGTGGAGAAGAAGAAGAAGAAGAAGAAGAAGAAGAAGAAATAGAGGAGAGAGATGATGAGGAAAAAGCAATCTGATATTGCGAGAAACAGAGAAGGAAATGAAATAGCCAAGTTAATTTCTCCATCCTTCGTTAAGAGAAGATGAGAAAAGATGAGAGGTGGGAGTACTCAAGCTCGCCCTTTATACAGAGTGTATTGATTCCACAAGCAATATCCTTTGTTGACTCAGCTTTCCAAGCCAAGCAAACATGCGGAAGTCTCTTGGCCATGGAAAAGGACACTTTCGTCAATGTATTTTGAACAATTGCATTAGGGGCCAAAAATTCATTAGGGACTCTTTCCACAAACAATTGCATCGATATTTTTGGAATTTGATTGACATAATAAATGAAATTATAATTTTTTCAACTTAGTGTTGAAAAAAATCTAGTGACTGTACTAATTATCAAATCACAAATTTCATCTGGTTGATTTCCAAAACAAAATGGCTTAGTTTTGTTTAATCTAGGAAATCAAGATGATCTTAAGCATTGATTCTAAAATAGGCTAGGTGTCGCAACAATATGGAACGAAATAGAGATCATCCATTCCATGGGTGGAATGGAGAGGATATGGAGCCAAAACTGAAAGTGAATATCATAATTACTACTCTCTCCGTCCTAAAAAGTTTGGCCTATTAAATTTTAACATTTTATGTACAATATACAATGTTACCCAAAACTTTTACCTTTTCAAGTTTGTCCTCCATTAGTTAACTCTAATAAAATAGGAGTTAATCAAGTTTTGAATTTAAATTGTTTTCTGGAAAGCAAAAAATCTTGCCGCCAATGTAATCAGATAACTTTTTCAAAATTTTAAAACGCACTTTAAACTTTAAAATTTTGAATTATTATTTTTTAAGTCTCATTGTTTCGATTGATAAAAACATCTCAAGGGGCAAAATGGAATTTATCTACTTTCTTTTGTTGAAAATTTTAAATTTCACAACACAAGCAATATCTCTCTCATTCACTCAGATTTCCAAGTCAAATCAACACGCAGAAGACTCCTGTACATGTGGTACTCCACATATTGTAATGATAAATTTCCAAGTCAAGTCAACACGCGGAAGACTCCTGTAGTGTGTAATGAATGTTTCGTGAGGCATTATTTCAAAAGCAGTTAATAACATCTCCACTTTCATGGTCTTTATGTCTAAAAGGCTAAGTTTTTCGTTTGATTTTAGTAATTGAGTTGTTAAAATCAACCATAATTTTAGCAAATGAGTTCAGCAGGTGTTAAAATCATAGTATTTCAAATCAAAAAATTAAGTGTTTCCGTGTATTATTTTTTGAAATTTTCGCACCGGATTAAAGTACACGAGGAGTACTTTAATTTGGTGCAAAAAAAATCGAAAAACGATACACAGAATCATTTTTTATTTCAAAATCATGATTTTAACATCTGCTGAACTCATTTGCTAAAATCAACTATGATTTTAGCAACTGGATTGCTAAAATCTTTTGAAAAACTATGCCGTATATATGGTGGATGTCCATGTCATGTTTGGTTCTTCCTTGACGCATGTAAGTTTTAGCAGTTGTCCATGTCGATTATTCCCTCCCTCCATTTCTAGTAATAAACAATTTATTTTTGGAAAAAAAATATTTCAAAATTTTATCTGCAAATTAAAAGAATTCGTGTTATCTAGTAACTTGTGGAAAAAAGTTTGAATATATATTTGTGACAAAAGAGCATTATATAGAAGTACTTTTTGTTATGTGGAGCGAAAACCCTTAAATAGTACTCCCTCCATCCATATTCCTATGGGGCTTTTTTTTTTTCTTTTTCTTTTTTATGACCAAGTGTCTAGAGAACTTAATTTTTTAACGAGACAGAATTAAATACCAAAAAGTTAATCTCATAATAAGAAAAAGGGTAAACAGAATTACACTTTTTTTTTTAGACTGATCGACAAAGTAACACTTCTTCTTTTTTTAAAGATTTAAGACAAAGTTACACCGAGGACACCGGATTTTGTCGAAAATGCAAGAAAGATGTATGATGTGTTTTCCCTCATGAAAGGAGAAAAATACATACCATGATGGCTGGGTGGACTTGGACTTACAATTGAACTTCTGTGTCATGCATTTATATTGCCACAAAACTCAGTCAAGGAAAAACTGTAGCTTTTTCCTTATTTAAAGAGGTGTATACCGCGGTGTTTGGGCCGGGTGGACTTAAAAGGGGGTGTTAGTAGCCTCATGTTTTTAGTTTTTGCATTTTACTTCTTACATTTTTGCCTTTTGAAGTATGGCCAGAATGTATTATGAATTCGTAGAATGTTTGAGAGTTATGTGCAATATTTATTTTGCAATAGAAGTATTGTTTGGGAGATAGAAAACTTAGTCTAAACTTTGAGCAACTCCAACACATGCTCTTTTCTTTAAAATGAAGAGTGGAAGTGACATATTAAGGGGAAATTTTGTAATTTATGCCATCTTTTCCTCAAAAAGTTATACTGTTTGGAGGGACCCATCCACTTTTTTGTCACATCCACTCTTTAAATTTAATTTTGACTCTTCAAAATTAAAGAGCCAAAATTAAATTTAAAGAGTGAATGTGACAAAAAGGTGGATGGGTCCCTCCAAACAGTACAACTTTTTGAGAAAAAGATGACATAAATTACAAAATCTCCCCTTAATATGTCACTTCCACTCTTCATTTTAAAGAAAAGAGCATGTGTTGGAGTTGCTAAATTCCAAAGGTCTCTATTGAGTCAATTATCCAGGCTAGGTTCTAATAATGTGTCATGTCCCTTGGTTTTAAAATGTTTACTGTCTACGCTCCTGGAAAGGATAAAAATGTCTCGTCTATCTTCGCGCACGCCTCTCGCTCCTCCCTCGCCCAAGCGGTCCTTTACTGTTTGCAAATTGTATTGATTGGCCCCACTTGTATACGGGCATGACTATTTAAGCTAGTGCATATATGTGTGATTATGATGCTACCACTTGGGTAAGATTGGACTCCACATCACTGTTTGTTCCCACACCACTCTAGTATATTCGTTCACATTCCCTTTTACTATACGCTGAAGATGAATTATATAGTACTTTGAGCAAAACCCCTTGATTAATACTCCTTCCGTTCCATATGCCTCTGGGATAACCTTTTTTTTTTTTTTTTCATGATTAGGTGTCCAGAGAAAATAAAATTTTTAAGGAGATATGGAATTAAATACCAAAAAAAAATAATTGCATAATAAGAAATAGGGTAGACAAAGTTGCATAGTTACAATGAGGACAATGGATTATGTCGGAAAATAATGGCCGCAAAAATCAGACAAGAAAGATGTGTATTATTTTCCTCATGAAAGGAGGAAAAAGCATGCCATGGTGGTTGGGGTAGACTAGACTTGCAATTGGACTTCTAAGTCATGCATTTATATTCTCACAAAATAAAGGCCACAAAACTCAGTCAAGGAAGAAGTATATTTCTTTTCCTCATGAAAAGAGAAAAATGCATACCGTGGTGTTTGGGTTGGACTTAAAAGGGGTGTTTGGAAACCTCATGTTTTTATTTTTCGTGTTTTGCTTCTTACTTTTTTGCCTTTTAAAGTATGGCCAGATGTATTATGAATTTAGAGAGTGTTTGGGAGTTATATGCAAATTGTATTTTGCAATAGAAATATGTAGTACATTTTTGGGAGATCGGAAAATTAGTCTAAAGTCCAAAGGTAGGGCCCTATTGAGTCATTTAGTCTAGTTTAGGTTTTAATAATGTGTCTGTCCATTGATTTAAAAATGTTACTGTCTAAGGACAAAAATGCCCCGTCTATCTTCGCACCCTCATTCTCGCCCAATCTATCTAAGGTCTTGGAAAGGATAAAATGCCCCGTCTTTCTCCTGTCTCTCTCTCCCATTTGCAAATTGTTTTGATTGACCCCACTTGAATATAAGTTGACTATTGAAGCAACTGCATGTGTGAACTGTGATTATGATGTTGTTCGTTCCCACACCACTTTAGTATATTCGTTCACATATTATTTTACTATACGATAAATTTAAGGGTCCTTGTATTGACAGTCCACTGGAATAGAATGGAATTCCTCCTTTTACTATTCTACAAAGTTATCTTATATTGAGCAATTGAGTGTTGGTTGGAAAATCCTGTTGGGGCAAGAAGCAGGCCATAATGACATGCTACCTTGCAAAAGCAACAAACGGGTAATTTTTACAAGAAATCTAAGAAAGACTAATGTCCTGAATAAAAGAACTGCACTAACAATATTTCATTTTTGGTGCTTCGGAATAGAAGAAAAAATGAAAGACAATGACAAATGAAAGACAATGACTCATACTTTCAAAACAAATGCCAATGGACTGTGTGGAGTACAAGTGGGATACAAACAATATTTTCAAAGAGTTATGACAAATGAAACTTCATCAAACTTAAAGTTATGGTTAAATTCAAGCACACCTAGCATTAATCAAAAGGTTTTGTGCGAAGGAAAGTTTCTTAGATTTATGGTCAGCGATCATCGATCCAAAAAGCAAACTCTAAGTATCTAAGCCAAGAGATTTTCAGTAAAACTGACTAATTATACCTTAATTTTTTTTGGCAACTGAAACTCGCTGATACAATAATTGAGATTGATCGAGAAGAGTCAAAGCGTTTTTGCAGTTGGATCTCTCAGCGGACAAGTACTTTGCCCGGCAAGTGGATTACGTTTTTGACCTTTCTCGTTGCCAGCCAGAGTTCTACAAAGGAGGAGAATGGAATGATGAAGCAATTTTGGGAAGGTAGTAATTCTATGGAGGCAAGCCCATGAAAAACTATCCTCACGAGCTGTTATCTCAGAAAAACTATTCTGTGGTCATGGGTCACCGTGACGTGCCCCAATACCCTTACACAATAGGCCAATACACATTTCTGTGGAGCCATGCAAATGCTAAGTTTATACATCCCACAAAAATGTATGGTGAGAAAAGATGTGGCAAGGGCCCAAGAACAGGAAATAATTACTCGTTATCTTAGTATTCCGATGTCAACCAAAAGTGATAGACTCATAGTAGCAATGCTAATCTGCATCAGCTCTTCTCCTTATTCTCAAATGCATAATAGTTGGACCAACCCATAACTGTTTCTCTGTCTTTAAGCCCCCTTTTGAGCAGGGCAAATTCACACTCCCTTAGAGCCTTCACCATATTTTCATGGGCCGAAATGTACAACATTTACCTTTCCTTTGATATTTGAAAAAACATTAGAGTGTAAATTTACCTTTCCTTTGATATTTGAAAAAGCTTTACGATATGAAAAGCATTAATGCTAGAACTAATATGTGCTATACTGGTTTGATGGGGTAGCCTACCCTGAGTAGGGGTGTGTTTGTTGGGATGAAAACTTGTTGATGGAATGAAATTGAGAAGGCTTACCTGGCATTATGAGCTGCCTGAAAAATTGGTCTAGGGACTCATGTAATCAAGTTGAAACTGAGCTGTTGAGCAGGTTCCAAATTCTTGGATCTAAGTAGTTGAGCAAGAAACATTTGAGAAGAGCTTTGTGTTCCCTGTATCTGCACAACAAGGCTGATACAATAGTATGGAAAATGTTCAAGTTAGTATTAGCCCAGTTATCGCCTGAAGTGCAGCAAGATGATCTGGCTAGAGAGCGCACAAGCTGAAACACGAGGGAAAAATTGTGATGATTAATCAATCCTGGGGAAGAGCAGCCCCACATCATGGCGAATTCGGTTACATGCTCTTCACTAAGGATCTGAGAAAGGTTAGACTGCAGGAGCAAAAAATGACCCTCTTAATGACACAGAAGTGTAATTCTTTTTCTCAATCATTCCCGTATGGCCTTTGATGTCCAACTATAATGTATGGAATAATATACATCATCAAGCAAAATTGAGGTTCAGAATCACCATACATTGCAACATGTCTCGCAATTTCAAAGGACATCAATGAGACGGGAAAATACACAAATGAAGTGCTCATTCAACTGGGGGGAGAGATACCTTTTTTGGATCAGCAGAAGTGAGATTTTATTAATCTTTGAAGTTACAGTACAAAGATGAGCAGGGAAAAAAGGCATCAATGTGGAAAGTAAATGCCCCAAATTGGTTGGCACACATGCCTCTGACAATCACATACAATTCAAACCCCCAAACACTGAACAACATAAGATAAAAGGTTGGCAAGAAACCAACAATTACCGAAAAACCAACTAATGAGAGACAATGAAAACCACTACTACCAAGCACACAACAAAAAGCCCCCAGCTAATAGTCTGTAATTCTGCTGGAATATACATGGGAAAACAAAAGCAGCAACCAGGGAAAGGCATCTACACAGTATTTCTGCAGTATCCAAACCCGGGAACCAAAAAACCAGCATCAGATTTTATCACATTTGGGGTCAAACCAAAATAGCAGTGCCAGTTTTCACAACAGGTGAAATATTGTATCTTTTTGTCGGTCCAATGGACCCTGATGTTTTGATTCGACCTAGGTATGCTGCCCACGAAAAGACTGACCCGTTGGTGGTGAAGCATTCCTCCAGATCAAATCTATACTTGCTTTCCATGGTCCAAACCTTTTCTCCCATGCCCTGTACACAACTCCTATTGTGAAAACTTCAGAAGAGTGAACATTCTAAACCATGGAATCTACTCTACTTTGATTAATAGCCTCCCCATAGGGCAGTAGAGATAATAGTTCATTCAAACTTTCCTCTTCCCCAGCACGTACTGATGCGCCTGCAGATACTTCTAACGAAATCAGATCAACACTTATAAAAGTGTGGCCCTACCTACCCAACTAACACAATATGATCCCATCCACGCCTTGCCTTATCAATCTAGGACAGCAAAATGAAAACTACCAATATGTAATCGTGATCAAAACTACCACATGAGCACAAACCAATATCACTATGATTAACGATAAAATCAAGCCCAAAACATCAAATATTCAAGCTCTTGTCATATCTTATACTATTACACAATCAATTGGTCATCCTCACAGACAGGCTCACTATGGTCCTACCTCACATCCAAAGGGAAAAAAGGAAAGGAGGAACAAAAAAATACCAAATAAATTGATTCTTGAGAGGCTACTACTGCAACTACGGGTAGGAAATGGCAACCAAGAAAGCTAAGTGATTCCCCTCCACGTAGCCTTATTAGCCTCGCAAACCATTGTCGGAGCAGTTTTAGATATCAAACTCGGTGTGTCATTCCGTAACATTTAAGAACACAATTTAAACAAAATGACTTGTTTCTTTCTTATTCTCATTACCTTGCTTTCTACATTAGTTTTTCCAATAATTTAACCAATGTTAAGAAAAAATAGCTTCACCGTCCTGATTTTTTGAATAGCAAGAAGGCAAATTTATAAGGCTTTACGCCCAAAATTCTGAACGGCCAGGGAAATGTGTATATTTTCTTGGTTGACTAAGAAAGTAATGTAACTATAGAAGAACAACATCCCAACAACTGTGTAGTAGCAGAATTTTGGCCCAGAAGATTTTTTTTTAGTATGAAACACAAAAAACATGGAATCAATATGATATAGCCCGAGAAATGTCCTTTTATCCAAAGTAAACCCAGAAATGCTACTCAACCAATAAAAAATGACAAAAGAGGCAGAAGAAGGAAAACAAACAAACTACCTCTTTGGGATCTCCTTGAAGATTGACAACAATCAAGTAGGAATCCTCCCTTGCTTGACGACAATCATTAAGGAATCCTCCCTTCCTTGAGTTGCTTCTCTATTCCCCTTATTACTATTGGAGTAAGAGTTGAAGTAGTCGTTGGGGGTCGTCGTGGGTCTCCACGTGGTATTTATGACCCTACTGTGTAAGAGAAAGTTAGAGTCGTATCTTATGGACTTGGCTACAATCCAATCTCTTCTCATCCATTCTTGTCTAGTTTGATATCTACACCATTCACTTCATATTTCCTTTCGCCAGTCCTGTTATGCAAAACAGGCATTGTTTACATTGTCTTTAGCAAGAACAGCGAAAACTTGATCATATTATTTCTGATAAATGTTAGTTATATCCAATCAAAGAAGGAGGACTTTTAAGTACATCAACCAAGAAGAAGATTTTCAGGAAAGATAACATTACGAACCTACTAAGCAAACCAAAAAAAATATTACAATCAAGAACTGTTACGCTAACTAAAAGGCTCTATTTTGTCCTTGTAAACCCTGACACCACGTTCTTCAAGTCATTTTCTTTCCTGTAGTTAGCTTATCCACTTTCTCCTAGCCAACATATTCCAACGTCCAAAACTGTAAAATTTAGAACAATGTAACACAACTGGACAGAACTCAACTGGAACTCAAAAGTGAAAAGATGAATGGAAGAATAGAAGTAAAGTGATATCAGTTGCACAAGTAAATCAACTTCACACGTGTTTTTGTCATTCAAGTTTGAAACAATTTGCAGTCAGAATATATATTGAATACTGGGTCTTATTAAATCTCAAAGGCAAATTGCACACTAAATTAATACTCCTCAGTCCCATTTTAACAGTTCAGTATTTCAATTTGGACTGAACCCATGCTTGACCCACAAATGAAATCAATTTATTACTCGAAAATCTTATGTAAGTTGCAAGATGGGGTATTCATACTTGCCTCTCTCGCAAATTTCGTCAAACATGTGAAATGCAAGTATAGGGGAGCATATGGCTATTTACAAAGAAAGTTTTGGGAGGGTAAATTTGGTACCAATTTTTAACCCTGTGCGGTGATCGGGAGACCATTTTTTCCAACAGAGGATTCTGTTACAAAATTCCTTTCCCAACTCCTTTTCATAGTAGAGGATAACGAATCACCAATTCCTCTTCTAAATTGCAGAAGTCCATGAATTGTGCTATCCAATTTTAAAATTCAAAACGTCTAGTTTTAATTATTAGTGTTATTAATGCAATGATCCACATTTTCTTTTTCCCTCAAAATTCGTATGTTAGTGCCACTTGTCCCTCAAAGACTTCCCCTGATTCCAATTATTCAACGTGATCTCCTCGATTTATCTAAATTGCAGTAGCCCAATAACAAGAACTGGAGAACAAAAATTCCAGTCAATCAATTAACTGTGAGTAGCAGTAACGCATTGCGCGATGAAACCCTTAACGGAAAATTGAAACGTGGAACCCAAAGAGAAAATGTATCCAAAAAAAATAAAAATAAAATAATAATAGAAGAAATCCACAAAACGTTGAAACCCCATGAAGCAAACTAAGTCAATGACCTGAACCTAGATTTGGCAAATTAAAACAAAATACATCGATTGAGAAGGCTTGACTTTACATTGCCATGACAAAGATACCGAACAAAATTGAACGACACATAAATCACGATCGATCCCGAAATCGAAGAGAATCGCGATTGATTTCACAATCAAAGAACGTGTTGTGTGTGTGTGCGTGTGTGTGTGAGAGAGAGAGAGCGAGAGAGAGAGAGACTTGGAAAGTGCCAAAGTGGCAGTGCAGAACGAAGGAGCACAGTAACAAGACGTTTCAAAGGGGTAATTTTCAGCAAGTCTAGACGTTATGAACGGTATTTTGTCTTCTAACGTTGGCGTCGGTGTCGTTTCGTTTTGCTTGTGGTTTTTTCTAGGGGTTTGGCTATTTGGGTCAGTTATTTGTAGGGGTATTTTTGGTAAGTAAAAGTGTGGGAAAACCCTTTGAGCTTCACCTTTCTTTAAAGTAGTAGTAAATATTTTAAACCTTAACAATAGTTCATTGGGCTGACTTTAGCATTTCTTTAAATTCAATTCTAAAAAGTTCATATAGTTCGACTATGGGTACACCACTTGGTGTACACCAAATGTACGCGGGTTATGTGAGACTCTTTTTGGGATTTCACACAAACAAGCATTAGCTCAATGGACAAAACCACATGTTGATCTCGTACTCTCTCTCTCTCTCTCTCTCTCTCGGTGCTTTTGCAAGGACGGACGCAAGTGCAGGCTAGTCTGGACAACCACCCTACTCAAGTCTCAAAATTTTCTTATAATCATGGTAGTAATTTTCAAATTTTTTTTACAATTATACAGGTTTGCCCGCTCAATAAATTTTTTTTTTTAGTCTTCGCCCGACCTACACTCGAATCTTGCATCTATCCCTATTCTTTTGGCTGCAAGTTACAGAAACTAAGTTGGAATGGGAGTCTTTTTTGTTGGTGATACGGAGTAGTATTTAATTCGTGATGGGTGTTTGTCTGAATTTGAGTAGAGATTGAGAGACTTTTTTGGTTGGTGAATCAATTAGAGGCATGTCTGTCTTATGTTTTGAGTTCTATTTCGGATTACTACTATTTTTTTGTTTGGTTTTATCAATTTGTTTTTGAGTTCTTGTATGTGTGGTTGCAGTGAGAAAATTTAAAAGTACCCGAATTCGAAAGCGAAACGGCACAACAAAAAATTCGCTTGTTTGTTTTAGATTGCAGACACATGAAACTAAGGGCAGCTTTGGCTAAAAAGTGGATTATGGTTTTTTGGTTTTTTCGTTTTGTCTTTATTCAATTTTTTTTTGCATTTGTTAGTTTCGCATCAAGATTTTGTGGTTTCTGGATTCCTCTCGGCGAGACAAATCTAACAAGTATAAAATTATGGTCAAAACTCAATTTTTTTTTTAATAAAGCCAAAATACTTGGATTATTGGCCAATAATCCAAGTATTTCGGCTTTATTCAAAAAAATATTTGGTTTGACCATAAATTTATACTTGTTAGATTCGTCTCGCCTAGAGGAATCCAGAAACCACAAAATCTTGTCTTATTCATTTGTTTGAGTTTCAGTTCTGAGCCATTTTTTTGGGCGAATCCGAAAGGCGTGTAGCCTGTAATCCAGTGGCGTAGCCAGAAAATCACATCAGTGAAGGCACAATTAATCTATAAATGTCTCAGTACTTTGTACTCTAAAAAAATTCTTCTTCATTAAGAATCTAAGATGCCTTGATTATCATTTCAAAGGAGCCTCTTTTGACTAATATTTTAATTGACAAATGTGCCTCATAGCCTATTTGGGTATACCCTCTGAATTCCAAGGGAAGGTCTGCAGTTTGAGTTAATTAGTTGAGAGATTTCGAACTCTCTTTAGTTTTTAACACGCTAAGCCCTACTGATGTATATCGTAAAGAGGAAAAAAAAAGATTTACATTTTATGGTAATAACGTAATAGTTTCGAGGCAACAATTCAGTGCATTGAAGTTTGTTTGATCTATCTTCGCGCGCGCGTCTTACTCCTCTCGCCCAATCGGTCTAAGGTTTTGGAAAAGACAAAAATGCCCCGTCTATCTTTGAGCGCCTCTTTCTCCTCTCTCTCTCCCATTTGCAAATTGTATTGATTGGCCCCACTTGTATATAAGTTGTGACTATTTAAGCAACTACATGTGTGAATTGTGATTATGATGTTGTTCGTTCCCACACCACTTTAGTATATTCGTTTTACTATACGATAAATTCAAGGGTCTTTTTATTGACAGTCTACTGGGCTGACAATAAAAATAAAAAAAACACTCCGATGTACTTTTTACACTTTTTAATACACATTTGGCCACTTTAAATATATATTTTAAACCTTAATAGTTCATTGGGCTGACTTTAGCATTTCTTTAAATTCAATTCTAAAAAGTTTATATAGTTCGACTATGGGTACACCACTTGGTGTATATCAATGTACGCAGGTTATGTGAGACTCTTTTTGGGATTCCACACATACAAGCACTTGCCCAATGAACAAAACCACCCGTTGATCTCTCTCTCTCTCTCTCTCTCTCTCTCTCTCTCTCTCTCTCTCTCTCTCTCGGTGCTTTTGCAAGGACAGACGCAGGTGCGGGCTAGTCCGGACCCTACTCAAGTCTCAAAATTTTCTCATAATCATGGTAGTAATTTTTTTCAAAATTTTTTTACAATTATACAGGTTCGCCCACCCAATAATATATATTTTTTTTTTAGTCGTCACCCAACCTACACTCAAATCTTGCATCTATCCCTATGCTTTTGGCTGCAGCTTAGAGAAATAAAGTTGGAATTTGGTCTTTTTTGTTGGTGATGTTATTTAATTCGTGATAGGTGTTTGTCTGAATTTGAGTAGAGATTGAGAGACTTTTTTGGTTGGTGAATCAATTAGAGGCCTGTCTGTCTTATTTTTTGAGTTCTATTTCGGATTACTACTTTTTTTTGTTTGGTTTTATTCAATTTGTTTTTGAGTTCTTGTATGTGTGGTTGCAGTGAGAAAATTTAGAAGTACCCGAATTCGAAAGCGAAACGGCACAACAAAAAATTCGCTTGTTTGTTTTAGATTGCAGACACATGAAACTAAGATTGGTTTTGGATTCATTTTGTTTTATTCATTTGTTTGTGTTTGAGTTTCAGTTCTGATGCATTTTTTTGGGCGAATCCGAAAGACGTGCAACATGTAATCCAGAAATCACACCAGTGAAGGCACAATTAATCTATAAATGTTAGTTCTTTGTACTCTAAAAAAATTCTTCTTCTTTAAGAATCTAAGATGCCTTGATTATCATTTCAAAGGAGTCTCTTTTGACTTATATTTTAATTGACAAATGTGCCTCATAGCCTATTTGGGTATACCCTCTGAATTCCGAGGGAAGAAGGTCTGCAGTTTGAGTTAATTAGTTGAGAGATTTCGAACTCTCTTTAGTTTTTAACACGCTAAGCCCTACTGATGTATATCGTAAGGAGGAAAAAAAAAGGCTTACATTTTATGGTAATAGAGTAATTATGAATCCGTAAACACGTAATAGTTTCGAGGCAAAAATTCAGTGAATTGAAGTTTGTTTGCTAGTAACTAGTTATTTGATGGTTCTGGGGTATCGATACTAGGTGTCCTAAAATTATTCTCCATCACTTTTTTTTTCCTCGGCCCTCATCAATGTACTAATGAAATTTCTAATGCGTTTTTTTATTTCACTACAAGAGTGCAAAAGAAAAAAATAAAAAAAGACCCCCTAAATCCAGTGTAGGCCTGTGCCCACACTGGTCATATAGTGGCTCTGCCACTGGTGTAATCCTTTCAAGTTCATTTTTTGACCAATCTTAATTTTACCCTTCATTTTTGTTGTTGAAATTTTAGTGAGTTTATTTGTGTTTGTATTTAATTGGTTGCCAAGAAAATTGCAGGAAAAATACCCAAGTCAGAAACGAGTATTGCAACATAAAGAAATGAAATATTTTGACGTGTAGCTTTTATTGTGAATATGAACTATTTTCTCATGATTTTCTTTTTCAAGAATGACCGAGGTCCTTAGGGGTGTTGTGGATTGAACGTGTTGTTGTTCAATTCGTAACAGAATTGTGTTTGGTCATTGGTGAGGACCTTCGATCAGCCACAGAAGTATAAGCTGTTGGTGAGCCGATGTATCGTGCAAGGTGACCGTAAGATTGGTAGTCTGAGACAGGTGAACGTGAGATCGGGACTTCCGGCCACCATGAGCACGGAAAGATTGGAACGGCTTCATGATGAAGAACAAATCATTGGTATCAGGATTGTTGGTGGTGATCACTGGCCCAAGGTGTAGATGATTGATCAAACTAACACACCCACGCACAAGAACTTCAAAAAACGAGAACACACAAACTATTTTACGTCGTTCGGCTCCAATGCCTATTCCACGGGAGAGAGAACAATTTTTACTATATTACAATGAGATAAAGAACACTCAACCCAAGCCCAAACTCACTTGTAGTATTTTTATCTCTCACACACTTGCATAGGCCGAAGCCTCTCCTTTTTGCTTGCTCGGTGTCTTAAATTTTTATGTCTCACATCGACGGGACCTTGAAGCTTGTACAAATTTCCCACTAACTTTCCTTGCAACACCACTTTCTCATTCTTGAACACCTCAAGAACTCCATCGCTAGATGCAGAGCTACAACCATTGGAATGTAACATCCCCAGCAAAATCAAATTATTTCTCAATCCTGGCACATGTCGGACTCTGGTCAATCTCACAAACCTTCCATCGACCATCCTAAACGTACCGTACCCGTTCCAACAACCTTATTCACCGTGTTGTTTGCCATGATAATGGTACTTCCATCACACGCCTTATACAAATAAAAATATTTTCTATTTGAATACATGTGAAATGAACAACCGGAATCCATAACCCAATCAAAAAATTTAGTACCTTCCGAAGTCACCGAGCAAATCACCTTCATTTTCGGCAAAACTTTCAACAACCGACGCTTTGGATTTTTCCTTCTCTTCATCTATCTTCGCTTTGAGCTCTGGAAAAAACTTCATTATGTGTCCCTCTTCCTCACAAAAACAGCACTTCATTTTGTCAACGCCCTGCGACTCACCACATCACAAGTGTGAACACCCCTTGGCTTGGAACCATTTTGCCTCTCGGTTTCCTACCCTGGTTTTGACCACCATTGGATGCAACCATAACACGCTCCTCTGAAAACCTTTCGCTCTCATTCCTCTGCATCGACTCATGGGATAGGAGTGTAGCGACAACCTCATCAAGCCCGAGAGTGTATTTTCCGTACATCTATGTCCAGAGATGTTGGCAGCAATGAAACCACCAAGAGAATCGCTTTATCTTCCTCCTCGATCTTTGCACCAATGGCATCCAACTCAGATAATAGCCGATTGAACTCATCCAAATGATCATTGAATTTTGCTCCTTCAGTTATATGTCGCACGTACAATTGTTTCTTTAACGACAACCGATTCGTTAAAGACTTGGACTACCTACTCTCCAACTTTGCCCAAAGTTCCGCCGGATCCGTTTCATTGATTATGGTAAAAATATGAAACAATAGCGCAAAAAATATGGTAAAATTTGTTTCCCAGATTAGTAACGTGTTTAATTTAGATGACTTGTTGCATTAAATAATGGTAAAAAAAACTTGTTCAGAACACGTTTCAATGATTATGGTAAAAATATTAGCCAATACCACAGAAAATTATATGGCAAAAATGTGTTTTTATATCAGTGGTTAATTCCTACGACTTATTCATGGTAAAAAAAAATTGTCCACAACAAATTTCAATGATTATGGTAAAATCTGTAACCAAAAACACAAAAAATATGGTAAAATTTGCACATGCAGCATCGTCTCAACTACCCGCATCTACCAACCTAACAAGCCAATAACGCTTACCAATTTTCTGTACAAATGGAGCACGTTGGAAAAGCGACGAAGACAAGACCCAATTCGAAAGACGACGGAGAAGTTTATAGAGCTCAGGTCGTCGACGTTGATTTGGGATGGACATTTGTCAACGACGAGTTGGAATTTCGACGGGTGAAGATTTGGGACGGCAAGGGTACAAGATTTAGGATGCCTATTAGTCGACACCGAGTTTACCGAGAGAAAGTATTGTCGACGGCGACTTGGGACCGCGAGAAATGAAGGTTTGTGATGGCAATTTGAGACCACTTGGTGAAGTTTTCTGGCGTTGCAAATTTGTTTTCAAGGGTTTAAATGGGGAGGAAGACTCGCAAATTTGGGGGGATTCGATTTTATCACCAAATCCCTAAATTCCAGCTTAAGTCCTCGAAAGTTTGAATTCATTTTGCCGACCCATAGGGTATACTCTCAATTCAATCCTCAAAAGTTAGAACTGAGTCCCAAATCGCCTAATATATGTACATATGTACAGTAAAGGGTAATATTGGGTTTATTTGACTTTCAGGATGAAAACATAACTTCAAAAAAAGGATAGGATGATAACACAAGTTCAAGTTCAAGTGACAGAGGATTAATATTTAAGTGCCCGATGTTTTTTCCCTCATGAAAGGAGAAAAATGCATACCGTGATGGTTGGGGTGGACTTATTTACAATTGAACTTCTGTGTCACACATTTACTCACAAAATAAAGGCCACAAAACTCAGTGAAGGAAGAATTATAGTTTTTAAACTCAAGAGAAACAACCAGCGGATTTTGGTGTTCATGGAACTGCTCGTGCAGTAATGCTCACCCCTTTTAATTCAAAGTGCTGGAATTACAGCTTGTCGCTTAATGCTAGTAATCCCTTTTTGACTTGACTTTGAAGTCACAATAGCCAAAGGATCACCTCACTCAATTAGGAACCTGATGGCTATGAAAAAAGATTGGGTTTCGGTATTGACTGGCGAGATGAATATGTAGAAAAATACACAGTTTTGATGCACTGTTAATACTTTTCAAGGCACTTTAACACATAGAAAATACCTTTTTTTGGGGTCCTTTTTCCTGCCTTTTGACAGGCCATTGGGCTGTTATTAGCATTTTCCAAAAACACATCAATCGCGCGCATTAGTATCTTTCGCACCCAACACAACCACAAGAAAGATAATGGAGGACCATCAAAAAGAAAGAAAGAAAAAAGGATGGGAGAAAGAGAGAGAGGAAGGAAAATACTCTAATATACTGTAATACTTAATTGCATAAGTTAGCCCTTTTTGACTTGACTTTGAAGTCGCAATAACCAAACAATTAACAATGTTATGGGTACACCACCCAATTAGGAACTTGATGGCCATGAAAAAAGATTGGCTTTTGCTACTGACAGGCAAGATGGATAAAAAAATATACAGTTTTCATTGCACTGCTAACACTTTTTTAAGGAACTTTAACATAGGAAATTACCCTCTTTTGTAGTTTTCCTTCCTTTCAACAGGCCATTGGGCTGTTATTAGCATTTTTTAAAAAGACATCAACTGCATTAGTATCTTTCGTACCCAACACGTCCAAAGGAAAGATAATGAAGGACCCATTGAAAAGAAAGGCAGAAAAAAGATGGGAGAAAGAGAGATCGAGGAAAGAAAATACTCTAATAATTAGTACTTAATTGTATAAGTAATCCCTTGTTGACTTGACTTTGAATTCGTAATAACCAAAGGTTCACCTTATCCAATTAGGAACCTGATGGCCATGGAAAAATATTCGGTTATGCTATTGATAGGCAAGAAGAATTTGAGAAAACACAATTTTCAAAGTCTTTATTAACACTTTTTAATGCACTAATAGAAAATATTATTTTTATCATATTCCTGCCATTTGACACCCTATTGGGCTATTATTAGCAATTTTCAAAAAAGACATTTGATCGCATTAGTATCTGTCATACACAACACACCCGACGGAAAGATAATGGAGGACCCATCGAAAAGAAAGAAAGAAAAGACTCTAATAATTATGTTAAGAAGCACGCGTGGACTAAACAAAATAGTACTCACCCCAGTCTCCACTCTCGCGTGTAGTTTTCGCATTTTTATTTGAATATGGATACCTTTTCCAAACTTCTCTCATACTGAATATAAAAGTTTCATTTAGCTAGCTTACATGAAACTCGACTAATTCTTTGAGACCACTTTCGCTTTAAGACTGACAAATACTGATAGGAGGTTTTGAACCCAAGAATGCCATTACCTGTTTTCTCAGCAACTAAGGGGTGGAATGACCATTTATTTATTTTTTTTTTTTTGGGTAAAATAGCTTGAAATAGAAAAGAAGGTTAACCGAATATACAGCCTACAAGGGGCATACCCCAGGAGGAAAAGAAAGAAAAAGAAAATAGAAAATCTAAAACTAAACCACGGCAAATAAATAACCAACAAAGCTCAAAACACACTTCAAAGAAGTAACACCAAAACAAAAGAAGGCCAAGCTAGCTTCAAGAACTAAATTCTTGAAGCCTTTAACATCTTGATTTTTTCTTTAAGCTTCTTTTTGTTTTGATCTCTAGTAGATGAAGGAGTTGGGGATTCACCCACCACCTGGTTCAAACTATGTCGAGGTCCAATAAAATCGCCTTCCAAAGGAATCCGTGGAGGCTCTCGAAACCCTGCAGACCGACGAAGAGCCACGGGGGGAGGCTCCTGTTGAGTACTACCTTGACCAAGGAGAATCGGAGTAGCATCACAAGATACAACCCCTGCAACATCTATCATTGTCACCTCCACTGCGGAGGCACCCAAATCGTCACATTTCTCAAGAACGCCAAACGCGTTATTTGTAGGAGAAACACTGCTAGACAAGGATATGGCCATAGGCATGCCCGGAGTTTGATTTTTCCTCTTCACCACCTCTACCCAATCATCCTTACTTCCACTAACTAGCCCATCTTTTGCACTTCGCTCATAAGCAACCGGGACGTCTTGTCCTACACTCTCCTTGACATTTTGCTCTTGAACCACTGGGACATCTTGTCCTACTTTCTCCTTGGGTTTCCACACTGGAAGATGTGAACCTTTGGGCTTAACTGTGCACGTATTAGTAGAATGGCCAAAGATCTTGCAAACATTGCAAGCTTGAGGTTTCCAAGGGACCTCTACTCTAATTTCGAAAGGCTCACCGTAACCCAAATTCACTACGAAGGACTTGGGAATCTCCTTCGCTGCATCCACTTCAACACATACTCTAGCAAACGTCAATCTGCTGTGATTTTGCGTGAAATCATCAAGGTAAAGAGGGTTGCCGATGACACTAGCAATACTACTCAATCCATCCTCTGTCCACAATTCAAGGGGAACATTGTAGAATTTAACCCACACTGGAATGCTAGAGAAGACACTTTTAGTAAGTTGCATCCCGGGATGCCATTTTTTAATCACAATATGTTTGCCCCCGCAAAAATATGGACCGTTCTCAAGAATGGAATCCAACGTATTCTCATCCCTAAGGTTGAACACAACAAATCCATTGTCCAAGGTGACCACATCCTCAACATCAATTTTCCATACGCGTTGAGCCCAAGATCTAACTTGAAAGTAGGATAGATTTTTATCCACAAAGTAACCCACAATAGCATGTTTCCATTTTAGTGCCCCATTTTCAGAAATCTTGAGCGAAATCATGACTTGATTATTCACATACTCAATCGGAAACCTCTTAAGGTGTTTACGCAGCCTATTAGTTTTTTCATTGTTGAGCAAAGTCTTAACATTTGTCCACGCATTCAAGTTAACTTTACTTTCCGATTTATCTCCTGGAATAAGATGAGATTGAGCACTCGTATTAGAATTTCTGGCAGTGGCAGCCGCACTCTTAGTCGGATCCTGAAGTGGTGTCATAGTAACTCCACCGCTCTCAGTTGCCTTGACCGGAGAGCTAAGTCTCGGCCAAGAATTAGCAATGACCGGCGGCAATTGCAGTTCAACTGCGTCAACATTCTTGGCCACTACAGAAATATCATCCTCCTCGTCAATAGAAACAATTTCCACATCAGAGTAACCAAACGCATTGTCAATTTGGTCATGAAAGTCCCGAAGAGTTAGTTTCGTAACTGATTTTCGCTTACCCATGATAACTCTCTCACTTTCCTACAATATGTACGGCACAAAAGAAAGAAAGAGAGAGAGAGAGGGCGGTACCGCGAAAACGACGTCAGTAGAAGCTCCGGCGAGTTCGCCGGAAATTTCCTCGAAAGGCCGCCGGAAAATATCACCGGAAAAAGGACGGCCTCAGGTGGATGGAAGCCCTTGGCTCAGGGAGTCCGAATGTGTAAGCGGTTAAGCTTGGAAATGCTCCGTTAGCCGTAGATCTGGATTTGAACGACAAAAACCCAAGCAAAGAAAAAGGGGTTTTTATGCACCCATGGTCGCCGTGGAGCTAGAAGAAGATGACTGTTGCTGCCGTGGAGATGACTGTTGACGGCAACAGAGAGCCCAAAACAGCAACAAAATCAGCCCCCAAAGATCATACACAAGCTGCCGAAAGTTTGCTTCAGTGGAGAGGAATGATGGCTGCCCCTTTTTCTCTTCTTTGTCGCCACTAGCACACACACACAATGCACCCACGTTCCCCCTTTCTCTCTTCCACGGCTACTGCTCTCTCTCTCTCTACATCGGAACTGTTCAGAAACGATTATGGATGAAATTCAAAATTTGTTGAAATATGTCGACGGTGGCCAACAATACTATCGAATCAACAGATGCGAGGAGGAGAATCGACGGTAGACTAACCCTACAAATCGACAGGGAGAGAGAATGGGATGTTGTTCATGGCTTTGTAGAGAGAGAGAGAGAGAGAGAGAGAGAGAGAGAGAGAGAGAGAGAGAGAGAAGTGAAACGTGAAAACTGATACCACTAGAAATCGACAGGGAGAGAGAATGGGATGTTGTTCATGGCTTTGTAGAGAGAGAGAGAGAGAGAGAGAGAGAAGTGAAACGTGAAAACTGATACCCTACAAATCGACAGGGAGAGAGAATGGAATGACCATTTATGGTCTTCAAAGTTGTTAAACTTTTTTTTTTTTGTTGTAAATAGTGGTTAATTAAACATTTTCTTTATTGTCAATTGTTTTCTCATGATGTTAGCTTTGAAGGTTGAGCAGATGTTGTTTCTTTTGTTGTGATGAATTTTGTTATGTTGTTAGGTTTGGTCATTGGTAAGGAACTTCGATCAGCCACAAGAAGTATAAGCCCTTTTGTTTACGAAAGAACTTCAAAGTAGTTAAACATTTTCTTTTCCAAAGCTGTTGGTAAAAAATCTTGATTCATTTCACCCACAAGCTTTGTAGAAGATTGGTTGGAGCAGAAATTAATCTTTCTCTTCGACATTCACACAAGTTTTGCTCAAAGTTCTGCTCATGGCTTAGCTGTTTTCATCGTCTTTCCATTTTACTTGTGCTGTTCTGCCATTCCTAAAGTGCTGTTGAGCTTTGCCTTGTCCTACTATTCCAAAAATTCCACGATTAACTGACAGGCAAGATACCATAAAAGAGATTGGGTTATGCTATTGACAAGCAAGATAAATTAAATAAAAAACCATAGTTTTTTGATGCACTGGTAACACTTTTTAAGATGCTTTTACACGTTGAAAATACCTTCTTCTTCTTTCTTTTTTTTTCCCCCTTTTCGTTGCCTTTTTACAGGCCATTGGTTTGTTACTAGCATTTCCAAAAAATACGTCAATTGCATTAGTATCTTTCGTACCTTACACGTCCAAAGGAAAGATAACAGAGGACCCATCAAAGAAAAAATGAAAGAAAAATGGATGGGAGAAAGAGAGGAAACAAAATACTCCAATAATTTGTACTTAATTGAATAAGTAATCCCTTTTTGACTTGACTTTGAAGTCACAATAAGCCAATAACCAAAGGATCACCTTATTCAATTAGGAGCTTGATGGCCATGACAAATTTGAAAAAACACAATTTTCGAAGTACTTTTAACACTTTTTAATACACTTTAACTCATAGAAAATACTTTTTTTTTTTTGTCATTTTCCTGCCATTTGACACCACCTTGGGTTGTTATTAGCATTTTTCAAAAAGACGTTAATTCAATTGCATTAGTATCTTTGGTACACAACACGTCTGAAGGAAAGATAATGGAGGACCCATCGAAAGAAGGAAAGAAAAAAGGGTGGAAGAAAGAGAGAGGAAAGAAAAGACTCTAATAATTATGTTAAGAAGCACGCATGTACCAAACAAAATAGTACTCGCCCCAGTCTCGACTCTCACACGTAGTTTTCACGTTTTATTGAATTTGTTGGATACCTTTTCCAAACTTCTCTCTTATTGAATGAAAGTTTTGTATAACTAATAGGCGTAATTGGAATACCTGAGCGAAATTGATTAGGGCCCCTGTTAGCTGTAGTATATGCTTACATGAACTTGGACTAATTCTTTGGGACCATTTTTACTGTCCTCTAGCAGCAGCCCCACGTAAGACTGTGACAAATACTGGTAGGAGGTTTTGAACCCAAGAGTGCCATTCCCTGTTTTCTCAGCAACTTAAATGATCAAAGTGGTTAAAAAAAAATTTGGTAAATAGTGGTTAAACATTTTCTTTCTTGTCAATTGTTTTCTCATGATTTTTTCTTTGAAGGTTGAACAGATGTTGTTTCTTTTGTTGTGATGAATTTTGTTTTGTTGTTAGGTTTGGTCATTGGTAAGGAACTTCGATCAACCACAAGAAGTATAAGCGCTACTGTTTTCAAAAGAACTTCAATGTGGTTATACGAAACTTTGTAGGAGATTGGTTGGAGCAGAAATCTCTCTCTTCGACATTCACACAAGTTTTTGTTAGAGAAATCACCACACGCACACAATGGAATACGAAAACAGTAAAGCAATCAACACAGGAATTTACGTGGTTCCCCAAGACCGGGTACCTCAACGGGAGAGAGAGCGAGTCTGTTTATAATGATCAAAATCGGCTAGGGGTTTTTATAATAGAGAGTATTTATAACCCTACTCTATTCCAACCCTAAATATTCTGTACCGTACCACAGGGGGGTTACGCCCCCCCGCACTTCCCCAATTATTCGGCCTTGCGGCCCACCAACGACAACAATTGGACCCGTGTAGGTTGTTTGTGGCCCAAACTTCATAAAAGTACGTGAAAAATGTGTTGTCTGTAGACTGAATCTTGTTCTTCCTCATTGGCCCTGAAAACATACTAGCCTTCTCAACCGTTATTAGCACATAGCCAAATTTTGATACAATTATCTCCCCAAACTCCTGATGTTGCAGTTTCTTTAGTGAATATCGCAAACTAATCACCAAGTCAAGAGTTACGGATAATTTGCATCATTTCAGCATTGACACATAGAGGTAATTATCCGGAAAATGAAGATGTTCCTGGTCCAAAGAAAACCTCCACAATGGAATCCCTATTTGCTTTGAACTGTCAAATTTAAATCACAATAACAATACTGGAACCAGTCAATTTTCTAGATTCTATCAATTTTTTGTAGGTAAAAGGTAGTAATAATCAAGCATGCAGAAGGATAGGAGAGATGGGCTATGTTTCACGGGTGAGAATTCCAACACAATGGAAAAGTCGATAGATAATGTGGTTTTAGGGAGGTTTTGATTATGATGACTGGGAACTTGTCTCGAATGAACCTCTTATTAAGTATGTGGAGTGCAAGCGCCTTAAGAAAAATCACAAGGCCAAGAAAGATAATCAGAAGATAGCTTTATGGAGCAAATATCCTTTGAAAACAGCGTTCTTTTCTAGGACGGTTAGCCGGGACAGTATAAGGAAGGTTTCAAGGATGGGTTCGAAAAAAGGAAGTTTCGATGGAAGATGGAAGTCTCGATGGCCCCACTCATTCGATCCATGAGGAGGTTAGTAGTGTCTTTCGTAAGAGGAATTCGTATTTGATCAAGGAAGCCCAGGAGAACATGAAGACGAGTGTCCGCTTTGGTGTAAAATATCATGGAAGGGAGAGTTATAATATTAAGAAGCTCTTAAAATTGAAGGGAATCGAAATTTCAGAACAGGAAATTAAAGCGAAAATTAAAGCTCTTGACATTTTGGAGGAAGATGCCTCCATTTCTGTGGAGTTCTGATCTTCTTCTTGTCTGTTGTTGGGAGCTCTCTTGCGTTGATCTCGTTCTTGCTTAGTGGAGGTTTCGTCATTTGGGGGTTTCTTGCTTTTCAGGGTGTTTTTTATGCTTCTGGCTTTGCTTGTCTACACAAAACATGCGGTTCCTCCATTGTCTTCACCCATCTATGCCTCTTCTAACCGCAACAATCATATTATCGAATTTGGTGCCAAGAAATGGTTTTAGGAACCTAATCTAGTGTTATTGAAGACAAAATCAACATTGTTCGAGTTTTTGCGTGGAAGGGTCATGAATCATAATATAGCACCCTCCAACTCGCGGTATGCCTGTTATGCTCCGAGCAAGAACCCAAGCCAAACACACGCACAGACTACGCACGAAATTAAGAGAAAAATTTCAGATTATATTAGACCAAATACAATCTTACAAAACAACTCTCCCGGAGGAGGAGCACACCCAAAACCGGTTGCTCACACTCAACTCACTGATTCTCTCACACCTCACCACCCTCTGATTCTTTCTCTATTTCCTGGTACCTTACAAGCTTAGAGAAACCCTTGATTTATAGCCAAACCTTCCGTGGATAACACCTCATGAATGAGGTCATAAACCCATTGTGATAACTAATGCTCCATTAGTGTCTCCAAGTGCTGAGAACACTTCCTCCACTCTCCCTCAATTAGTGAAGTGGATGGGAGCCACACCTCAATTATCAACAATCTCCACCTTGGCGACAATCCATGAATCACTGCTGTGGTAAAACCTTAGAGAACCATCAACCACACTCCACCTTACCCGGAGTGCCCTTGGTGTCCCACGCCCTTCACCGCTAGACGTCCGCGTCCGCATCCCCACCCGGGATGCCTTGCAAAGTCATCACTTTGCTGACCGTGATCCCACCTCCCCGGAACTTGCATGCATCTGGCCGGAGGTGTACCCGTCACTAGTTATCCCTGGAACAAATGAGACTCTCTTGGTCGTCGTTGTGATCGCCTGCGTTGTACAACTTTTCAGACACGACCTTCCCTCATCGTTCTGAGCTTCCTTGTAAACATCCCGGAGTCCCCGCACATCTGTGGTACCGTCTGTCTGCGCTGGAGAATCGACTTGGGCCCTGCGACTTCTCTTGCGCCTGTTCCTTGTGCGTCCTTGCGATCTCTTTACTCCTTGTTTACCCTGTTCCTTTCCTGTATCACTGGAACCATGTTTGACAGCAGCTCCACCTGTCCAAACATTCCCTTCCAACTTGTACAGTTGACCAACTTTCCTTCCTTGCAGCGCTCCACCTTCTCCTTTGGAGACTTTCAAGACCCCGGCATTTGCTGAGAAACTACAGCCCTTTGAATCCAGCACTCCGAGAGAAATAACGTTCTTTTTCAACCCCGGAACATGTCGGACATCTGTGAGCTTCACCCTCGTTCCGTCTGACATACAAAACCGGACTGTCCCTTTGCCAACGATTCTGCTAGCTGTGTTGTTGGCCATCTTGACAACCCCTCCGTTGTATGCCTCGTAATTCGCAAAGCTCTTCCTGTCTGCACACATGTGGGCTGAACACCCTGAATCTAACACCCAGTCTGATCTCCCAAACTCCGTGCCTGGTGTAGTAACCAATAATGCCTGCTCCAAATCATCAGGATCTGAAACACTTGCTGCCTCTGAAACGTGGTCCTTTCCTTTGCTTGCCTTGTATTGGGGACAATCTCGCTTCATATGCCCCTCCTGCTTGCAGAAATAGCACGTAATCGTGCGACTTTTTGACGTAGATCTCTTCCTGTTGGAACTCCCACTAGCCTTCCCATGACTTTTGCCTCTCCCATCACTTACGAGAGCCTGTATGCCTCCATAGCTAGATGTGCCCATCTCCTTCCTCCTTGCCTCCTCGTTGAACAGCGCATCCTTGACCATGCTCATGGTCAACTTCCCGTTTGGCGCTGAATTGCTCAGAGAAACAACCAATGTCTCCCAATCATCCGGCAAAGAGCTTAGCACAAGAAGGGCTTGTGTCTCATCGTCGAACTTCAAGTCAACACTGGCCAACTGATTCACCAAGTTGTGAAACTCGCTCGTGTGTGCGGCGATAGAATCCCCACTTTTCAGCTTCAGATTCACTACCCTCCTCATCAGCAACGCCTTATTCCGCGATGACTTTGACTGGTACATCGCATCCATCTTCGTCCATAGAGTGTAGGCGCACGTCTCCTGGGCTATATGGTGAAACACTTCATGTCCAACACATTGTCGGATCATCCCAATCGTCTTCCTATTGAGCTTTTTCCAATCCTCCGCCTTCATATCCGTCGGTTTGACACCCAAAAGCTCCAAGGGGTCGTACAAATCCTTGCAGAATAGCATATCCTCCATCCTTGGCTTCCAAATTGCGTAGTTGGTTGCCGTTAATAGGATCATACTATTCATACTGACGTCCGACATCTTGCTTGAAAGGCCTCCAAGCAAGAAATCAAGGTTAGGATGAACCTTGGTGCTCCCTCTTGACCCGAAACTCAGAAATATAGCCTCCTGGGACTATTATTCTTGCACAACAGCAACTTCCGAGCCAGAAAACTGAAAACAGATTGCGCGATTGAATCCGAAATGCCGAGATTAGTCTGGAACCGGCCTGAACCGGCCGAAAAACCACCTGAACCGGTCCGAAAACCTTCCTGCCTCCCTGAACCGAACCGACCGGACTGGACCGGACCGGCTGAACCAAACCGCCTGGACCGAACCGCCTGGACCGGACCGGACCGCACCGGTTGAACCGCTGCCCACGCGTGAACGCCACGCGCGCGCTGCACCACGCGCCTTCAACCTCCGGTCAGCGCGTGAGGCGCGTCAGATCCACGCCCCACGATCCGTCACCACGCGCTGCCACTCTAGCCGCGCGTGCGGCTTACTCCGGCGTCGTATGGACTTCGGGCTTCCACCAATAGACTCGTCTGGTCACGCCGAACACTTTCCCATGCTCAAAATCGATTTTAAAGCACTTTCGGTTTTGACCAAACACGAACAGAGCATCGAAAATGGAGGTTCGTACGTGTAAGTCGTGTACTAAGGCTCCCTGGTGCTCTGATACCACTTGTTATGCTCCAAGCAAGAACCCAAGCCAAACACACGCACAGACTACGCACGAAATTAAGAGAAAAATTTCAGATTATATTAGACCAAATACAATCTTACAAAACAACTCTCCCGGAGGAGGAGCACACCCAAAACCGGTTGCTCACACTCAACTCACTGATTCTCTCACACCTCACCACCCTCTGATTCTTTCTCTATTTCCTGGTACCTTACAAGCTTAGAGAAACCCTTGATTTATAGCCAAACCTTCCGTGGATAACACCTCATGAATGAGGTCATAAACCCATTGTGATAACTAATGCTCCATTAGTGTCTCCAAGTGCTGAGAACACTTCCTCCACTCTCCCTCAATTAGTGAAGTGGATGGGAGCCACACCTCAATTATCAACAATGCCAATTCGCGGGAAGAAGGAATTTACATAAATCAACCTAAAATCAAGAACATCCTTTGCCCTTTATATACTCCTCTCGGAATTTATGAGCCACGTCTCACGATCTTCGAACATCAAATTCAGATATGAGAAGTGGGAGGGAAGTCAGTTTACACACGAATCAAGATCAACAATCCCAATTTAATCGAACTATATGAAGATTAATACAGAACAACTGGGGTACTTCACGATAAACACATCACTAATCTTTCTCTGTGTTATTATGATCGATAATTTCCAAATCAGAGTTGAGCTAATTTACATGAAACAGAATAGAACGTGTAGCACAACAAACACTGAAATTATGCGGAAGCTTAAAAACGTCCTAGAGGGGGGGGGGGGGGGGGGGGGGGGGGGGGAATAGGACTTAATTAAAAAATTAAACTCTTTTTTTTTGTTTAAATAAAAAACTTTTATTAGAATTTTTTCTTTTAAAAAGAGATTAAACAATTAGAACATACAATAAGAAAGCAGAAAGTAAATCAGGAGGCAAGACACGCGATATACGTGGAAAACCTTAGGGTCCGAATAACCCTAAGACAAAACCACGGCCTAGTCTACTATTTTCTATTAATCAAAAAGAGAGTTACAGTGCGAAATAGATTACCTCAAGCCTCACCCTTAAGCGTTACCTATTCTCGCCAACTCACGATGCTCTCAAAGCTTCTTTTTGATTCAATAGCTTGCCACGAACCTCAAGTTCGATCTCCGGAATCAACCGGCTCCGAATTGACTCCTCGTCAATCCGGCCAACAACAACAAGGCACCAATGGATTACCAGATGAAATGATGAATGATATGCAGAATGAACAGGACAATCAAAAACGTTCGGACAAATGCAGGATGCAAGAACGTTGAATTAGATTGTCACAAAACAATAAAAACTCTAGCACTCAAATCTTGTACTTTATTTTTTATTTTGCCAAAGTGTAGAGCTCGCCCAATAAAAGGAACAGGCGATGTGTTTATATAACGGAAAAAATTCCCAAAGATTTATGGTTATAAATTAAAGAGGAAACATGAAACTAAATCCAGTATAATATATATATTTAGCCGATTTCCAAAGTTTCTGAAATGGACCACGTTTATGTTGTGGTTTGGTAATCAAATTGAAAATGGGATCATGCATATATGGAAAGATCAAATATCTTTTTAGCCGATTTCCGAAGTCTCTAAAAAGACACGTTTTGTTTTGTGTTGTGGTTTAGCAATCAGTTTGTATATTGGAATCATGTATTTATGGAAATGATCAAGCAATCTAGTAATTTAATTAGAACTCCAAGGATTGGAACATATGGGTATAATATTTTCCGAAAAAAAAATATTTCCATAGATCCAGCATGATGTGGGGGTTAAGAAAATAATTCCCTATTATTAATTTTAAAACCGAATTTAGAGCATTTTAAAATATGATTAATAAAAGATAAATATATATAAAAAAATGCTATGTATGAAATGCCGTGATAATTTTACCTTTGTCGAATTCAAGCGGCTTCACAGGGTCAAAAAGCTGAAGGCAAAGGAAGGAGCATCGCGCGAGAAAACTACCCCCGGCCTATTCAATCTACCCATTACAATTCAAAGAAATAGAAAATCAATTGAACTAGGGTGTGTTTTGAACAACCCCGGAAAATGCCAAACCAAAAAAACTAACAATCTCCCCCTTTGGCTTTTCCGGGACAAAACCACCCAGAACGGATTACATATACAAATGAAATGAGTAGTTTGGATTCACATGAAGCTTGATCAACTAGACGGCAAATCCTGCACTTAAAAACCATCAATAGAATATGCCACGATAGATATTATCCAAAACCATCAACAGACGGTAGAACCTATATGTAACTTATTATCCATAAGGAGATAGACCAATACTCATCTTGCATCTCAAAATAATTCTCCCCCTTTTTGCCACGGAAAACCAAAGAAATGGATGGTATCAGGGTGAGACACATGCAACTAGAAAGCATAGACAAAAAATATAGGATAGGAAATAACATAGGCAAGATGGTTATAAGAGGGAGGCATCGAAAGGAAATTTAAGACCATATACACAAAATGTGAAACCATAATGACAGAAGATATCCCTTTTTTTTTTAAAAAAATAAAACAAAGTGGCAAGACAACATATAATCTGAAGAACAAGTAGTCAAAGATGAGGCTCAGACAATAGGACAAAATTCAAGAGTGCATGAACAAATTTGTATTAAACCAATTCAATGAGAGAATTCGAAGATAGAATGTAACACATAAGATGAATCTATGACAAAGTGAGTGTGTGACACGTCATAAGATATTAAGATCACTCTCCAAATAGTCGTCAATTCTCATGTACCATTGGACCGTCAAGCACTCTCCCCCTAACGAAGTCAAACTAAGCACCCATCGATACTAAATATGTCCCTAAAAATATAAACTCCCCCTCAACAAAGGATATATTTTTTTTTAATAGTATCCTCTTTTACCCCACTGCCGTTTGACGCGAACCTCCGGACTGGATAGAGCCGAATGGATCCGGTTACTAGGCAAGTGATCCAATACGAATGTCTTCACAAGATCAATCCACCTTTTTACGCGAACATTTGGACTGGATAGAGCCGAATGATCCGGTTACTCAGTGAACGTCCGGATAGACATTTTTTCTCAACCACAACAATTGTATTTCTTTTTCTTTTCCTCCTTTTTGTTTCTTTTTTTTTTTTTTCTTTCTCGTAGCATGACATATAAAACTTTGTATCCAATTATGAGGCTAAAAAAAGTCAATCGCCTAGGGTAAAGACAAGACAAACCGAGGTGCATGAGAATCAACTTTCTTCTTTAAGAAATCTCTCTAACCCAGACGTGTAAAAGTGGCGATCATAGAGTCATATAACATGCTACACCAAATGTATGAATGCATCTCATGAGTGGAGTTAATAAGAACCGTGCATGCATTCCCAAAGAAGTACATCTGCATGATTCTCATGAATGACTACTCATCCTAAAAAAAAATATGCTAAGCCCCTTATTGCATACGTGAAAATAAATAAATAAATCTATATAACAAAACAAGGATTCTTTTCATTAAAATATTCATCACCAAACAAATCTACACCCTTCATTCTACCCAATCCAACGGATCAAAAATATCCCTCTCACAAACTAACTTTTGAGTGGCATTCCCGTAAATAAATCTCATGTTTGAGGGCTGTGGTCCAACCCCATCTCGAAAGTTTATTTGAGGGTTGAGATTAAATCTTCAAATTCAAGGGTTGGCATTGATTTGGTTCAAAATTTGAATCAAAATGTACGGGTCATCTCTCTTACTTTCCCAAACGAACAGAACCCTACTCTTTCAATTCACCAGATCTGTTCCTCTCTCCCCTCGCCATTCACCAAATCTACACCAACGAAATCCCCAACAGCAGCAGCAGCACAATCCCCACTGGAGCGATCAGTGGCGTCCACGGCCAGCAACGGGAAACAGTGGCGCCCACTCGACCACGAAGACGACATGAACTCTCTCTCTCTCTCTCTCTCTCTCTCTCTCTTTGTGTGTGTTTGCGCTCAGACGGCGATGGGAAAGTCCAGTTCTCTTCTTCGACATCGGCAAGAAAGCGAGAGGTCTTTCTAATCACTTCTCATTTCTCCGTTTTTACTCTTGTGATTCATTTCTTCTATTTACGACCTGTTTTTGTTTCAGATCTATGTGTTTTTGTATAAGGGCATGGCGACCACAAGTTCACTATCACTACCTAGACCTGAGTTGTGAGTCTCTCTGTGTGTGTGTGTGTGAGCGTTTGTGTCTCTGTTTTGATTCTCACAACTTAGGAATTATTTAGGAAAAGAAATCCAAAACTGAGTGTTGAAAGGAAGATTTCTTTTACGCACATTTGGTTGCTGAGAAAATGAAGGAAAGGAAATTAAAAATTGATTGCCACGCCCATCTACACTGAATCGGCCATCTACACTCAGTTAGTTGGATTATTCAGGGTAAGCCTACTCTCTCTCTCTCTCTCTCTCTCTCTCTCTCTCTCTCTCTCTCTCTCTCTCTCTCTCTCTCTCTCTCTACACCGTTTTGCTCACAACTTTACGTTGCATTCCAAATTTGCAGGTACCGTCAAACATCATACCTCGGCTCGGCTGGATCGGACATTTGGAAAACGGTGAGAAATTTCAAACTCAACATCATTTGTAGATAATTGGCCTCATTTGTATATTTAATGCCCATTTGCATTCGAGGTTTCAATTGAACTGCTTTTAAAGGTTTATAGTTTGTTCATCATTTTGTTTATTTTGCTGTTTTGAAATCCTATGCGAAATCAGATATGGGAAATCAAAGGGTAATCCTGAATGAAATAGCAACAAAGGAGTGCTCATCAGCTGTTTGACAAAAGGCCATATAAAAGCCATAAAGTAAAAGATGTAGAACACAGAGGGTAATTCCGTTCATTTCATAATTTATTGTTTTTCGGATTTCTCCCCTACTTTATGGTATCTTCTTAATGACACGTGTAAGCATCCATCCATTAGGTATTCAGCATCTACGCTTTTATTCCCCCCTTTTGTTAACATTTATTCCATCACATTGGTGTCACAATGTATTGACATCCACTTAATATCTCTTTCTCTATATATTGCCCCCCTTTTGTTAACATTTATTTCAATTGGTGTCACTGCTGAAGGCACGACTCAATAACTCGGTATTTTCAATTGTTTTCGCTTCCATTTTCAATTTAGATTCACCATTGAGTGGTGGATATAGCCCCGTATGAAATCTTCCCGTGTATGCCAGAAGTGGCAATATGAACCAAGAAAGCAAAACTAACCAACCCCACCTTGAGGTGTAGGATTTTGGCAATGTAGTGTCTGATCGCCACTTGGCATGAAGACAAAAATAAGAACAAGTACTTTTGGATTTCATATGGAGCACTACAAGAACCTTAATGACTCATTACTCATTAGTGAAGATTTGACTCCGTCGACTATAATCCTCTTCTTGAAGGTTTAAGCTTGATGTGTTAAATTTCAATTATTTAGGCATGACATCGTAGCCAAAGAGGTTTATTGGAGTTCTTCTATATCTTTGTTTCATTTATCTCTAAATATGCTGATTAGTTTGACTGGATTGTGAAGCAATTGTGCAATTCATCCAATTTTCTTCCTTCTATTTCCATATTTGGTGGAGGATGCCATTTGCCTTCCCAATATGTAGACTTCTATGTAGTATGAAATTGAAACTTACCATTGACTAGCGTGCTACTGAATTTTGCAGTTTGGGACGTGTACAATACGGTGATTGATAGAGATGAAAAATTCTATGAAAGTACTTGTAATGACAGCTTAAGTAGTCTGTTATGCTCAATCTGAACTGTTGGATCTACAAAATGCTTTTCATTGTAGTATGTTCTGCATGTTCAGTCAGTTGAGCATCTATTTCATTTGGAGGAAGTCTTTGCATCTATTTGATTTGGTGTTTGCTGCATGCAGCCCATTCTAAGCTCCAAGTTCTATATTCTCCTCGAGACTACTGAATTGAAGGGGCTTGGGCATCTGAGTGGAAGGAAGAAACTGTTAGATCAAGTACAGAGGTAGTGTTTCAGCCCCAGAATTCACCTAAAGTGCGTAAGTTCAAGCTATCATCGGTTGTTTCCATGGCTCTGAGTGCCTGAAAATAACCTCTATTGTTGAAAGGAGGAGGCAACACTTTTCCTGTCACCTTCAAAGACACATAATTGTTTTGATGATCTCACTCACACTTCAAATATATGTCCTGTGTGTTGTATATTTCTGTGGGAAGCTTTTATAGACGGATCAGTTTGTCACGTAAGGATTTTTATTTTATGTTCTTGAGCTTGGTGTCATCGTCGTCCATTGTGGTACTTTTGTTTTGCCTTTAGTATACTCTATTTATTTGATTTCTAAAATGTTTTTACTTTCAAAAGGAAAAAAACCCTGAGTTTGCTTAGTGTCATGCTTCAGTTCAGGATAGAACACTCAAGAGTGAGAGTTATTGGGCGTTATTATGCCCGAAGCAGAATTTCTGTGATGGTTAAGGTTACATTAGAGAAGGAAATGTGTCTGCTTGGGCATAGACGGATGGGGATAAAATCCACTGTCAGGTATGAAAATGTCGAGGCAGAGGGCTGAAACTTTTAGAAATAATTTTGCATGTGTGATTCACTTCGTCCTTGGTTTTGATGCAATATTTAGTCTTTGATAGGTGTCTGGGGCCAGTTTAAGCGCACCTCGAGTAATTTTGGGGACCAGAGTTTTGATGCAATACTTAGAGGGAGACATTTGAATTACTGGAACTATGTCTTGCACGCACGTACACACATGCGACACCTATATATAAGAGCAAATGGATATTCAAAGTTGCTATCATGATATATGTATTGAATTGATGAGCCATACAAATAAGTTGTGGGAAAGATAGAAGTATTTCCGGAGAGAATTGCCCAATGCCATACTGTCATTGGATCAATTTACACGTTCCAAGCCTTTTATTTTATTTCCATCGGACAATTCATGTCTGTTATTTCTGGGAATTAGATGGAGTTTGTGGTAATTAGATGGAGTTTGTGTTGCATTAAAGGGAAGTAGATGGAGTTTGTGGTAATTCTATTTTTGATGGAGCTTAGTTGGATTCAACGGGTAGAACTTGACAGGTCATCTATGCCTTCAGTTCAGGCACACATGACTTTTGTTCTTCGATTTATCTTTTAGAGTTTTTGAGTGCAATACAGTTGATAACTTGATATACTAATATTTTACACCTAACTTTTAAAATTATCATGATTCGTTGACCCTTGGTTTTGTAATTGGGCGAAAAGTTGCACGAGAGTACTGAGCTATTTGTTGTAGTCAATATCAAAACGATAATTAGTTAAGTTGAGGTCAAATTACGTCGCGCAGGCACAGGCAATCCGTAGAAAAGATGATTTTTTTTTACTAAGGACCAAGCACATACCTGTACCTTAAGATGTATAAAGCTGGATTCGTGGAAGGAGGATCTTCCATCAAGGTGAATACTGGATTGCTTAAGATGTATAAAGCTAAGGTGCTGGGGAAGGTTCCTATCATGCAACATTTCCTGTTTGGTTCGCTCATCCCATGGTATGTGCTTCTTTCTCTCTTTCATCCTCTTCTCTGTTATCTTCATTTATTGTTTATTATAGGTTATTTGTTTTTGGTGCATGCATTATGATTTGAGATTCTTATGAGCTAAGGAATAAAAATGTAGTCAGTCATTGTCCTCCTATTATCATGTTTTGAACTGAATCAGTTCCATGTGTAGACATCAAAGCATGATTTTGCGGCAGAGTGATTTAGAACTAATCCCCTAAATTGAGACGCCTTAAGGGTTGCATTCTTTTTTTATTTTTTTATACAGGCAACATGATGTCCTTAGGATCGCAAAATATTGTTTGTCTCGCCCCTTCCCCCAATCAATTAGATTCTTGATCTTTTTTTTCATTGACGCTAACTACTCAAACTCACATGTTGTGTAGGTTCGAGCTTAAAAATTTTCTTCCTTGGTTGCACTCCCTTTGCAGCATAGCTGCTTTGTATTGAGGAAGAGGTGGTTAGATTGTTTTTTTGCTCAAGAGCTAATCTGTCCATTAGTTACGAATGTAACATCATTGTCCTGCACGTTCTCTTTTTATAACTGAAAACAAAAGGATATGCCAATGAGATCTCAATAAAGCCATCCATTTTATTGTCATTTTACAGGTGTTGTTTTCCAATGTTAGAATCATATTTTTGCAAGACAACACGTGTAGCTTTGTGGCGTGGATTCGTGGAAGGAGGATCTTCCATCAAAGTATGTCAAGCGTCGTAACTTACCAATAAGGTGTTTGGCTGGGGTTATGACCTTTTACTTAGCCTCTTAGTTGTCGGGAAATCTGGAATTGTAATGACATTAAATCAATTTGATGGGGTACCCTTTAGGGCATTGGCTTTCTCCTTTTGGCACTTCACTAGAGTTTTTGTCTACCTCTGCCTTACACGTGTTTGGTCATTGGCTTTCTTTTTTCCCGCGATGTATCTTTAGTTGAGTTTTAATAAAATTTTATTGCCGATCAAAAAAGTTGAGTGCAAATTACGTCGATGCGTCGTGCCTTTAGGCACGGGCAATCCCTAGTAAATAAATAAAATGAAGGGTTTTTTTTTATAAATAAATAACTAGAAAGACATGTTCACAAGCATACTAGGATGACATGCAACACCAAACTTAATCAATAGAAGTTAAACCAACAAATTTTCTAAGGTACTCAAACCTCACGGAATCTAATGGTTTAGTGAAAAAATCAGCTTTTTGATCATGAGTGGGTATAAACTCAAGTGCCACGACACCATCTTCAACCAAATCACGAATAAAATGATGACGGATGTCGATATGTTTAGTCCTAGAATGTTGGACTGGATTCTTAGAAATATTAATGGCACTTGTGTTATCACAAAAAAACAGTCATTGCACCTTGAGAAATACCATAATCTTGAAGCATTTGCTTCATCCACAATAGTTGAGTGCAACAACTACCAGCTGCAATATATTCAGCTTCGGCAGTGGACAAGGAAACACAATTTTGTTTTTTTGCTATGCCAAGCAATTAAGCAATTTCCTAGATAAAAACAGCCACCGGAAGTGCTTTTACGGTCATCAGCACTACCGGCCCAATCAGCATCTGAATAAGCCGCTAAATCAATATGTGTACCTCTAGGGTACCAAAGACCAAGAGATGAGGTGCCCTTAACATATCGAATAACACGCTTGAGAGCGGTCATGTGGGATTCTTTAGGGTCAGACTGATAGCGTGCACAAACACCCACACTAAAGGAAATATCAGGGCGACTAGCAGTAAGATATAAGAGACTCCCTATCATGCTACGATAAAGAGTAGGATCAACACTAGTGCCATTGACATCTTTAGTCATTTTTATACTAGTGCTCATAGGTGTACGTGTGGTTTTAGAATCTGCCATGCCAAATTTTTTAACCAAATCTTTAGCGTAAGTAGATTGAGACAAAAATATACCATCGTCCATTTGGCGAACTTGAAACCCTAGAAAATAAGTCAATTCCCCCATAAGACTCATTTGAAATTCGTGGGACATTTGGGCTCCAAATTGTTTCGCATACAACTCACACGTAGAACCAAATACAATATCATCAACATAAATTTGAGCAATCAAAAGATCGCTCTCTATTTTACGAATAAACAAGGTTTGGTCAACTCCTCCTCGAACAAATCCGGTAGTTAATAAATGATCAGTTAAACGTTCATACCAAGCACGAGGGGCTTGTTTTAATCCATATAAAGCCTTACGCAGGCGGTACACATGATTGGGACAAGAAGGATCAACAAAACCCTTAGGTTGTTCAACATAGACCTCCTCCTTTAGGTCACCATTTAAAAATGCACTTTTAACATCCATTTGTGAAAGTTTAAAGTTTAAATGAGATGCAATGCCAAAAAGTAACCTAATTGATTCTAACCTCGCAACAGGAGCAAAAGTTTCCTCAAAGTCAACTCCCTCAATCTGTGTATAGCCCTGAGCGACCAATCTCGCTTTATTTCTAACCACAATGCCATCACTATCCTTTTTATTTTTAAAAATCCATTTAGTTCCAATGACATTAGTGTGAGAGGGTCTTGGTACTAAGTACCACACATCATTTCTAACAAATTGATGCAATTCCTCTTGCATGGCCTCTATCCATAGCTCATCATTTAAGGCTTCTTCAACCTTTTTAGGTTCCAGTGAGGAAGTGTAACAAACATAGTGAACAATATTTTTAGCCCTTTGTCTAGTTAACATGCTATCATTAGGATTTCCTACAACAACAACAATAACATAACCCATTTAGTCCCCAATAATTGGGGGTATGGGCGGGGGATGGATAGGAGACAGACCTAACCTTTGGCAATAAATGCACAAAGTGGCTACTCCCAGAATACCACTGAAACAGATGGATTGGAGACAAACCTAACCTTTGGCAATAAATGCACAAAGTGGCTGCTCACAGAATACCACTGAAACAGTAGTCCCCCTATACCGTCGCGTTTGCTATCATTAGGATTTCCTATAACAAGTTTTTTAGGATGATTCAGTTTAACACGAGATGAAGGTTCTTTAGCATCTAAGGGCAATAAGTCATGCAAACCTAGTTCTTCATCTATTTGAGGTTCAATAACAGATAATTCTTCCTCATGAATTTTCTCAGGTTCACACACATCACTTTCTAAGTTAGTAGGAGAGACATTATCAATGGGATCCGATGAAGTCTCCCCCTCAAAAATATCCCAACTCCCCTCATCATCATCATGGCAGTTTTTATGTTCATCAAGAGTGGTATCATCAACTACAACATTTGCAGACTCAATAAGAGTAGATGTATTAAGGTTATACACTCTAAAAGCTCTACTAGTGTTGGAGTATCCAAGAAAAATACCGTCATCACTCCGAGAATCAAATTTCCCAAGAGATTCGCTATCTCTTAAGATGTGGCATTTACTACCAAAAACTCGAAAATATTTAACAGAGGGTTTTTTACCATTCCAGATCTCATAAGGAGTGCAAGTAGTACCGGGTCTCACATAGACCCGATTTATGGTGTAGCAAGCAGTGTTAATGGCCTCGGCCCACAAATTTCTAGGGACATGTTTAGCATGTAGCATAACTCTAGCCATTTCTTGGAGAGTTCTATTTTTCCTCTCAACAACCCCATTTTGTTGAGGTGTGCGAGGAGCAGAGAACTCATGCTTGATGCCTTCATCATCACAGTATTTTTCAATTTCAGAGTTTTCAAACTCTCCACCATGATCACTTCTAACACGTATAATAGGATACCCTTTTTCATTTTGAATACGTTGGCAAATAGTTTTAAAGCAAGCAAAAGCATCAGATTTTTCTCTAAGATAACCAACCCATGAAAAACGAGAGAAATCATCTACAATGACAATAATATATCTTTTTCCACCTAGACTTTCAGTGCGAGAGGGACCCATAAGGTCCATGTGAGGAAGTTCAAGACATTTAGTGGTAGCAATGATGTTAGTCTTTTTATGAGAACTTTTAATTTGCTTCCCTTTCATACAACCTCCACAAACTAAGCCTTGCCCATTGGCAAGTTTAGGCACACCTCTCACAACTTCATTTCTAGTAATACGATGCAAATCTGAGAAATTAACGTGTCCTAAACGCTGATGCCAAAGTTCAACATCATCGAGCATAATACGATTACACACAGCGGGACTAGCCATTTCAACACAGTAGCAATTATCAGATGATCTCATTCCTTTAACTACACATGCACCAGATTCATTAACAATAGAACAACCATTTTTAGAGAATTGAACTACATGCATATTGTCACAAAATTGACCAATACTCAACAAATTAGCTTTCAATCCCTCAACATACAAAACATTTTCTAAATGAGGAAGGCCTGGAGTAGATATGGTGCCTTGTCCGACAATTTTACTTGTATTACCATCACCAAAAGTGACAAGACCACCATTGTATTTTTCTACCTTGCTAAACCAAGACTTGTCGCCAGTCATATGCCTAGAGCAACCACTGTCTAAATACCAAACATGCATATTTTTAGCTTTGAACGCAGTGTGAGCAACATTACACACTATATCAACTTTCCTCCAAGCTTGTTTAGGTTTATTATCCATTTGAGACTGGTGGTTAACAGAACTCTTACCAGGTGAGGTATTACTTTTCTTCATTCCTTCAGCAAAAATAGAAAGTTTTTGTATTTCCTCAACAATGTGAGAAGTTTGATTAGCCAAAAAATTTAACTGTTTCTCAAAATTTCCATTAATTTTTTTTAGACTTTTGTTGGAATATCTCACGGGGTTTTTCAAACTTAGAGACACTTTGTTTTGCCCCAGAGTAAATTTTAGGAATTTGAAACCTACCATTTCCCCTTTTATTATCCTTAAGAAGTTTGTAGCAATAAGGACGAATGTGACCTAGAGTGCCACAATGGTGGCAAGTGATAGTCTGTTTCTTAGGGATAGGAGGTTCCACGATCTTAGGAACAGTGGGAGGCACGGGTTTCACAAATTTTATCTCTTTGTTAGACTTTTCACTAGTTTGAGGGGTAAGAGAAGGTGGGTCGATGAATCCAAGGCCACTTCTATTTTTAAAAGTACGTGTTAATTCAGCTATACGAGAAGCGCCGCAATCATTTCTCTTAATGGCCTCACTGGCCTCTCTTAAATCATGTTCTAAGATTTTAACTCTCTCTTTAGAAATCTCATGAGCCTTCAAGGCCTCTAAACAATCTTTTTCAATTTCAGCAAATTTTTCGTTGAACTTTATTTGGTGCGTCTTTAACTCTTCTATTTCATGAATCTTAGATTCAACATCAACACGAAGACCATTTCTTTCAGTTTCAACCCTTTTAATGACTTGAATCAAATCTTTATTTTTCTTTTTCAATTTAACGCATTCTTTGAAAAGTTCGTTATAAGCATCAGTAATAGATTCTAAGTCATCCTCATCATCATTATTATCCTCACCACTAGATTCATAGCTATCAGCAACACTATATGAAGGTGTGGAAACAGTAGTTTTTGGTGATGTAGAAGATGTGACATTAGCAACAAGAACAGTGTATCGAGGGACTTCATCAGTCTTATCGTGACTAATTTGAGAATCGTTCTCTTCCTCACTATCATCATCCCAAGTGACTTTGTAACCCCTATTGGATTTCTTTTTTAGTGTGTTGGCACATTCAACTTGAACATGACCAAAACCATGACACTCATGACATTGAATGCCTTGGGGTTTCTTAGAATTATTAGTAGAGAACTTCTTTTCATCAAAACCAAAATTGTTTACTTTAGAAACATCTTTAGAAGCTGAAGTGATTCCTTGCTTATTATTTTTTCGAAACTTAACAAATTTTCTAAATTTTTTGGCAAAGAAAGCAAGTTCTTCTTCATCAAGATCTTCATCACTATCTTGAGGCACATAGGATTTTACATTGGAAGTTTTAAAAGCAATACTTTTACTGACCTTAGAAGTGGTTTTCTTAGTTAAATGATTTAACTCGAATGTTTGTAGTTTTCCAACCAATTCTTCAAAAAGCATATCGTCAATTTCAGGCCTTTCTTCAATAGCCACAACTTTAGTTCTGAACCTTTCAGGAAGAGACCTAAGTACTTTACGGCAAACTTTGAGATTAGAAATGGGTTCACCTAAAGCATGAAAAGAATTAACAATATCACTTAGCTTTGTGATAAAACTATCAAAAGTTTCATCTTCTGACATTCTAAGTTCTTCAAAGCGCGTGGTTAGCATTTGAATTTTTGAGGTCTTGACAGTTTTAGTTCCTTCATGGGTGACGCGCAAAATCTCCCATGCTTCCTTGGAGGTAGCACATGCGGAGATGCGACTAAATTCGGTTTTACTTAAAGCACCATAGATGGCTCCTAAGGCTTTGGAGTTTGCCTCAAAACTCTCATTGTCAGCAGAAATCCACTCAGTGTCCTCTTTGACCCTCATATTTTTGTTGTAGCGTCTTCTATGGTTGGGGCCTCATAGCCGTACCTAACAGATCTCCAAACCCGAATGCCTAAGGAACTTAAATATGTTGTCATGCGCGCTTTCCAATAAGGATAATCGTTCCCATCAAAATAGGGCGGCCTCGAGTTTGAGGCTCCCTCACGAGGTGTATTCAAGTCCATGATCACAGGATCAAATACTCAGGAGATAAAACCAGATACAGAGCAACTAGGCTCTGATACCAATTGAAATTATGCGGAAGCTTAAAAACGTCCAGGGGGGGGGGGGGGGGGGGGAATAGGGCTTAATTAAAAAATTAACCTCTTTTTTTTTGTTTAAATAAAAAACTTTTATTAGAATTTTTTCTTTTAAAAAGAGATTAAACAATTAGAACATACAATAAGAAAGCAGAAAGTAAATCAGGAGGCAAGACACGCGATATACGTGGAAAACCTTAGGGTCCGAATAACCCTAAGACAAAACCACGGCCTAGTCTACTATTTTCTATTAATCAAAAAGAGAGTTACAGTGCGAAATAGATTACCTCAAGCCTCACCCTTAAGCGTTACCTATTCTCGCCAACTCACGATGCTCTCAAAGCTTCTTTTTGATTCAATAGCTTGCCACGAACCTCAAGTTCGATCTCTGGAATCAACCGGCTCCGAATTGACTCCTCGTCAATCCGGCCAACAACAACAAGGCACCAATGGATTACCAGATGAAATGATGAATGATATGCAGAATGAACAGGACAATCAAAAACGTTCGGACAAATGCAGGATGCAAGAACGTTGAATTAGATTGTCACAAAACAATAAAAACTCTAGCACGATGTGTTTATATGACGGAAAAAATTCCCAAAGATTTATGGTTATAAATTAAAGAGGAAACATGAAACTAAATCCAATATAATATATATATTTAGCCGATTTCCAAAGTTTCTAAAATGGACCACGTTTATGTTGTGGTTTGGTAATCAAATTGAAAATGGGATCATGCATATATGGAAAGATCAAATATCTTTTTAGCCGATTTCCGAAGTCTCTAAAAAGACACGTTTTGTTTTGTGTTGTGGTTTAGCAATCAGTTTGTATATTGGAATCATGCATTTATGGAAATGATCAAGCAATCTAGTAATTTAATTAGAACTCCAAGGATTGGAACATATGGGTATAATATTTTCCGAAAAAAAAATATTTCCATAGATCCAGCATGATGTGGGGGTTAAGAAAATAATTCCCTATTATTAATTTTAAAACCGAATTTAGAGCATTTTAAAATATGATTAATAAAAGATAAATATATATAAAAAAATGCTATGTATGAAATGCCGTGATAATTTTACCTTTGTCGAATTCAAGCGGCTTCACAGGGTCAAAAAGTTGAAGGCAAAGGAAGGAGCATCGCGCGAGAAAACTACCCCCGGCCTATTCAATCTACCCATTACAATTCAAAGAAATAGAAAATCAATTGAACTAGGGTGTGTTTTGAACAACCCCGGAAAATGCCAAACCAAAAAAACTAACAAACACAACCAATAAGACTGGCACAAACCAGGAATTATCCCAACTTGTAAGCCCAAAAATCTCACAGAGGAGCATACATTACGACTCATGGTAGCCCTTAGGAATTCCTGAAAAGGTACCTGAGATTTCACATTCAAGTAGCATCTCTACGGCTACGTGGGGGTAGGAGATGTTGGAGGCTTCAAATCTGGATACTGCAACCAAAGATGTAAGAGAGAGCAAAAACAGCTACTCAGATACTACAACCATAAATGTAGGCAATGATGTACTCGCAAGAAAATATGCAGGATAGAAAAAGCATTGGAAAACGTAGAATGATAAGAGAAATTCTAGATGTCTTTACTGTATAGAAACTCGGCAATAATTCATTTTCCCCTCAAAGAAAGGAAGAGCGTGTTGAAAGAGAGTGAAAAAGGACATGAAAACGGAAGAAGATAATACAGTGAATAATCTAGTAGAATTTTTTCTTTGTATTAACTGCCGTTTTTTTTTTCTTTTTTTCTTCCCCTTGGCCCATAATATATGATTGAAAGATTCCAACCAGAGCATATAAAGGCTACTATGAAGGGTGAAAGTGAGAATTACAAATGGGTACGGCGAGAGTGGTCTTGAATTTCCAGGAAGTGATTCTGCTTTAACTTCTTTGGGGACTGAATTGATTTTGGGAGCAGGTTCAACAGCTGCTTTTACTTTTCTGTTGTTTTAGAAAAGTAAGAACAGAAAAACAAAGAGTACTATACCAATCAGCATCCTTTATAAAGAGATTTCCTAAAGATGAGCAGATGTGTTGGTATATTTTGTCAGCAATATGCTCTTCAAGACTACTCCACCAAAAGTTGATCTAGATGAGGTAGTGTGAAAATGGTTTATGATTCGTTACCACATACGCCACTCCGTGAGAAAAGAAGAATAAAATTCAAATTAAATCAACGAACCATTGCTGATAACTTGAAGAAGTGCAGCTGAGCCTAAAAGTTGGGAGTATTGTTTCTACCTAAAAACAAGAAAAACGATACAACAACAACAACAATAACATAACCCATTTAGTCCCCAATAATTGGGGGTATGGGCGGGGCATGGATAGGAGACAGACCTAACCTTTGGCAATAAATGCACAAAGTGGCTGCTCCCAGAATACCACTGAAACAGATGGATTGGAGACAAACCTAACCTTTGGCAATAAATGCACAAAATGGCTGCTCACAGAATACCACTGAAACAGTAGTCCCCCTATACCGTCGCGTCTGCTGCGGAATCATGCCCTCAAATCAAAGCCAAAAGGCATCAGAGAGGGCAGACCCAAGAACCATTTTGAACCTTTGGCCAAATTTGCACAAGACTTGAACAATCCATAATCGATAATGAAAGGCTGAGTCTCAAAATCTCAACAGCCCAACCTCTGAAAATGCCAATAAACCTAATCCCGTAGCAGCAGCAATCCCAAGGGTAAGAGACAATGCTTCAGAGCCCTCCTGAAAAATAAACATGTCACAAGCAGATAGCCAGTTCCACTCTAGGAATCTGTCATTTGCATTTTGGTCGCATAGCTGAAAAGACAAGATTATCCTGTGACGTAACATTTTCAACTGAAAATAAAAAGAGAGAATTGTGCTTGCTTCAGCACGGGTGAGGAATCTTTTTCACCATCTTATCATCATTGTTAAGAGATCGGTCAGACGGTCACTAATGTAGTCTTTGGTACATTGGTATGGTATTCCTAATTCTGAAGTCTGGTTCAATAAAAAAACGGACAGAATGCAAATAGAAATGGAGTCATCAGTCATCATTTTAGGTGAAGGGCTATTCCCCTGGCACATCAAGAAATGATGTAACCATTCTTTGCCTAAATCAATTCAGTGAACCAAACACTACCTTAAAGAGTATATTCTCCTAAATGCTGAACTTGGTATCCAAATCGCTTCATAATTTTAAACTTTTGACTGAACCGTAAAATTTACCGGGTCGAAGTGAGAAACAGTCAACTTGGTTTCCTTTTAACTTTTGACAATCACTACCATTTTGAAATGCATCACCTTAATATTTTCTCCAGTACAACAGTCCAGTGTAACACATCATTAACAACAGAGAAAACACACATGGTTCGAGATTGTTGGATATGAAAACCGGAAAACCATATGCTGAAATAAAACCCGTTGTTTTAGGATTTTGTATCACGGAGTGACTATCATCAATTCCAAATGGAAAGTCTCATACATTCGAAAAGTTCAATCATCAAGAGTCAGGACTTCGTGAGTACCTTTATATCGTCTACAAGTTCTTTGGGGGCAACTTTAGGATTATTTGCCGGGACACCCTCTCTAATTTCACGTTTGATATTGGACCTCCCCTACAAAAATGTTCGGTACCACTAGGCCTCACCTATATATTAAAACCCTATTAAAACCCCCTTCTGTCAGCCTATCGTTATATTTTGTTACATGTCCTAAACACTAATTATGTTCCAATATTGCCCCCCACCCATTTCCCTCCAATATTTTCACTAACAATCCCCTTGTCCCCCACCATGGGTTTTCCCCTGTTCATAAATCTGTTTCCACCCACGGCACCAATATATCTTTTCCGTAATCGATATCTGCATGTGCCAAACCCCAAGCGCACCAGCTGAGCTACCCTTAAAAGCACAAAAATGAAGACCCAAAACACTCAATCGATCCTCAAAACTCAGTCCCAATCTGCCACAATGATTCCCTTTGCTTTGCCGTTTTGTACCGATCAAATCTAATTTTGATTTTTTATTCCTTCTGGGGTGTGGGAGGTGAGGGTAGAGAAATAAGACCGATTAGGGTTGATTACGGTGAGATTAGAGAGAGAAGAAGGTGATCGATTTCCATGGTCCATCGCGGGAGCAGTCAGAGAGAGAAGAGGAAGAAAAATGATGGGAAAATGTTTAAGAAAAATATTACTAACGGTGATTACTTTTGGGTAACATATGACTGAGCGTAAAGGTGTCTTTTAATCCATTCTGGCAATGGAGTTAGGGTTGGGACGGTTTTAATTGATATGGGTCTCGTGGTAGCAAATTCTTGTAGGGGAGGTTCAATACAAACGGGTGAAATTAGAGGGACTGTCCCAGTAAATAACCCGCAACTTTCGTGGTCAATATATGTGTGTGAAAAAATATTCACGTGCGTATATTTACGTCTAGCACAAGGACAGTAATGTTAATGTAATTATGATTCGGATTCAGGTTTGGATTTGTGTTTGGGTTCAGATATGTATAAAGCACAACCAGAACCGAAACCCGCCGCTTTTTTAAAATTTAAAACCAAAACTAGAACCCGTGATTAAAAAATTGGGTAAAAACCGCCCCAATCGGTGCGGATCAGTTTGGTTATCTATCGGTTCATATGAGATTGCCATCCCTATCCTCAGCTAATATAAGGATTGTTCAAGTCTAAGACACCTTAATATTAATACTGCTGCACTCATAGGCAACTTACATTGAGTTGTTTCAACGCCTATTAGACAAATCCAACGACAATTTTCAAAACCTCTTGTTTTTGTTTTCCAAGCTGCTGGAAACAAAATTCTGATCCCTGGTTGTTGAAAGACCAAGTCATCGGCTAAAGATCATTTCTTTCAAGTGGACCACCATCATTGCTGAATCTTTTTCCTTCCTAATTACTCCGCTCCAGAAACTTTTTTCTGTGTTCTTGGGTAATGCAGTTTCTCCAGAAACACTCAAACCATGGTTTCTTTTAATTGTTACTTAATTTTGCAGAACTACTCTTCGATCATAACTGTTCACTACTAGAGATAACTGATGGGAGGCCGGGGACCCTAGTGATCGAGTCATTTGTAGTTGACATGCCGGATGGAAACACAGACGATGAGACGTGCTACTTTGTGAAGGCCCTCATCAACTGCAACCTCAAATCTTTGACAGACATCTCTGAGAGAATGGCCATCCGGGGTGGATCCACTGTTCGAGTCTGAGCTACCAGGGTAGCAGGATTTTTAAAAGAAATGTGATGGCTGTTGGTTAAAAATCTGGATTCAGTCACCCGCAAGCTTTGTAGAAGATTGGTTGGAGCAGATCTTTCTCTTCCACATTCACACAAGTTTTGCATAGAGTTCTGCTCATGGCTTGGTCGTTATCATCGTCTTTTGACTTGTGCTTGTCTGCTGCTCTTAAAGTGCTGTTGAGCTTTACCTTATCTTAGTATTCTGACAATTCTAAGAATAACCATATAAGAGGGCTCGGTTCTCTTGTAATGTTTATGGGTTTTGAGCATGGACTTGTGTAAGTTGTTGTGGTTCAAAATTTGTAAATATACATGAAAAATGTGTTGTCTGCGGACTAGATTTTCGTGTTGGTGGTGGAATGGACTTGTGGGTATGTGTTTCGTAGTTCCTCATTCCTGTATTTCTGCAACTCATCTGATCATTTTGAGGAACTCTAATCCATTTCTTCTTCTGTTAGTGTCCAATCATGGGGTTTGATAGCTCGAGCATTCAAATTTAGTCAAAGGACATGTTGTGATCACAAATTTGGAAAGGGATTTATCAAGAAAAAGAAGAATGATTTAGCTTTGTCCCTTCAATGCACTCTCAATGGCCAGGTTTATAAATCGTGTTCTTCCTCATAGACCTGGCCTATTCGACCTTTATTTAGCACGTAAGGCATACGGCCACTTGACCGCACGGAGTTGAGATTAATTGACAGCCAAATTTTTTTATGGCAACTATATCCTTCAACATTCAGATTTTCAAGTTTCTTGAGCAATTATCCCAAAGTATGATCCAAGTTAAGCAACGCCTTAAATATTGCTTCGTTTCAGCATTTGCTTGGAACTGTCAGTCAGTGCTCACTTTTGGGCTGAGTCTCAAAATCTCAACAGCCCAAATTCTGAAAATGCCAAGGTTTACGTTATAATGTAACTTTTATGTAAGATGAAAAAATTAAATTAGTTGTTAACAAATGGGTTATGTTATGTTATTGTTGTTGTTAACAAATGTTACCATAACCCCACCCCATTCATTAGCTTTTTTAAACAAGTCAGTTAAATAAATTTGGTTTATATGTTCTAACAAACAGAACCATAATCCGCTCTACTTGGGTATGATTGGCATAATACTTGGGTATGATTAGTTATGCCAATTAGTTTTCGGCTTTTGTTTTTGTTAAATACTGTGCATAGCACGTCTTATGATAGTTTTCATCATTGCAGGGGCCTTTGTTTCTATCTCGCATCCTTAAGTTCTCAGCTCCATCGCTCACTTAAAGTCTTTTTGCCCTCTATCCCCACCGCAAAATCTATTTATTAAAAATAAAATCCACAAAACTCAATAAAGAGCATACGAAGGAGTCCATTCCGCTAAAATTGTTCCAGACCAAAGTATAGTGGCATTACTTCAAAAACGATGAAAAAAAGGCAAACCACAAACAACATCAAACTATAAGGATGCAACACAATCAAATATCTGAAATCACAAACAACCACAAGCTAGTTACCTAAACAAACACCATGCACTCTAATATTAAATGTAAGCCCAAACTCATCATTTTCTTGCTCATCTTCCCATCCCCTACTTCAACATCATCTGCAAGTACCAACAAGAGTTTTCTCCATCTTTCCCTACAACGGGAATATAAGAGAGGGAAAGAAAAGAAAAATAATATTAGTTTAATTATGAGAAAGCCGAATAATTCTACTAACCTACGGGCTCATATTTGATTTACTGATACACCACGCATCCAACGTAGTGCATACCCATATATCGCAAGATATGTTGTAAAATGAATGTAATTTCTTACTGGCATAGTGCGTAGAATGTAATCTTTAGTGTTCTTTAATTCATTCTGTCAAAGTGCATGACCCAAAATGAATGGGAGAATGTGTAATTCGAAAATCACCTCCAAAACGCAAAATAACAATATTATAATCCACAATTCTATAATCTGAAAAGAATTGGCTCCTGAACATGCCATTAACAAATCAAGATTCAGAGACCAAATTCCTAAAGTATTGAACTTAAAAAATTCTATAATATACGAACAAAAATTCTCTTCTGCGGTAAATAAGGAAAGCAACAAAGAGCCAGAGATAGATTTGTCTATTTTTTCTCCTTTTTGTTTTAATGAGAATTTACACCTAGAAAGTTCACTTAAGTTCAAAAGCAGGTTACAAGCTAGTAGAATGAACATATGTAATTGTTAAAATCGTTCTCAGAATATTCACAACAGAGATTTTTGTCTTTTACTAGTATTTTTTATTTTTGCTTATGATTGTTTAAAGTGAAAAATTTTCAAGGTATTGCCCAACCCTCTCTTGGAGTTGCAGGCGATTACGTCTGATTTGTAGAAGACATGAATACTATCTTTAAATGTAATAACAGATGGCATACTACATTGGAGCGCTACAAAGCTACAGACTAGATAAGAAACAAATCAATATCAAGACAACATAGTTTTTACCTAATTCAACAATCGTGAAATGTAAAAGCATTAGCAGCTCATACCTGAAAATGCTACCAATGTTGGCTACTTTCTTCTACTTGCTATGTCTGTAACCATTCTCCTCAACCTTGTCACCTTCTTCGGCATTTCTCTTTCAACAAGTCTCACAAAGAATTTAGGTCTACCAATTAAGAACATGAAATATCCCAAGAAGAGTCCTAGTGTCATTCCACACCCGTATCCTATCACCACAATTTTCCAAGTGAATCCATCAAAATCTGGATCCATTTCCTGCTCATGTAACACTGGCGGATGTACTTTTGTATGATTTTCACATTCCTTCGACAATGGAAACCCGCATAATCCTAAGTTCCCAACATACGAACTATTCTCAAATGTATTAAATTGTGGACCACGGGGTATGGGTCCATCGAGACGGTTCTGTGAAAGATTCAACACTTCAAGAAATGTCAAATTTGTTAATTGGCTTGGAATTCTCCCGGTGAGCTCGTTAGAAGAGATGTCTAATGATTCAAGGCTGGTCAAGCCTCCTAAAGATGCTGGAATATGGCCCGTGAGGCTATTATGAGAAAAATTAAGCATTATGAGGGAATTGAGCTTTCCAACGACATGTGGAATCTCTCCACTGAAATTGTTGGATGAGAAGTCGATTGTTGTTAAGATAGTCAAAATCCTCACCAGTTCAGTGTCAAGACCCTTCATCGTCACTTGGATAGAGTCTTTATAATAACTATTCTCATCACCCATGTATTGTTTGTCAGGCTTGGTGTTGTTCTTCATTGCTTGGAAATCTTCGAAATACCTCCCTAGCAAATGGCCAGTGAACTCATTGTGGGAGAGGTCAACAATTCGAAGCTTAGGAAAGGAAAATTTACCCGTCAAAGTGTTCAGGGGACCATGAAATCGGTTGGATCGTACGACAAGAACCTGTAACTCAGGAAGATTCCCTAACCAATATGGAAATGTGTCATTGATCTTGTTGTTTCCAACGTCTAGACCTTCCAAGCTTCTACAACTTGCCAAAGATCTTGGCAGTGGTCCTTCACATTGATTTCCATTCAAATCGAGACTTCGTAAGTTGTTGTCCTTTGCAAATACCAAGGGAAGGGTTCCCTCAAATCCATTGGACCGCAGATTTAACACAGAGAGGGCACTACTAAAATTTCCCAGACATTGTGGAACGGCACCGCTGAATTTGTTGTGAGACAAATCAAGAATCTCAAGGGAACTGGCATTGCAAATCAAGGAAGGAATCTCTCCATGAAGACTATTGTTTGAGATGAAAAAGTACCGTATGGAGGCGGGTGGAATAGGAAGTGGTCCTTGAAGCAAATTGAAACGAAGATCAAGAGTATCTAGTTTCTCCCACGGAAGTTGCTTTATGTTTGTTAGAAAGTTGTGAGACAGATTTAAATCGCGCAGTGAATACTTCCCAATAAACAAAACCCAGTTTGGAATCTGTCCATGAATTCTATTGTTAGAAAGATCAAGTGTTGCAAGATTCTCTGAGGTTCTTAAGAAACCAGGGAACACCTCGATGTTGCAAGATGACATATATAAATACTTAAGGTTGGGAAAGGTATTGGCGATCACCGATATATTAGTATTGGAAAGAGAAAGAGATTGAAGATTTTCGAGTTTTTGCAAATCCACAACACCACTCAGATTAGTTGATTCAAAAAAGAGGTCAATCAGATTTACAAGAGTTGAAATCGACTCTGGAATGGGGCCGTGTAGTTTATTATAACCCAGGGCTAAAGCTTCCAGCGACGGAAGAGTAAACAACCATGGAGGTATTACCCCAGTGAAGGAGTTATTAGATACGTAGAGCATTCGCAGGTTTTGAAGACCACTTAAATTTAAGGGGAGGGGACCTGTGAGCTGATTACTATCTATGTATAGATTAACAAGTGGTTTCAGCTTTGCAACCCAAAGTGGAAACCCACCAATGAAATTGTTATGGCCTAGATCAAAAGTCTCCAGCATTGTGAGCTTAGCAAAAAAATTGGGAATTCTACCTTCGAGGTTGTTGATGAAAAGTCGTAAGAAAGTGAGTTGCTTGAGATTTGAGAGAGTAGATGGGACTTCACCGTTAAAACTATTGCCCATTAAATCCAGTTTACGGAGCTGCGTAAGGTTCCCTAAAGAGTTAGGAATGGGACCCCTTAATCCGGTCTGTGACAGGTCTAGAAATGTTAAAGAAGTCAAATTCGACACGGAATCGGGCAAATTAGAAGGTATATTTACCCCACCAAGGACGAGTTCTTGTAACCGGGTCAGGTTTTTCAAGAGAATTTCGAAATGGAGAGGTTCAAGTCTTAATAACCCCGAATAAGAAAGATCAAGTGAAATCAGTTTAGACAGGGGGGAGATTTCAGATGAGATTGAACCTGAAAAAACAGATTCGGACAGGTTTAGATGTGTTAAACTTGCAAACCTGCCAAATCCATTTGAAATGCGAGAACTGTTGAAGTCATTGTAAGCCAAATTGAGCCGTTGCAGGTGAGAGAGCTGGAAAAGGCTGCTATTTGGATGGATTGTACCGTAGAGTTGGCTACAACTGAGGTCAAGCCCAACCACGTGACCAGTCATCCCATCACACGTGACACCATCCCAGTTGCAACAATCAGTTGCATTCTCATCCCAAGACAGGGTCTTTGGATACGAAGGAACACCGTTAAAATCACAATTGAGAGAAGCATGGCTGTCGATGGAAAACGTATGCTTAAATTGCAGCAGTGCAGACCTCTGGTCATGGCGACACAAAGGCCAAGGGTGTGGAGAAGAAGAAGAAGAAGAAGAAATAGATGAGAGAGATGATGAGGAAAAAACAATCTGATATTGCGAGAAACAGAGAAGGAAATGAAAGAGCCAAGTTAATTTCTCCATCCTTCGTTAAGAGAAGATGAGAAAAGATGAGAAGTGGATATGCAGGGTGGGAGTACTGAAGCTCGCCCTTTATGCAATATCCTTCGTTGACTCAGATTTCCAAGTCAAGCAAACACGCGGAAGACTCTTGGCCATGGAAAAGGACACTTTCGTCACTGTATTTTGAACAACTGCATTAGGGACCAAAAATTCATTAGGGACTCTTTCCACAAACAATTGCATCGATATTTTTGGAATTTGATTGACCTAATAAATGAAATTATAATTTTTTCAACATAGTGTTGAAAAAAATCTAGTGACTGTACTAATTATCAAATCACAAATTTCATCTGGTTGATTTCCAAAACAAAATGGCTTAGTTTTGTTTAATTTAGAAAATCAAGATGATCTTAAGTATTGATTCTAAAATAGGTTAGGTGTCGCAACAATATGGAACGAAATAGAGATCATCCATTCCATGGGTGGAATGGAGAGGATACGGAGCCAAAACTGAAAGTGAATATCATAATTACTACTCCCTCCGTCCTAAAAAGTTTGGCCTATTAAATTTTAACATTTTATGTACAATATACAATGTTACCCAAAACTTTTACCTTTTCAAGTTTGCCCTCCATTAGTTGACTCTAATAAAATAAGAGTTAGTCAAGTTTTGAATTTAAATTGTTTTCTGGAAAGCGGAAAATCTTGCCGTCAATGTAATCAGATAACTTTTTCAAAATTTTAAAACGCACTTTAAACTTTAAAATTTTGAATTATTATTTTTTAAGTCTCATTGTTTTGATGGATAAAAGCATCTCAAGGGGCAAAAATAGAATTTATCTACTTTCCTTTGTTAAAAATTTTAAATTTCACAACACAATATCTCTCATTCACTCAGATTTCCAAGTCAAGTCAACACGCAGAAGACTCCTGTACATGTGGTACTCCACATATTGTAATGATAAATTTCCAAGTCAAGTCAACACGCAAAAAAAAAAGTTTGAATATATATTTGTGACAAAAGAGCATTATATAGAAGTACTTTTTGTTTTGTGGAGCGAAAATCCTTAAATAGTAATCCTTAAATTTTATTTGTAATGATAAATTTCCTGTACTTGCGGAAAAAAGTTTGAATATATATTTGTGACAAAAGAGCATTATATAGAAGTACTTTTGTTTTGTGGAGCGAAAATCCTTAATTAAATAGTACTCCCTCCATCCATATTCCTATGGGACACTTTATTTTTTATTTTTTATGACCAAGTGTCTAGAGAACTTAATTTTTTAACGAGACAGAATTAAATACCAAAACGTTAATCTCATAATAAGAAAAAGGGTAAGCAGAATTACACTTTTTTTTTTTTTTTTTTTGAGATTGATAGACAAAGTAACACTTCTTCTTTTTTTTTTTTTTTCAAAGATTTAAGACAAAGTTACACCGAGGACAACGGATTTTGTCGAAAAATGCAAGAAAGATGTATGATGTGTTTTCCCTCATGAAAGGAGAAAAATGCATACCATGATGGCTGGGTTGACTTGGACTTACAATTGAACTTCTGTGTCATGCATTTATATTCTCACAAAACAAAAGCCATAAAACTCAGTCAAGGAAAAACTATAACTTTTTCCTTATTTAAAGAGGTGTATACCGTGGTGTTTGGGGTGGATTAAAAAGGGGTGTTAGGAGCCTCATGTTTTTAGTTTTTGCATTTTGCTTCTTACATTTTTGTCTTTTGAGGTATGGCTAAAATGTATTATGAATTCGTAGAATGTTTGAGAGTTACGTGCAAAATGTATTTTGCAATAGAAATATTGTTTCGGAGATAGAAAACTTAGTCTAAACTCTAAATTCCAAAGGTCTCTATTGAGTCAATTATCCAGGCTAGGTTCTAATAATGTGTCATGTCCATTGATTTTAAAATGTTTACTGTCTACGCTCCTGGAAAGGATAAAAATGCCTCGTCTATCTTCGCGCACACCTCTCGCTCCTCCCTCGCCCAAGCAGTCCTTTACTGTTTGCAAATTGTATTGAGTGGCCCCACTTGTATACGGGCATGACTATTTAAGCTACTACGTACATGTGTGATTATGATGCTATCACTTGGGTAAGATTGGGCTCCACATCGCTGTTCGTTCCCAAACGACTCTAGTATATTCGTTCGCATTCCCTTTTACTAGACGATGAAAACGAATTATATAGTACTTTGAGCAAAACCCCTTGATTAATACTCCTTCCGTTCAATATGCTTTTGGGATAACTTTTTTTTTTTTTTAAGGAGATATAGAATTAAATACCAAAAAATTAATTTCATTTCATAATAAGAAATAGGGCAGACAAAGTTGGATTTTTTTTTTTTTTTGAGAATGATAGATAAAGCAATACTTTTTTTCTTTTTTGAAATTTATAAACAAAGTTACAATGAGGACAATGGATTATGTCGGAAAATAATGGCCGCAAAAATCAGACAAGAAAGATGTGTATTATTTTCCTCATGAAAGAAGAAAAAGGCATGCCGTGCTGGTTCGGGTAGACTAGACTTGCAATTGGACTTCTAAGTCATGCATTTATATTCTCACATTCCCTTTTACTATACGATGAAAACGAATAATATAGTACTTTGAGCAAAACCCCTTGATTAATACTCCTTCCGTTCCATATGCTTTCGGGATAACTTTTTTTTTTTTCTTCTCAGAATCAGGTGTCCAGAGAAAATATTTTTTTTAAGGAGATATAGAATTAAATACCAAAAATTTAATTTCATTTCATAATAAGAAATAGGGTATACCAAGTTGCATTTTTTTTTTTTTTTTGAGAATGATAGATAGAGTAATACTTTTTTTCTTTTTTGAGATTTATAAACAAAGTTACAATGAGGACAATCGATTATGTCGGAAAATAACGGCCACAAAAATCAGACAAGAAAGATGTGTATTATTTTCCTCATGAAAGAAAAAAAAAAGGCATGCCGTGGTGGTTGGGGTAGACTAGACTTGCAATTGGACTTCTAAGTCATGCATTTATATTCTCACATTCCCTATTACTATACGATGAAAACGAATAATATAGTACTTTGAGAAAAACCCCTTGAATAATACTCCTTCCGTTCCATATGCTTTCGGGATAACTTTTTTTTTTCCTTCTCAGGATCAGGTGTCCAGAGAAAATATTTTTTTTAAGGAGATATAGAATTAAATACCAAAAATTTAATTTCATTTCATAATAAGAAATAGGGTAGACAAAGTTGCATTTTTTTTTTTTTTTTGAGAATGATAGATAAAGTAATACTTTTTTTCTTTTTTGAGATTTATAAACAAAGTTACAATGACGACAATGGATTATGTCTGAAAATAATGGCCGCAAAAATCAGACAAGAAAGATGTGTATTATTTTCCTCATGAAAGAAGAAAAAGGAATGCCGTGGTGGTTGGGGTAGACTAGACTTGCAATTGGACTTCTAAGTCATGCATTTATATTCTCATATTCCCTTTTACTATACGATGAAAACGAATAATATAGTACTTTGAGCGAAACCCCTTGATTAATACTCCTTCCGTTCCATATGCTTTCGGGATAACTTTTTTTTTTTTTTTTCTTCTCAGGATCAGGTGTCCAGAGAAAATAAGTTTTTTAAGGAGATATAGAATTAAATACCAAAAATTTAATTTCATTTCATAATAAGAAATAGGGTATACCAAGTTGCATTTTTTTTTTTTTTTTTGAGAATGATAGATAGAGTAATACTTTTTTTCTTTTTTGAGATTTATAAACAAAGTTACAATGAGGACAATCGATTATGTCGGAAAATAATGGCCACAAAAATCAGGCAAGAAAGATGTGTATTATTTTCCTCATGAAAGGAAAAAAAAAAAAAAGGCATGCCGTGGTGGTTGGGGTAGACTAGGCTTGCAATTGGACTTCTAAGTTATGCATTTATATTCTCACATTCCCTATTACTATACGATGAAAACGAATAATATAGTACTTTGAGCAAAACCCCTTGATTAATACTCCTTCTGTTCCATATGCTTTCGGGATAACTTTTTTTTTTTTCTTGTCAGGATCAGGTGTCAAGAGAAAATAATTTTTTTAAGGAGATATAGAATTAAATACCAAAAAATTAATTTCATTTCATAATAAGAAATAGGGTAGCCAAAGTTGCATTTTTTTTTTTTTGAGAATGACAGATAAAGTAATACTTTTTTTCTTTTTTGAAATTTATAAACAAAGTTACAATGAGGACAATGGATTATGTCGGAAAATAATGGCCGCAAAAATCAGACAAGAAAGATATGTATTATTTTCCTCATGAAAGAAGAAAAAGGCATGCCGTGGTGGTTGGGGTAGACTAGACTTGCAATTGGACTTCTAAGTTTTGCATTTGTATTCGAACATTCCCTTTTACTATACAATGAAAACGAATAATATAGTACTTTTGAGCAAAACCCTTTGATTAATACTCCTTCCGTTCCATATGCTTTCGGGATAATTTTTTTTTTCTTCTCAAGATCAGGTGTCCAGAGAAAATAATTTTTTTAAGGAGATATAGAATTAAATACCAAAAAATTAATTTCATTTCATAATAAGAAATAGGGTATACCAAGTTGGATTTTTTTTTTTTTTTGGGAATGATAGATAGAGTAATACTTTTTTTCTTTTTTGAGATTTATAAACAAAGTTACAATGAGGACAATTGATTATGTCGGAAAATAGTGGCCGCAAAAATCAGACAAGAAAGATGTGTATTATTTTCCTCATGAAAGAAAAAAAAGGCATGCTGTGGTGGTTGAGGTACATAAGACTTGCAATTGGACTTCTAAGTCATGCATTTATATTCTCACAATCGCTATTACTATACGATGAAAACGAATAATATAGTACTTTGAGCAAAACCCCTTGATTAATACTCCTTCCGTTCCATATGCTTTCGGGATAACTTTTTTTTTTTTCTTGTCAGGATCACGTGTCAAGAGAAAATAATTTTTTTAAGGAGATATAGAATTAAATACCAAAAAATTAATTTCATTTCATAATAAGAAATAGGGTAGACAAAGTTGCATTTTTTTTTTTTTTGAGAATGACAGATAAAGTAATACTTTTTTTCTTTTTTGAAATTTATAAACAAAGTTACAATGAGGACAATGGATTATGTCGGAAAATAATGGCCGCAAAAATCAGACAAGAAAGATATGTATTATTTTCCTCGTGAAAGAAGAAAAAGGCATGCCGTAGTGGTTGGGGTAGACTAGACTTGCAATTGGACTTCTAAGTTTTGCATTTGTATTCGAACATTCCCTTTTACTATACAATGAAAACGAATAATATAGTACTTTTGAGCAAAACCCTTTGATTAATACTCCTTCCGTTCCATATGCTTTCGGGATAATTTTTTTTTTCTTCTCAAGATCAGGTGTCCAGAGAAAATAATTTTTTTAAGGAGATATAGAATTAAATACCAAAAAATTAATTTCATTTCATAATAAGAAATAAGGTATACCAAGTTGGATTTTTTTTTTTTTTGGGAATGATAGATAGAGTAATACTTTTTTTCTTTTTTGAGATTTATAAACAAAGTTACAATGAGGACAATTGATTATGTCGGAAAATAGTGGCCGCAAAAATCAGACAAGAAAGATGTGTATTATTTTCCTCATGAAAGAAAAAAAAGGCATGCTGTGGTGGTTGAGGTAGATATGACTTGCAATTGGACTTCTAAGTCATGCATTTATATTCTCACAATCGCTATTACTATACGATGAAAACGAATAATATAGTACTTTGAGCAAAACCCCTTGATTAATACTCCTTCCGTTCCATATGCTTTCGGGATAACTTTTTTTTTTTTCTTGTCAGGATCAGGTGTCAAGAGAAAATAATTTTTTTAAGGAGATATAGAATTAAATACCAAAAAATTAATTTAATTTCATAATAAGAAATAGGGTAGACAAAGTTGCATTTTTTTTTTTTTGAGAATGATAGATAAAGTAATACTTTTTTTCTTTTTTGAGATTTATAAACAAAGTTACAATGAGGACAATGGATTATGTCGGAAATAATGGCCGCAAAAATCAGACAAGAAAGATGTGTATTACTTTCCTCATGAAAGAAGAAAAAGGCATGTCGTGGTGGTTGGGGTAGACTAGACTTGCAATTGGACTTCTAAGTCATGCATTTATATTCTCACAAAATAAAGGCCACAAAACTCAGTCGAGGAAGAAGTATATTTCTCTTCCTCATGAAAAGAGAAAAATGCATACCGTGGTGTTTGGGGTGGACTTAAAAGGGGTGTTTGGAAACCTCATGTTTTTATCTTTTGTGTTTTGCTTCTTACTTTTTTGCCTTTTAAAGTACGGCCAGATGTATTATGAATTTGGAGAGTATTTGGGAGTTATATGCAAATTGTATTTTGCAATAGAAATATGTAGTACATTTTTGGGAGATCGGAAAATTAGTCTAAAGTCCAAAGGTAGGGCCCTATTGAGTCATTTAGTCTAGTCTAGGTTTTAATAATGTGTCTGTCCATTGATTTAAAAATGTTACTGTCTAAGGTACCTGGAGAGGACAAAAATGCCCCGTCTATCTTCGCGTGCGCGCCTCTTACTCCTCTCTCGCCCAATCGGTCTAAGGTCTTGGAAAAGACAAAAATGCCCCGTCTATCTTTGCGCGCCTCTTTCGCCTCTCTCTCTCTCTCTCTCTCCATTTGCAAATTGTATTGATTGGCCCCACTTGAATATAAATCGACTATTTAAGCAACTGCATGTGTGAATTGTGATTATGATGTTGTTCGTTCCCACACCACTTTAGTATATTCGTTCACATATTATTTTACTATACGATAAATTTAAGGGTCCTTGTATTGACAGTCCACTGCAATAGAATGGAATTCCTCCTTTTACTATTCTACAAAGTTATCTTATATTGAGCAATTGAGTGTTGGTTGGAAAATCCTGTTGGGGCAAGAAGCAGGCCATAATGACATGCTACCTTGCAAAAGCAACAAACGGGTAATTTTTACAAGAAATCTAAGAAAGAATAATGTCCTGAATAAAAGAACTGCACTAACAATATTTCATTTTTGGTGCTTCGGAATAGAAGAAAAAATGAAAGACAATGACAATTGAAAGACAATGACTCATACTTTCAAAACAAATGCCAATAGACTGTGTGGAGTACAAGTGGGATACAAACAGTATTTTCAAAGAGTTATGACAAATGAAACTTCATCAAACTTAAAGTTATGGTTAAATTCAAGCACACCTAGCATTAATCAAAAGGTTTTGTGCGAAGGAAAGTTTCTTAGATTTATGGTCAGCGATCATCTATCCAAAAAGCAAACTCTATGTATCTAAGCCAAGAGATTTTCAGTAAAACTGACTAATTATACCTTAATTTTTTGGCAACTGAAACTCGCTGATACAATAATTGAGATTGATCGAGAAGAGTCAAAGCGTTTTTGCAATCAGATCTCTCAGCGGACAAGTACTTTGCCCGGCAAGTGGATTATGTTTTTGACCTTTCTCGTTGCCAGCCAGAGTTCTACAGAGGAGGAGAATGGAATGACGAAGCAATTTTGGGAAGGTAGTAATTCTATGGAGGCAAGCCCATGAAAAACTGTCCTCACGAGCTGTTATCTCAGAAAAACTATTCCGTGGTCATGGGGCACCGTGACGTGCCCCAATACCCTTACCCAATAGGCCAATACACATTTCTGTGGAGCCATGCAAATGCTAAGTTTATACATCCCACAAAAATGTATGGTGAGAAAAGATGTGGCAAGGGCCCAAGAACAGGAAATAATTACTCGTTATCTTAGTATTCCGATGTCAACCAAAAGTGATAGACTCATAGTAGCAATGCTAATCTGCATCAGCTCTTCTCCTTATTCTCAAATGCATAATAGTTGGACCAACCCATAACTGTTTCTCTGTCTTTAAGCCCCCTTTTGAGCAGAGCAAATTCACACTCCCTTAGAGCCTTCACCATATTTTCATGGGCCAAAATGTACAACATTTACCTTTCCTCTGATATTTGAAAAAGCATTAGAGTGTAAATTTACCTTTCCTTTGATATTTGAAAAAGCTTTACGATATGAAAAGCATTAATGCTAGAACTAATATGTGCTATACTTGTTTGATGGGGTAGCCTACCCTGAGTAGGGGTGTGTTTGTTGGGATGAAAACTTGTTGATGGAATGAAATTGAGAAGGCTTACCTGGCATTATGAGCTGCCTGAAAAATTGGTCTAGGGACTCATGTAATCAAGTTGAAACTGAGCTGTTGAGCAGGTTCCAAATTCTTGGATCTAAGTAGTTGAGCAAGAAGAGCTTTGTGTTCCCTGTATTTGCAAAACAAGGCTGATACAATAGTATGGAAAATGTTCAAGTTAGTATTAGCCCAGTTATCGCCTGAAGTGCAGCAAGATGATCTGGCTAGAGAGCGCACAAGCTGAAACACGAGGGAAAAATTGTGATGATTAATCAATCCTGGGGAAGAGCAGCCCCACATCATGGCGAATTCGGTTACATGCTCTTCACTAAGGATCTGAGCATGGTTAGACTGCAGGAGCCAAAAAAGGATCCTCTTAATGACACAGAAGTGTAATTCTTTTTCTCAATCATTCCCGTATAGCCTTTGGTGTACAACTATAATGTATGGAATAATATACATCATCAAGCAAAATTGAGGTTCAGAATCACCATACATTGCAACATGTCTCGTAATTTCAAAGGACATCAATGAGACGGGAAAATACGCAAATGAAGTGCTCATTCAACTGGGGGGAGAGAGACTTTTTTTGGATCAACGGAAGTGAGATTTTATTAATCTTTGAAGTTACAGTACAAAGATGAGCAGGGAAAAAAGGCATCAATATGGAAGGTAAACGTCCCAAATTGGTTGGCACACATGCCTCCGACAATCACATACCATTCAAAACCCCAAACACTGAACAACATAAGATAAAAGGTTGGCAAGAAACCAACAATTACCGAAAAACCAACTAATGAGAAACAATGAAAACCACTACTACCAAGCACACAACAAAAAGCCCCCAGCTAATAATCTGTAATTCTGCTTGAATATACATGGGAAAACAAAAGCAGCAACCAGGGAAAGGCATCTACACAGTATTTCTGCAGTACCCAAACTCAGGAACCAAAAAAACAGCATCAGATTTTATCACATTAGGGGTCAAACCAAAATAGCAGTGCCAGTTTTCACAACAGGTGAAATATTGTATCTTTTTGTTGGTCCAATGGACCCTGATGTTTTGATTCGACCTAGGTATGCTGCCCAGGAAAAGACTGACCCGTTGGTGGTGAAGCATTCCTCCAGATCAAATCTATACTTGCTTTCCATGGTCCAAACCTTTTCTCCCATGCCCTGTACACAACTCCTATTGTGAAAACTTCAGAAGAGTGAACATTCTAAACAATGGAATCTACTCTACTTCGATTAATAGCCTCCCCATAGGGCCGTAGAGATAATAGTTCATTCAAACTTTCCTCTTCCCAAGCACGTACTGATGCGCCTGTAGATGCTTCTAACGAAATCAGATCAACACTTATAAAAGTGTGGCCCTACCTACCCAACTAACACAATATGATTCCATCCACGCCTTGCCTTGTCAATCTAGGACAGCAAAATGAAAACCACCAAAATGTAATCATGATCAAAACTACCACACGAGCACAAACCAATATCACTATGATTAACGATAAAATCAAGCCCAAAACATCAAATATTCAAGCTCTTGTCATATCTTATACTATTACACAATCAATTGATCATCCTCAAAGACAGGCTCACTATGGTCCTACCTCACATCCAAAGGGAAAAAAGGAAAAGAGGAACAAAAAAATACCAAATAAATTGAGTCTTGAGAGGCTACTACTGCAACTACGGGTAGGAAATGGTGACCAAGAAAGCTAAGTGATTCCCCTCCACGTAGCCTTATTAGCCTCGCAAACCATTGTTGGAGCAGTTTTAGACATCAAACTCGGTGTCATTCCGTAACATTTAAGAACACAATTTAAACAAAATGAATTGTTTCTTTCTTATTCTCGTTACCTTGCTTTCTACATTAGTTTTTCCAATAATTTAACCAATGTTAAGAAAAAGTAGCTTCACCTTCCTTATTTTTTGAATGGCAAGAAGGCAAATTTATAAGGCTTTACACCCGAAATTCTGAACAGCCGGGGAAATGTGTATATTTTCTTGGTTGACTAAGAAAGTAATGTAACTATATAAGAACAACATCCCAACAGCTGTGTAGTAGCAGAATTTTGGCCCACAAGATTTTTTTTTAGTATGAAACACAGTGAACATGGAATCAATATGATATAGCCCGAGGAATGACCTTTTATCCAAAGTAAACCCAGAAATGCTACTCAACCAATAAAAAATGACAAAAGAGGCAGAAGAAGGAAAACAAACAAACTACCTCTTTGGGATCTCCTTGAAGATTGACAACAATCAATTAGGAATCCTCCCTTGCTTGACGACAATCATTAAGGAATCCTCCCTTCCTAGAGTTGCTTCTCTGTTCCCCTTATTACTATTGGAGTAAGAGTTGAAGTAGTCGTTGGGGGTCGTCGTGGGTCTCCACGGGGTATTTATGACCCTACTGTGTAAGAGAAAGTTAGAGTCGTATCTTATGGACTTGGCTACAATCCAATCTCTTCTCATCCATTCTTGTCTAGTTTGATACCTACACCATTCACTTCATATTTCCTTTCGCCAGTCCTGTTATGCAAAACAGGCATTATTTACATTGTCTTTAGCAAGAACAGCGAAAACTTGATCATATTATTTCTGATAAATGTTAATTATATCCAATCAAAAAAGGAGGACTTTTAAGTACATCAACCAAGAAGAAGATTTTCAGGAAAGATAACATTACGAACCTACTAAGCAAACCAAAAAAAATATTACAATCAAGAACTGTTACGCTAACTAAAAGGCTCTATTTTGTCCTTGTAAACACTGACACCACGTTCTTCAAATCATTTGCTTTCCTGTAGTTAGCTTATCCACTTTCTCCTAGCCAACATATTCCAACGTCCAAAACTGTAAAATTTAGAACAATGTAACACAACTGGACAGAACTCAACTGGAACTCAAAAGTGAAAAGATCACAACAACAACAACAACAACATAACCCATTTAGTCCCCAATAATTGGGGGTATGGGCGGAGGATGGATAAGAGACAGACCTAACATTCGGCAATGCACAAAGTGGCTGCTCCCAAAATACCACTGAAACAGATGGATTGGAGACAAACCTAACCTTTGGCAATAAATGCACAAAGTGGCTGCTCACAGAATATCACTGAAACAGTAGTCCCCCTATACCGTCGCGTTTGCTGCGGAATCATGCCCTCAAATTAAAGCCAAAAGGCATCAAAGAGGGCAGACCCAAGAACCATTTTGATTTATGTGCACATTACCATGAGTAAAGTGATATCAGTTGCACAAGTAAATCAACTTCACACGTGTTTTTGTCATTCAAGTTTGAAACAATTTGCAATCAGAATATATATTGAATACTGGGTCTTATTAAATCTCAAAGGCAAATTGCACACTAAATTAGTACTCCTCAGTCCCATTTTAACAGTTCAGTATTTCAATTTGGACTGAACCCATGCTGGACCCACAAATGAAATCAATTTATTGTTCAAAAATCTTATATAAGTTGCAAGATGGGGTATTCATACTTGCCTCTCTCGCAAATTTCGTTGAACATGTGAAATGCAAGTATAGGGGAGCATATGGCTATTTACAAAGAAAGTTTTGGGAAGGTAAATTTGGTACCAATTTTTAACCCGGTGCGGTGATCGGGAGACCATTTTTTCCAACAGAGGATTCTGTTACAAAATTCCTTTCCCAACTCCTTTTCATAGTAGAGGATAACGAATCACCAATTCCTCTTCTAAATTGCAGAAGTCCATGAATTGTGCTATCCAATCTTAAAATTCAAAACGTCTAGTTTTAATTATCAGTGTTATTAATGCAATGATCCACATTTTCTTTTTCCCTCAAAATTCTTATGTTAGTGCCACTTTGTCCCTCAAAGACTTCCCCTGGTTCCAATTATTCAACGTGATCTCTTCGATTGATCTAAATTGCAGTAGCCCAATAACAAGAACTGGAGAACAAAAATTCCAGTCAATCAATTAACCGTGAGTAGCAGTAACGCATTGCGCGATGAAACCCTTAACGAAAAATTGAAACGTGGAACCCAAAGAGAAAATGTATCAAAAAAAAAAAATAATAATAATAATAGAAGAAATCCACAAAACGTTGAAACCCCATGAAGCAAACTAAATCAATGACCTGAACCTAGATTTGGCAAATTAAAACAAAATACCTCGATTGAGAAGGCTTGACTTTACATTGCCATGACAAAGATATCGAACAAAATTGAACGACACATAAATCACGATCGATCCCGAAATCGAAGAGAATCGCCATTGATTTCACAATCAAAGAAAGTGTTGTGTGTGTGTGTGCGCGCGTGTGTGTGTGTGTGTGAGAGAGAGAGAGAGAGAGAGAGAGAGAGACTTGGAAAGTGCCAAAGTGGCAGTGCAGAACGAAGGAGCACAGTAACAAGACGTTTCAAAGGGGTAATTTTCAGCAAGTCTAGACGTTATGAACGGTATTTTGTCTTCTAACGTTGGCGTCGGTGTCGTTTCGTTTTGCTTGTGGTTTTTTCTTGGGAAAAAGATACGTGCACCCCACATACGCATACTCCAAATGCACACCAGCACGGACGGCCGTCCGTGCATATTTTCAACGGTCCGGATTTTAAATAAATTGTTCACGCGAACAATTTGTTTGTTTGCGCAAACAAATTGTTTAAAATACGGACCATTGATTCTTGAAATGGACGATCGGGATGTATTGGTGTGCATTTGGGGTGCGCGTATGTGGTGTGCGGGTAGAATGGTTCTTTTTCTAGGGGTTTGGCTATTTGGGTCAGTTATTTGTAGGGGTATTTTTGGTAAGGAAAAGTGTGGGAAAACCCTTTGAGCTTCACCTTTCTTTAAAGTAGTAGTAAATATTTTAAACCTTAACAATAGTTCATTGGGCTGACTTTAGCATTTCTTTAAATTCAATTCTAAAAAATTCATATAGTTCGACTATGGGTACACCACTTGGTGTACACCAAATGTACGCGGGTTATGTGAGACTCTTTTTGGGATTTCACACAAACAAGCACTAGCTCAATGGACAAAACCACATGTTGATCTCGTACTCTCTCTCTCTCTCTCTCTCTCTCTCTCTGCTTTTGCAAGGACGGACGCAAGTGCAGGCTAGTCTGGACAACCACCCTACTCAAGTCTCAAAATTTTCTTATAATCATGGTAGTAATTTTTTTTACAATTATACAGGTTTGCCCGCCCAATAAATTTTTTTTTTTAGTCTTCGCCCAACCTACACTCGAATCTTGCATCTATCCCTATTCTTTTGGCTGCAGCTTACAGAAACTAAGTTGGAATGGGGGTCTTTTTTGTTGGTGATACGGAGTAGTATTTAATTCGTGATGGGTGTTTGTCTGAATTTGAGCAGATTGAGAGACTTTTTTGGTTGGTGAATCAATTAGAGGCATGTCTGTCTTATGTTTTGAGTTCTATTTCGGATTACTACTATTTTTTTGTTTGGTTTTATCAATTTGTTTTTGAGTTCTTGTATGTGTGGTTGCAGTGAGAAAATTTAAAAGTACCCAAATTCGAAAGCGAAACGGCACAACAAAAAATTCGCTTGTTTGTTTTAGATTGCAGACACATGAAACTAAGGGCTGCTTTGGCTAAAAAGTGGATTATGGTTTTTTCATTTTTTCGTTTCGTCTTTATTTAATTTTTTTTTGCATTTATTAGTTTCGCATCAAGATTTTGTGGTTTCTGGATTCCTCTCGGCGAGACAAATCTAACAAGTAACAAGTATAAAATTATGGTCAAAACTCAAATTTTTTTGAATAAAGCCGAAATACTTGGATTATTGGATAATCCAAGTATTTCGGCTTTATTCAAAAAAATTTGAGTTTTGACCATAATTTTATACTTGTTAGATTCGTCTCGCCGAGAGGAATCCAAAAACCACAAAATCTTGTTTTATTCATTTGTTTGAGTTTCAGTTCTGAGGCATTTTTTTGGGCGAATCCGAAAGGCGTGTAGCCTGTAATCCAGTGGCGTAGCTAGAAAATCACACTAGTGAAGGCACAATTAATCTATAAATGTCTCAGTACTTTGTACTCTAAAAAAATTCTTCTTCATTAAGAATCTAAGATGCCTTGATTATCATTTCAAAGGAGCCTCTTTTGACTAATATTTTAATTGACAAATGTGCCTCATAGCCTATTTGGGTATACCCTCTGAATTTCGAGGGAAGGTCTGCAGTTTGAGTTAATTAGTTGATAGATTTCAAACTCTCTTTAGTTTTTAACACGCTAAGCCCTACTAATGTATATCGTAAAGAGGAAAAAAAAGATTTACATTTTATGGTAATAACGTAAATAGTTTCGAGGCAACAATTCAGTGCATTGAAGTTTGTTTGCTAGTAACTAGTTATTTGATGGTTCTGGGGTATCGCTACTTGGTGCCCTAAAATTATTCTCCATCACTTTTTTTTCCCTCGGCCCTCATCATCACATATTTAGGTGAAATCCATATATTTAGTCTCAAGTCCCACATAAATGTGTACAGGAGAATGATGTATAAAAAAAGTCGATGTACTAATGAAATTTCGAATGCGTTTTTTTATTTCAATACAAGAGTGCAAAAGAAAGAGAAAAAAAAAAAAAGACTCCCTAAAATCCAGTGTAGGCCTGTGCCCACACTGGTCCTATAGTGGCTCTGCCACTGGTGTAATCCTTTCAAGTTCATTTTTGGACCAATCTTAATTTTACCCTTCATTTTTGTTGTTGAAATTTTAGTGAGTTTATTTGTGTTTGTATTTAATTGGTTGCCAAGAAAATTGCAGGAAAAATACCCAAGTCAGAAACGAGTATTGCAACATAAAGATATGAAATATTTTGACGTGTAGCTTTTATTGTGAATATGAACTATTTTCTCATGATTTCTTTGAAGAATGACCGAGGTCCTTAGGGGTGTTGTGGATTGAACGTGCTGTTCAATTCGTAACAGAATTGTGTTTATATTGTTGCTAGGTTTGGTCATTGGTGAGGAGCTTCAATCAGCCACAGAAGTGTAAGCCGTTCGTGAGCCGATGTATCATGCAAGGTGATCTTAAGATTGGTAGTCTGAGACAGGTAAACGTGAGATCGGGAATTCAGGCCACCATGAGCACGGAAAGGTTGGAACGGCTTCATGATGAAGAACAAATCATTGGTATCAGGATTGTTGGTGGTGATCACTGGCTCAAGGTATAGAGGATTGATCAAACTAACACACCCACGCACAAGAACTTCAAAAAAACGAGAACACAAACGATTTTACGTCGTTCGGCCCCAACGCCTATTTCATGGGAGAGAGAACAATTTTCACTATATTACAATGAGATAAAGAACACTCAACCCAAGCCCAAACTCACTTGTAGTATTTTTTATCTGTCACACACTTGCGTAGCCCGAAGCCTCTCCTTTTTGCTTGCTCGGTGTCTTAAATTTGTATGTCTCACGTCAACGAGACCTTGAAGCTTGCACAAATTTCCCACTAACTTTCCTTGCAACACCACTTTCTCATTCTTGAACACCTCAAGAACTCCATCGCTAGATGCAAAGCTACAACCATTGGAATGTAACATCCCCAGCAAAATCAAATTCTTTCTCAATCCTGGCACGTCGGACTCTGGTCAATCTCACAAACCTTCCATCGACCATCCTAAACATACCGTACACATGCCAACAACCTTATTCACCGTGTTGTTTGCCATGCTAACGGTACTTCCATCACACGCCTTATACAAATAAAAATATTTTCTATTTGAACACATGTGAAATGAACAACCGGAATCCATAACCCAATCAAAAAATGTCGTACCTTCCGAAGTCACCGTGAGCAAACCACCTTCATTTTCGGCGAAACTTTCAACAACCGCCGCTTTGGATTTTTCCTTCTCTTCATCTATCTTCGCTTTGAGCTCTGGAAAAAACTTCATTATGTGTCCCTCTTCCTCACAAAAATAGCACTTCCTTTTGTCAACGCCCTGCGACTCACCCACCTCACGAGTGTGAACACCCCTTGGCTTGGAACCATTTTGCCTCTCGGTTTCCTACCCTGGTTTTGGCCACCATTGGATGCAACCATAACACGCTCCTCCGAAAACCTTTCACTCTCATTCCTCCGCATCGACTCATGGGATAGGAGTGTAGCAACAACCTCGTCAAGCCCAAGAGTGTATTTTCTGCACATCAATGTAGTCCGGAGATGCTGACAACAATGAAACCAACAAGAGAATCGCTTTATCTTCCTCCTTGATCTTTGCACCAATGGCATCCAACTCGGATAGTAGCCGATTGAACTCATCCAAATGATCATTGAAGTTTTCTCCTTCAGACATATGTAGCACGTACAATTGTTTCTTTAACGACAACCGATTTGTTCAAGCTAGACTTGGACTTGTACCTACTCTCCAACTATGCCCAAAGTTCCGCCGGATCCGTTTCATTGATTATGGTAAAAATATGAAACAATTGCACAAAAAATATGGTAAAATTTGTTTCCCAGATTAGTAACGTGTTTAATTTAGATGACTTGTTACATTACATAATGGTAAAAAAAACTTTTTCAGAACACGTTTCAATGATTATGGTAAAAATTAGAGGTGGCAATTTTTAACCCAACCCATGAACCCAGCCAAATCCACCCACCTAAAACCCAACCCAACCTACCCATATTACAGTGTGGGTTGTAAATGGGTGAAGCCATGTTTGCCCATATTTAGATGGATTTACATGGGTTCAAAATGGGTTGAAGTTGAACGCATACTCCCATAGTATCAATGGGACTGATACCTTGGTTACAGGTTTCCTAGTGGCATCTTGGAATTGCCAATGACCATGGAAGTATGTTTCATACATAAGATGATCCAACGCCAGTCCTACCTAAACCCAAAATCAATTATGGACAAGTCCAGTAATGTGAGGGAAACCTATGATTCATTCATTGGAATGAATCATCTTGAAAATCAATTGATATTTAATTAAATGATATTTAAGCAGAGATGACAATTTTAAGTCCCACCGTAGCAGTTGGCACGACGGTCTTGATTCCCACCGTGAAAATCAATTTCAGGCTTCTCTCTCCTCCCAATCTTCTCTCTCTTCAATTGTTGATTAAAGTTATTTGGTACAGTACATCTATTTGCAAAAATATTACTCCTATATATATACATCTATGTTTGTGAGAAATAGAGAGAGAATTCAATATTAGTATCTTTTTGGTTTCTAGAGTGAGAGTATTCAAAAAGGAATCTGAGGAAAAAAAATCAAAAGTATTGATTACAAAAAACAACACTATTAATTAATTCAAAATGTATTTAGCAAATTTGAGTTCATGTAGTCTGGGAATTAATTGGAAGGCCTCAATTTAATTAATGATTCACTAAATTGGTTAATTGGCGGTGCCGACGTCGTACCCCTTCAACGCATTCAGGCTGTCCAACTAATTAAGATTCATTCTCTCATTTCATACTGTGCAACATAATTCCAAATATAATTTCCAAAACTTAAACCGTTATTTCTACGGGAAATTACTGGCCGGTCCCAGTTTTTGAGTTTGCTTCCGTGGAGACCCCCTTTTGTCTTTCACTCCTTTATAGGCCCAGCACGCGGGTGGATGGCTCATGAACAGTATTTGTACTGTATTACCCACTCTCTCTCTCTCTCTCTCTCTCTCTCTCTCTCTCTCTCTCTCTCTCTCTCTCCCTCTCTCCTACGCACATGACATGCACCATATTACCCTCTCTCTCTCTCTCTCTCTCTCTCTCTCTCTCTCTCTCTCTCTCCTCTGCCTACGTACATGACATGCAACACTCAACACACATATCCTGACACAATTAACTCTCTCTCTCTCTCTCTCTCTCTCTCTCTCCTTTTTATTTTTGAAACTTTAAATATGTATAACTTTTAATTTGTATATCCGATTTTGAAAAAAAAATATATTTTTAGAACCTACTCGACGAGATCTATTAAACGAGATCCATTGTGAATATGAAATTATGCATACAAAAAAATTATTTTTTGGGGGTGTGAATTATTTCAAAAGTGTGAATTTGTGTGCTATTTGAGAGATGTGAATTGTTCAAAAGGGTAGTGAATTCTTCCATTTTGAAATATGTGAATTCTGCATTTGAGGGCTGTGAATTCCTTTTTTTTTGGGGAGTGAATTGTGTATTTTGGGAAGTAAGTTGCAATGTGCGAATTCTACATTTAAGAGTTGTGAATTCTTCTAGTTGGAGGGTGTGAATTCTACATTTGAGGGGTGTGAATTTTTTCTTTTGGGGTGTGAATTGTGTTTTTGGAGAGTGAGCTGTGATGTGTGAATTCTTCCATTTGAGAGGTGTGAATTCTTTCATTTTAGAGGATGTGAATTGTTCAGAATGATTGTGAATTCTTAATTGATGGGTATAAAATAACTTTTTTTTATATGTACAAAATTTCACATTCAAAATGGATCTTGTTTTAAAGATCTTATCAAGTAGATTTCAAATATATAATTTTTATAAAAAAATAAATTCTATAACAAAAGTTATTTTATTTTAAAATCAAAAATAAAAAAAGGTTTGAAGTATGTAGTAGAATTGATTGCACAGCACTAGAGATAGAGAAAGAGGTTTGGGGTTTGACGTATAGTACTAGAGAGAGAAAGAGAGAGAGAGAGTGTAAAAAAGCAATGATGACGTACAGTAATTGATTGTACTGGGAGCCGAAATATGTGTGTGAGAGAGAGAGAGGAAGTAATGATGACGCGAGCAACAGTGGAGAGAGAAATAATTTTGATACACGCGTGAAAGGGCTTGAATGAACAGAGATTGACACGCGGTGGGTTTATATGGAAGAAGAGTCACAAAAGTGGGCCGGCCAGTCACAACCCCTTATTTCTATTACACACTAAAAAAAAAAATGGGTTGGGTCAGGTTGGGTTGAGTTTGGCTTGACCCATATTCAACCCGTCCATATGCAACCTATTCACTTTCAACCCATATTCAATCCACCCATATTCAACCCATAACCCATACCAACCCACTCAACCCACCCATTTGCCACCTCTAGTAAAAATGTTAGCCAATATCACAGAAAAATATGGTAAAATGTGTCTTTATATCAGTGCTTAATTCCTATGACTTATTCATGGTAAAAAATTTGTCTACAACAAATTTCAATGATTATGGTAAAATCTGTAACCAAAAACACAAAAAATATGGTATAATTTGCACATGCAGCAATGTGTCAACTACCCGTATCTACTAACCTAACAAGCCAACAACGCTTACCAAATTTCCGTACAAATGGAGCACGTTGGAAAAGCGAAGAAGACGAGACCCAATTGGAAAGACGACGGAGAAGTTTATAGAGCTCAGGTCATCAACGTTGATTTGGGATGGACATTTGTCAACGACGAGTTGGAATTTCGACGGGTGAAGATTTGGGACAGCAAGGGTACAAAATTTAGGATGCCTATTAGTCGACACCGAGTTTGCCTAGAGAGAGTATTGTCGACGGCGGCTTGGGACCGCGAGAAATGAAGGTTTGTGATGGCAATTTGGGACCGCTTGGTGAAGTTTTCTGGCGTTGCAAATTTGTTTTCTAGGGTTTAAATGGGGAGGAAGACTCGCAAAATTGGGGGGATTCGATTTTATCACCAAATCCCTAAATTCCAGCTTAAGTCCTCAAAAGTTTGAATTCATTTTCCCGACCCATAGGGTATACTCTCAATTCAATCCTCAAAAGTTTGAATTCAGTCCCAAATCGCCTAATATATGTACAGTAAAGGGTAATATTGGGTTTATTTGAATTTTAGGATGAAAAGATAACTTCAAAAAAAGGATACGATGATAACACAAGTTCAAGTTCAAGTGACAGAGGATTAATATTTAAGTGCCCGATGTTTTTTCCCTCATGAAAGGAGAAAAATGCATACCGTGACGGTTGGGGTGGACTTACTTACAATTGAACTTCTGTGTCACACATTTACTCACAAAATAAAGGCCACAAAACTCAGTCAAGGAAGAAGTATAGTTTTTAAACTCAAGAGAAACAACCAGCGGATTTTGGTGTTCATGGAACTGCTCGTGCAGTAATGCTCACCCTTTTTAATTCAAAGTGCTGCAATTACAGCTTGTAGCTTAATGCTAGTAATCCCTTTTTTACTTGACTTTGAAGTCACAATAACCAAAGGATCACCTCACTCAATTAGGAACCTGATGGCTATGAAAAAAGATTGGGTTTTGGTATTGACTGGCGAGATAAATATATAGAAAAATACACAGTTTTGATGCATTGTTAATACTTTTCAACTCACTTTAACACAAAGAAAATACCTTTTTTTTTTGGGTCCTTTTTCCTGCCTTTTGAAGGCCATTGGGCTGGTATTAGCATTTTCCAAAAACACATCAATCGCATTAGTATCCTTTGCACCCAACACAACCACAAGAAAGATAATGGACCATCAAAAAGAAAGAAAGAAAAAAGGATGGGAGAAAGAGAGAGAGGAAGGAAAATACTCTAATAATTACTGTAATACTTAATTGCATAAGTTAGCCCTTTTTTACTTGACTCTGAAGTCGCAATAACCAAACAACAATGGGTACACCACTCAATTAGGAACCTGATGGCCATGAAAAAAGATTGGGTTATGCTATTGACAGGCAAGATGAATTAAAAAAAATATACAGTTTTCAATACACTGTTAACACTTTTTAAGGAACTTTAACGTAGGAAATTACCCTCTTTTTGTACTTTTCCTTCCTTTCAACAGGCCATTGGGCTGTTATTAGCATTTTTCAAAAAGACATCAACTGCATTAGTATCGTTCGTACCCAACACGTCCAAAGGAAAGATAATGGAGGACCCATCGAAAAGAAAGGCAGAAAAAAGATGGGAGAAAGAGAGAGGAAAGGAAATACTCTAATAATTAGTACTTAATTGTATAAGTAATCCTTTTTTGACTTGACTTTGAATTTGTAATAACGAAAGGTTCACCTTATCCAATTAGGAACCTGATGGCCATGAAAAAATATTCGGTTATGCTATTGATAGGCAAGAAGAATTTGAGAAAACACAATTTTCAAAGTTTTGTTAACACTTTTTAAAGCACTAGCTCATAGAAAATATTACTATTTTTTTGTCATCTTCCTGCCATTTGACACCCTATTGGGCTATTATTATCAATTTTCAAATAGACATTCGATCGCATTAGTATCTGTCATACACAACACATCCGAAGGAAAGATAATGGAGGACCCATCGAAAAGAAAGAAAGAAAAAAGGATGGGAGAAAGAGAGAGGAAAGCAAAGACTCTAATAATTATGTTCAGAAGCACGCGTGGACTAAACAAAATAGTACTCGCCCCAGTCTTGACTCTCACGTGTAGTTTTCGCATTTTTATTTGAATATGGATACCTTTTCCAAACTTCTCTTATACTGAATATAAAAGTTTCATTTAGCTAACTCACATGAAACTCGACTAATTCTTTGAGACCACTTTCATTGTCCTCTAGCGGGGGCCTCATTTAAGACTCTAACAAATACTGATAGGAGGTTTTGAACCCAAGAATGCCATTACCAGTTTTTCAGCAACTAAGGGGTGGAATGATCATTTATGGTCTTCAAAGTGGTTAAACATTTTTTTTGGGGTAAATAGTGGTTAAACATTTTCTTTCTTGTCAATTGTTTTCTCATGATTTTGGCCTTCAAGGTTGAGCAGCTGTTGTTTCTTTTGTTATGATGAATTTTGTTAGTACGTTGTTAGGTTTGGTCACTGGTAAGGAACTTCGATCAGCCACAAGAAGTATAAGCCCTTTTGTTTACGAAAGAACTTCAAAGTGGTTAAACATTTTCTTTTCCAAAGAACTGGGATGACTGTTGGTAAAAAATCTTGATTCATTCACCCACAAGCTTTGTAGAAGATTGGTTGGAGCAGAAATCTTTCTCTTCGACATTCACACAAGTTTTGCGCAAAGTTTCTGCTCATGGCTTAGCGGTTTTTCATCGTCTTTCCAATTTACTTGTGCTGTTCTGCTGTTCTTATAGTGCTTTTGAGCTTTGCCTTGTCCTACTATTCCGACAATTCCACGATTAACATGACAGGCAAGATGCCTAATAAGCTTTGCAACAGAAATGGAAATCGTGGATTGAATTCAACCAGAAATCCCCAATTAGGGTCTGCTTTATTGATATCTTTTGATTACAATTGGAAGAGTATTACAGGAATAGAGAAATTGAAGGGGAGAGATAGACTAGAGGGAAGAAGATGTAACTAGAAAAGAGAGGGAAATGAGATTAGAAGTAATCTGCTTAACCACCCCTTTTCACTTACACGACACCCCTCTTAATACTCTCTCTCCCCCACGTGTAGCGAACGTGTAACTGACTAACAGAATTACAGAGAAAGAAGTACAAGAATCACACTGTTCCCCCTATATTTCCAGTCATAATGCAGTAGACCCCCATCTTATCATCACCCACTTCTCCAAGAGCAACCTTGTCCTCAAGGTTGAAAGTCTGGGAAGCGCTGCTGCAAATCATACCAAGATTCCCATGTAGCATCCTCTGGGATGGAGTTAGTCCACTGGACCAAAACCATAGTATGAGGTCGGTTATGTCGTTTGATCAATTTGCGATCCAAGATAGCAAATGGTTCCAGTTGTAACTGCCCATCTTCCCCAGTCAGAGGTAAAGTTGTCTGGACCACAGTGTGATGACCCAACTTCCTTTTTAACAAGGACACATGGAAAACTGGGTGAATGCAGGAAGAATCTAGCAGAGCTAGCTTGTAAGCCACAGGACCTATTCGTTGAATGACCTCATAAGGACCAAAGTACTTTGGAGCCAGCTTGGCAGTCCTTTTGAAAGCCATAGTGACCTGTCTAAAGGGTTGAAGCTTGAGGTATACCCAGTCACCCACTGCAAACTCTCTTTCAGTTCTGCGAGCATCAGCAATTTGCTTCATCCTATTCTGAGAAACAGCCAAATGTTCCTTGAGTAATTTGAGCATTGTATCCTTATCTTTGAGCAAAGCTTCTGTGGCTGCAACGGTAGTGCCCCCAGGAGCATAGTGCTTGCAATTAGGAGGAGGCTGACCATATAATGCCTCATATGGAGTGATACCAGCAGTAATGTGATAGGTGGTATTATACCACCATTCTGCTAGTGGAAGCCATCGGACCCAACCTGTTGGTCTATCACCTGCTAAACACCTTTGGGACCCTTCCAAGCACCTATTCACTACTTCAGTTTGACCATCCGTCTGAGGGTGATATGCAGTACTTAGGCATAGTAGAGTACCCTGAAGACGAAATAATTCTTTCCAGAAGGTGCTAGTGAAAATGGGGTCTCTGTCTGACACAATAGTGTTTGTCATTCCATGTAATTTGAATACATGATCTAAGAAAGCTTGAGCAACTGTTGTAGCAGTGTAAGGATGAGTCAAAGGGATAAAGGGGCATACTTACTTAGCCGGTCTACAACCACAAAAACTACTGTTTTATGGGATGACACAAGAAGGCCCTCAATAAAATCCATGGAGATGTCACTCCACAACCTTGTTGGGACTGGCAGTGGTTGTAGGAGGCCTGGAGAAGCTACTGTCTCAGTCTTGTTTCACTGACAGGTATCACACTCAGCCATAAACTTAAGTGTATCTTGTTTCATTCCCTTCCAAAAGAAAGCTTGTTTGAGTCTGTGATAGGTTCTCAATCCTCCTGAGTGGCCCCCAGTTGGACTGGCATGGTGTTCTTTGAGGAGCATGAGCCTAAGCTACACATCTTTGCCCACCACCAATTTAGTTTTGTAATACAACATGTTATGTTGCCATAGGTAAGAGGAATGATTGTTGGGATCTTGCTGCAGGTCATTGCAAATCTGGGTCATTGTGCCAACTATCTTGAAGAGCTTGCACCCAATTACACACAACCACAGAAAGTGTGGCCAATGTGCCTGTGGTGTTTTCTTCCCTAACCCTGGAAAGTGCATCAGCAGCTGCATTTGTCTTGCCACTCTTGTATGCAATTTCATAGTCAAATCCCATCAGTTTGGACAACCATTTCTACTGCATAAGAGTGGTGACTCGTTGCTCCAAAAGAAATTTGAGGCTTTGGTGGTCAGTTCTGATAAAAAAAAAATCTCCCCAACAAATAGTGTCTCCATTTTGTAACTGACTTTACCTGTAACGCCCCGCATTTTTGGGATACGTTATGGATTATTATTACAATTTAAAGTCGGTCTTAAACAGTAATAATAATAACCAAAAATACATATAGATGATCTATCCTTCACAGATTACAAAAAAAATAGACTGGGTGGACTTTACGGCTCCGCAAATCTCTCCGCCTGGTGGATCTCCATCTCGGCAGCTCCTCCGGCTCCGTGTTCTCCGTAGAGGTTCACCTGTCCATCGTGATAATCTAGCATAATACGTCAGAGTCGCGAAGCAACATCGTGGTATTATGCCAGGGCAACACCGTAAGCGAGGACGCTCAATAGATACCCTACCCCAACCTTAAACTAGCAATTCTAGAACAATATTGTAGGTAGCAGGTAAATAGTTGAAAATCATTTATCAAAACAGTAAGTTCATGCGTGTCAATGCATCAATATCAAATCAGATCAAATCAGAGTGCAGCTTTAATAAAATCAGTATCCCGTTTCTTTAAAAAAAATCAGAGTACAGTATCAGTATCTTGTTTCTTAAAAACAATTCAGAGTACAGTATCTTGTCCTGAATGCGGTTGGAATATCTTGTTCATGAGACACATGAATATTGCCGGAGCATTCATCAATCCAAACGACATGACCACGAACTTGTAGTGTCTGTATCTTGTCCTGAATGCGGTCTTCGAGATGTCCTCATCTCGTACTCTCAACTGATGATATCCTGATCTTAGATCAATTTTCAAGAAACAAGTTGCTCCCCTCAACTGATCAACTAGGTCATTTATTCTAGGCAGTGGATAGCGATTCTTGATCGCAACTTGGTTCAGTTGCCTATAGTCAATGCACAGTCGTAAGGTTCCTTCTTTCTTCTTCACGAACAGTGCAGGTGCTCCCATGGTGAAGTACTCGGTTTGATGTATCATTTCTCTGACGACTCTTGTAGTTGGGTCTTCAATTCCTTCAGTTCTGTCGGCGCTATATGGTATGGGGCTATCGAAATTAGGGCGGTTCCAGGTTGAAGCTTGATGGTAAAATTGATCTATCTTCGTGGCGGTTAATCCAGGTAGATTGTCAGGAAATACATCAGCATACTCGCAGATGATGTGTGGCAGTCCTAACTCCTCACGGTCAGATTCTTGCCATCCGAACAGTTGGTTCTGCCATTTCAAATGTCCAATCACCGGATTCACAATCTATCTATCCCCCTTAACACGAAAGCATGTCCTATCAGGGGTGAAAGCCGTTACTACCTTTTGATGGCAATCAACGACAGCTCGATGAGTTGACAGCCAATCCATCTCCATAATTAAGCAGAAGTCAGCCATCTCGATCACGCGTAAGTCACAAGTTAGTCGGATATTACTTACTTCTAACTCGCAGTCTCTACTGGTTAGATTAACTGGTAAACTAGTGCTTAAGGGTGATGCTATTGTCATTTGGTTCTCTAGGGGTTCAGTGTCTAACCCTAGCGCAGATACGCATGCAGCTGATATAAACGAACACGATGCTCCAGTGTTAAATAAAGTTTGAACGCAGGTACTAAACAGTAGGAGTATAGAGTCTAGCGTATGGTCCTGGAGAAGGTACCGGTAGCGATGGCTGTGCGGCAGTCGAGGTGGTAGCGTGCCAGGACGGTGGGAAAGACGGCTCATCGGCATAGTCATAAGCTAAGAGAAAGCAAGTACTTGTGTGAAATTGTGTTGTGTGTTAAGTGAAAACGTGAGAATGGTGCTAAAGGAAGTACAACCAGGTTTACTAAATACTTGCTTAATTGATACAACCGACAGACTTGTAGGTTTGCTTACAACCGAGGTTTACTTATAATACAACAAAAGGTTACCCTCTCATACTAGAAGTGAAAACAACATTTTATTTAAAAACTGAACTATGGCTAGGTTCCAATCTTCTCAGTCATCTGGTCAACTTCATTCGGAGCATTCAAGGAAAATACATTCTCGGCATGCTTTCTTTTCTGGCCTAGTATTCTGTTGTATAGGTTGCTTCCCAAAGCTCGGATTGGCAAAGTCAATCTGTTGATATTGCTGGGGCTGCTGATATCCATAATCCATGGGTCCTACTGTCCTAGGACAATTACGGCTGATATGCCCAAAGGCTTGGCAGTTAAAGCATCGGATTGTTGAGTTGTCGTGTGCTGATCCCGACGGTCCTTGCCTTCGGTCACCCCTTTTCCAAGGCTGGGTGTTAATCTGAGCAGGGTTAAGTTTGGCTGGGTAGGGCCCACGATTGTTGTTGTTATGCACAGTCTTGATAGGTCCTCCCGAACTATTTCCTTGGCGTATCACCCTGGTGTTAGTCTCCTCCTTCCTCGGGTGGGGGCAGTTACGATTGAAATGTCCAATACTTGAGCAATTATAGCATCGGGCTATTGTGCTACCTCGTCCAGAATTTTTGGATGATCCTTGCTTGGAATCATTCCTCCTCCAGTGCTGGTTGTTTGGTGGGGGTCGGTTCGCGTTGAGTGCAGCAATGAAGGCTTGCACGAGTTGTGTGAAGTCAGGGTTACCGTTGGTTCCGTTGGACGAGCCCTCACCATTGTTACGCATAATCGCCATTCTAGAGTTGGAAATTCGTAGGGAAATTCAGTCTAGAATACCCTTTTTTGAAAATAATAGCACAACACTACGGCTAAAATCTAAATTCGGAAAGGATTTACTGCTGCTAAATGTTATCTTTGAGCACATATTTATACTGAAACTGACATGTGAGCAGGACACATGTCACAAACAGTCAAATCCTAAGTGTTCTTACGTTTCGCTTCCCTACGCTTGGTAATGGCTCATATATGCCTATAACTACACCGTTAGCAAATAGGATATTTTTAGAGTAGCAAAAGTACAAAGTACGGACATTTATTCAGGTTACGCTGTCGGAAAGTGATCTACCCATTCTACCCAAGGCCGAGTGTTGGAACCTAGGGCTCTGATACCACTTGTAACGCCCCGCATTTTTGGGATACGTTATGGATTATTATTACAATTTAAAGTCGGTCTTAAACAGTAATAATAATAACCAAAAAATACATATAGATGATCTATCCTTCACAGATTACAAAAAAAAATAGACTGGGTGGACTTTACGGCTCCGCAAATCTCTCCGCCTGGTGGATCTCCATCTCGGCAGCTCCTCCGGCTCCGTGTTCTCCGTAGAGGTTCACCTGTCCATCGTGATAATCTAGCATAATACGTCAGAGTCGCGAAGCAACATCGTGGTATTATGCCAGGGCAACACCGTAAGCGAGGACGCTCAATAGATACCCTACCCCAACCTTAAACTAGCAATTCTAGAACAATATTGTAGGTAGCAGGTAAATAGTTGAAAATCATTTATCAAAACAGTAAGTTCATGCGTGTCAATGCATCAATATCAAATCAGATCAAATCAGAGTGCAGCTTTAATAAAATCAGTATCCCGTTTCTTTAAAAAAAATCAGAGTACAGTATCAGTATCTCGTTTCTTAAAAACAATTCAGAGTACAGTATCAGTATCTCGTATCACTTTCTCTTAACAATATTCTTCTTCAAATTTCAACCATGTCAACATCTCACAACTCTCGAAAGTTATTAGCCCGTTCTACAACCCCGTTCTAACGGTCACCAACCTTTCCGTTCGAAGGTTCGGCCACCCATATACTGACTCCTGCAGTATGAGTTCCGCTAACTCCGCGTCACACACGACATAGTCCCGGCTACCCATATCACTGAATCCCCACCAGTTTGTTTATGAGGTCCGCTTGCTATGTGTTGTACTGAGTAAGTTCTAACCGTCAAATTCGCCCGCGGAATTTGAGGAGAAACTTCAAACAGCACTACCGTATAGTTCCATTGAGCTTTGGCCACCAGTTCACCCCGGGGAACTGAGGCGGGACTCTAATGGCAGTATTATCTAAATTTTAATCACGGCATCATTTTCATTCTCATCTCTATTTCTTCTTGTAAAAACAATCGATCATTTCCTTGAAAAACGTGTCGGGTCGTACCGTCTCGGAAAACGTGCACATGCCATATTACATAAAAATCTTCCGTTTAGAAATCGTTTCACGATAAACTTTTCGTTTAAAAATATTTCACGATAACCGTGTTACTAAAAGACAAAAGTTCTTTCTTCCGATAATTTAAAACTGTGGACGGCCCACCGGATCGGGGTGTCTACAAAAACAACATTAAAAGTTATGCTCACTTTGGATTTTTGTTGGCGTATTTTAAGAACCATTTGTCGAGTCGCCACTTGGTTTTGGCTAAACCAAGAAAGAAAACCCTACTAGAAAACTCCAGTAGTTGAATCCGTTTGGCGTGTTTTAAGATCCGTTCGTCGAATCGCCACTTGGTTTGGGCTAAACCAAGAAAAAGCCTGACTAGACATGCTAGTCATAGATTCTATTTGTTAATCTGCATAGATTAAGAATATTTATTCAATAATCCCAGAAAATCTCATTTCATTTGAAAAGCTCTTTTCTTCAGAAAATCGGTCGGGCATTATAACTGCGTAAATTTGAAAAGTCGATTTTCATTCGGGCATTACAACTGGGTAATTTAGTTTTCCAAAAGTCCATCGGACATTATAACGGTGCATTTTGATAGTCAATTTTAAATCGTGCATAGTAACGACTAAGTGTGATTTTCAAAGTCTAATTGTTCATAAAATCACTAATCACCAACATAATCACGTTTAATCATATTTAGGCATGTTTAAGCAAAATAATAACATCATTAATATGAACTAGTAAATACTAATCTAAAGTTAAGATAAAGTATCTACCTTAATTCCGATGATTAGTCGGAAGCCGATAAGCTAGTTGAATTCCGGCGGCATAACGACTAGTCGACCTCCGTTCAAACGCTTTCTAGCTAACTTATTTTACCTTTCTAAGATCTAGGGGTGGTCGAGAGTGGTGGAGTGTGGTGGTTTAGGATGAGTTTCAAGAAGAACACTCAAGAACTCACTTAAGAACACTAGAAAGCACAAAGTGGAGAAGTTGGGAGATTTTGGTGTGAGAAATGAAACAAGGTGACTGAGCTATTTATAGAAGATTGTAATTAGGTAAGTAGCCTAACTTGTTAGGTAGCCAAACTTGTTAGGTAGCCTAAATTTCTCTCTCATTAACTCACAAAAATACAAATTAGGTTTAGTAAAAGTAAAGTCAAAATTGGTAGAAAAGTCAAATTGAGCACATGCCTAATTATGGTTTTTCCAAAATAGAAATAGGCTAGTCATAATAGGACAAAATAGGAGTTGGGGGAATTAGTAGGTCTTCCGGACGCGATGTAGTAAAATACTCGGTGTGCACGCGTTGATTTTACGGCGCGGAAAAATAAATAAAAGGAAATAAACAAACTAGATCTAGTTTCATTCAAATTATTAAAACTAAATAATAAATTATTTTATTTAGCAATATTAAAAATAACTAATCGAATTAATAAATCGAAATTTTTTATTTACGAAATTTCGGGTTATTACATTACCACAGCAAGGAGCTCCTTCTCATACGTAGATAACCCCAAACTAGTAGGGGATAGTGCCTTGCTATAGAAAGCTATTGGCCTCCCCTCCTGCATGAGGGCAGCTCCAATGCTCTTGCAGAGGCATCACACTCCAAAACAAAAGGCTTTGTGTAATCTGGCAGGGCTAACACTAGAGCAGAGGTCATGGCCCTTTTGAGCTAAGCAAAAGCCTTTTCAGCTTCTTCACCCCATCTAAATGAATCCTTCCTGAGTAATAAGTTGAGGGGTTGACATATTTTACCATAGTCTTTGATGAATCGTCTGTAATAACCCATCAATCCAAGGAATCCCCTCAAAGCCTTAAGAGATTGTGGAGTGGGCCAACTAACCATGCTATGTATCTTAGTTGATTCGGCAGAAATTCCTTGTTTATCTATGATATGCCCCAAGTACTCCACTTCTGACTGTCCAAAAGCACATATGGGCAGTTTTGCAAATAGTTGTTGTTCCCTTAGTTTGGTTAAAGTCATGGACACATGTTGCAAATGGTCTGACCAGGTCTTACTATAGACCAATATATCATCAAAAAAGACCAAAACAAATTTCCTCAAATAAGGTCTAAACACTTCATTCATCAAGCTTTGGAAGGTGGATGGGGCATTGGTTAAGCCAAAAGGCATTACCAAGAATTCGTAATGACCCTCATGAGTCCTGAATGCAGTTTTGTCTATGTCATTTGGATGCATCCTAATCTGATGATATCCAGAACTGAGATCAAGTTTTGAAAAGAATTCGGCTCCATGGAGCTCATCTAGGGGTGTAAGCGAACCGAGCCGTTCGCGAGCTCGGCTCGGTTCGGCTCGGTAACGGCTCGACTCGACTCGGCTCGAGCGGTAAACGAACGAGCTCGAGCCAGGAAATTTGGCTCGTTTGGTAAACGAGTCGAGCCCGAGCTACGTATGGCTCGGCTCGAACCGGCTCGCGAGCCAGGTATATATATACTATTAGCCATTAGGGTTCCTGCCTCTTTACTTCCCCACTCATCAGTTTACTCATCTTTCAAAACAGAGAGAGAAAAAGAGAGAGAGAGAGAGAGAGGGGCGATCCCAGGCGTAGCCTACCCCGAACCTCGCCGTCTCCAATCCGACTCTCCGGCAACCTCCGATCATCGAGCAACTGAAAGAGAGGTGATCTCAGTCTCATCTACTTGTCGAGCTTTCTCTAATCTGGTAAGAAATCTGTCCCTATATTCATATTTCTCTTAGTCCTCACTTTGAAAATGGGTTCCTATTTCCTAGTTCCTACTGTTATGATCTACTCTTTTGAAACTAAAAACCCATTTTCTTCGTCAGTTTGATGTTAGCCCTAAATTTTTCTAGAGGTCTGTTTCACTCCTTTCATTTTTCTACTGATTCACATGCATCAAACACCGTGTAGAGATTTTTTGCATTACAATTAACTTTGCAACCAAACTGGGATTCTTTGGTAAGATCATTAGGTTGGATACAAAGCCACCATTACACTGCTTCAAATTCTCCACCGAAAAATATAATATAATTTATTGTTAAACAAAGTAATTCCAAGTTCCAAGTCTACCACTACTAGTAATCAAACACGTGTTTATTTTCATGGGTTTTTGTTGGATAACTTGATTTCTTGATATTAAGTTAGTATTTCCTTATTGTTCTGTGTTTTTTGAGACATATAAACAAAGCTCATACTATTTTTTAGACAGATTATTGATATTTTCGGTTGTTTATGTTGAATCTCAGGGTTGTTCTGGTGAAGGTTGGGATTGGGAGATTAACTTCTCTCTTCGATCCACTTTGGTGTGGTTAGTTATCTGATTATCTCCTCATCTACTTGTTGTTTTAATTACATATAGTTGATTAATTATTGGATAACTTTGTAATTGTAGATATGTCTGATAGACAATTTCATCTCACTTCACCACTACAAGATTCAGCACTACAAGATTCTTGCACACAATTTTCATCATTTGAGGATTCATCGACTAGTCCAATCATGGCTAACGGAAATGAAGATCTGAATGAGGCTGCTGTTGGGGTAGAGTCGGTAGACTTGACGGGGAATGAAAATTTTGTTGAAGTTGTTGATGAAGAGGAGCCTAACCCATTTGAAAAGAAAGCTAGAAAGCGCACATCAGAAGTTTGGAATGATTTTGATGAGGTGACTCTTCAAGATGGAACTAAGAAGTCTCAATGTAAATTTTGCAAACAAAAATTTGCCATTCAAGCATCTGGTTGTACTACTCAGCTTCTTAGACATCGAGGAAAGTGTGTGCAACGTCAACTTGCTGTTGGACGAGTAGAGAAAAAGCAAAAGACTTTATCATTTGAGACAGGTGGATCAGATAGTGGGAATCTTACGACCTTCACATATGATCATGCAAAAGTAAGAGAAGCTGCTTCGCATATGATACTTTACCACGAGTATCCGTTTATGCAAATGGAACATGTTCTATTTAACAAGATGATGAAGACGGCGACTCCTCATTGGGCAAAGATAAGTCGTGCCACTGCCAAAGCTGATTGTATGTCGACTTACCAAATACAAAAGAAGAAGTTGAAGACGTCGTTGAAGAGTGTTGGAAGAATTAGCATTACAACAGACATGTGGAAGTCCAACTCGCAAAAGATCTCATATATGGTTGTCACTGGTCATTTTGTTGATGATGCTTGGAAGTTACAAAAGCGTGTGCTCAACTTTTGCAATGTGCCACCTCCACATTCAGGGGTAATTGTTGCTGATGCTCTTCACAAGTGTTTTGTTGAGTGGGACATTGAAAGTAAGGTGGCTAGCATCACGGTGGACAATGCTAAATACAACGATGTTGCTTTGAGGAACTTGAAGTCGACCTTTAAGTTGTTAAAGAAGAAGTTACCTTTGGATGGTAAACTTTTCCATGTGCGGTGTTGTGCACACATACTTAATCTCTTGGTGCAAGATGGGCTTGGTGAAATTAAAGAAATCACGGATTGTATTCGGGATGGTGTGAAGTATTTACTACACTCTGAAGCGCGCCTAAGTCAGTTCAGTCAGATTGCTAAGCAGCTGAAATTGACTTCAAGGAGTCTAATCTTAGATTGTCCTACACGATGGAATTCAACTTATAAAATGTTGTCTGCTGCCTTGGAGTTCAAAGATGTTTTCCCTAGGTACAGTGAAAGGGACGTGGGATTTGTATATGTGCCTAGTTCTGAAGAGTGGGAGAAAGTTGATCATGTGTGTCAATTTTTGGTTATTTTCAATGACGTGACAAATATAATCTCTGGATGTGAATACCCAACTTCCAATTTGTTTCTCACCGAGGTTTGGAGAATTAAAGAAATCTTGGATAAAAAGTCAATGGATACATTGGATTACCTGAGATCAATGGCTTTAAAGATGAAGCTAAAATTTGACAAGTATTGGGGTGAGTGTAATCTAGTGATGGCTATCGGTGCAGCATTGGATCCAAGATACAAATTAATGCTCATTGGGTTTTGTTTTCCGGATATATATGGTGAAGATGCTCCTGCCAACATTAATATGGTGCGTGAATCTCTCTATAAGCTTTACAATGAGTATGTTGCTATGCATTCCCAATCATATGTTGAGCAAAATTTGCAGCAAAATAGTGTAGACGTTTGTTCTCTTAGTAGTGTGTCACAAGGGAAAAAAGTTGTCACCGGTAGATCAAAATTTGAGTCCTTTGTGAGACAAACCGATAACATTCAGCCTACAAAATCAGATTTGGACATTTATCTTGAAGAAGGTGTTTATAGATGTGTTTCACATGGTGAAGAAATTGTGGATCCTCATTTTGATGCATTGGAGTGGTGGAAAGCAAATACTCTCAAGTACCGAATATTGTCCAAGATGGCATGTGATATATTATCGATTCCTATTACCTCGGTGGCCTCGGAGTCCACTTTTAGTGCGGGAGGTAGAGTAATTGATCCATATCGTGCATCATTGGCAACGGAAAAGGTTGAAGTGTTACTTTGTGGAGCTGATTGGGTACTCGTACTACATGGACTTAAGAAGGGATCCAATGTAAGTACAATTTATTATTGTTCTATAATGCATTTGTGTGAATAACATATACTGAGATAGTGAGATTAAATGGTTGTCGCTTCTTTTGATAGGCCAAAGAGCCAACTCACAAGGAGATCATTCTACCTTAATGGAGTAAGAGTAGATGTTTTGGAAAGTCACAACTCACAAGGAGATCAAGACAGTTGATAGATTATGATAGTAAGTTTTTTTTCCCTTTTATAGTATTTTAGTATTGATTCTTGTATTGTTGTGATTGTGACTAGTTACGTATTGGTCGCGAGCGTACTGTTTTTATACTTCATTCTATGTGTTTTTACAGCAGTTGCTATTTTATGTAGTTCTTGCCTTAATCCTCTTGGTTAATCATTTTACTTTCTTGAATCTGGAGTCCTTCAAGTAAGTAATAGTCATGCACAATTACTTTTTAAGGTCATGATCCTCTTGGTTCTTTTTGTGCCTTGTAGCCTTGTAGGGATAACTTTCTTGAATCTGGACTCGTTATGGTATTCTCTGTATCTATTATGGTCTTCTCTTATTCGATTAAAAGGGATACTAATTGTTGTGTCACTTGTTTAATGCCTCAGGTCCAAGTTTGTGTTTTGCAAGTAACGAAGAAATGGAGAATCAATTTTGGTGCATTATCTGCTCAACATATCCGGCGTTTGGCCCTTTTGTTCAATAGTTCTATATTATGATTTGTGATGTTTAAATTATTGAACGTTAGGAAGTTAAACTTGATTGGCTATTATTTTGGTTGGAATCTGTTCTTATGGTTGTATATTGTTAGTTTGTGGAATGATGCAATTATGCAAACAATAGAATGATGAAACTGGATTATGTATTAAGTTTTTTCTTAGTGGAATTAGCTTACTAGCTGCTCATATTGCATTTTTAGATGAAATTACCATTTGAATTGAAGGAATTTTTTTATCACAGCAATCAGGTTTTCACAAGAGAAGCTTTTAACGAGTTCGAGTTCGAGCCGAGCCGGCTCGTTCATTAAAAACCGAGTTCTAACGAGCCGAGCTCGAGCTTTTTAAATATTTCTCGAGCCGAGCTCGAGCCATGTTTTCTGAGCTCGATTCGAGCTCGAGCCGAGCTCGAGCCATGCCATTATGTACCGAGCCGAGCTCGAACACGCCAATACTCGGCTCGACTCGGCTCGATTACACCCCTAAGCTCATCCAACAGCTCATCAATTATAGGAATGGGGAATTTGTCCTTGATAGTATCTTTGTTTAAGGCCCTGTAGTCTATGCACATTCTCCAGGTATTGTCCTTTTTCTTAACCAACAGTACTGGAGAAGAAAAGGGTGAAATACTGGGCCTTATAACCCCTGTATCTAACATTTCTCTTACTATTTTCTCTATTTCATTTTTCTGAATATAAGGGTACCTGTAGGGCCTGATATTAGGGGGTTGGGTACCAGGTTTCAGCTTTATTTGGTGATCATGTGTTCTAGTAGGAGGTAACTCTTTAAGAATGCTAAACACATTCTCAAAGGTATTTAAGATATGCAAAATGTCAGGGGAAATTTCTGAAGGTACCTCTTGTGTGGATACAACGTGTGATAGGGGCGCAAATGTGCCCATTATCGTCCCCTAATTTATAATTGTTACACCCTTTTAATATATTATTTGGAGCTTGATACTTGTTTTTCTCGTTTCAGGACTTGCGCAACAATTGAATGAGACAAGTTGTTAAATTGAGAATTTTCTACTGTGCCTATCAAATTAGTTTAGAGATTGGGCTGAGCTTTGTCGATTCCATTTATATGAAGCACTGAACCAAATTGAGAATTTGCAACATAAACCAATGTACTTCACGAGGTTTGTAATTTGGGTTTACAAGTGGGGCCCAATGGTTTATAGACCAACAAGGAATTGGGTAGGGCCAGAAGAGAAGAATTAAGAAAAGAATAGTTTCTCCTTAAACCATTGTCGGCATATTACAACAAAGGGGCCCACCAATTACACTTAAGGAGAAGAATTGGGCTGCAAGTTTAGAGGGAGATATTGCTGCCATGTTAAAGTCGGTCAGCAACTTATAAAAAGGGCTGCAAGGGTTTGGTTCGGCATCACTTTTTGGCGGCAGAACGAGACATCACGAAGCGGCGGATTCCTTTTCCACGCATAACCGAAGCCGCAGAGAACAGAGAGCATTGGCTACCGCAGTCAGTGACCACAGAGCGGACGATGGAGTTCGATTATTGAATGATTAATATGTTTTTCTTCATGATCGGCTAAATCTTTGGCTGGGTTAACGAGGAAACTTTCTCCGAGTAATGTAATAGTTTAATTTCTAGGGCTTTATTCAACAATAATTGTATGACTTTGGATGATTCATAATTTTTATGAAAAAACATATTTTTCCTACTTATCTATTGTGTTTGTATTCCGGATATCAAGCACTGTCATACAATAATTTTCATTGTTTCAGGATAATCTCTGAGATGGGTTATACGACGTTAGACGGGTCGTGCCGCCCGTTAAGTCCGGTGAGACGACCCGCGCTATGTTGAGATAGCCTTTACGGTGTATGAATCCTGTGAATCCTCTTGACGATTGTTGATAGGGATTGCAAGCCCTAACGACAATCCTATTTTTCTATGTTGAATAATTACCCTGGATTTTATTCGGTTATATTGCAAGGGGAAGGTGGAATCGGAACCCTAGTCCCTTCTCTCACTTGCTTTCAAAACCTTTACTGCTTTCCTAGTTAATTTTAGTATTAATTTTAGTTTCACCAATCAAATCCCAAACTTCTCTTGTTCTTAAAATTAAATTAGAAATTAGTTGAAAGTACCGTAACTTAGCTTTTTACTCTCCGTGGACGATCTCGGACTTAACCACTATTCTTCGGAATAATAGTTAATTCCCTGTTTTATAAATTATATTTTTGGTACAAAAAACGACATACCAACGTGGATGCTGCATAACTGAGCCATGACTCCTGTTACCCCCTTGTTGATAAGTTGTTGCATCCTCTTGGAACCCACCAATTGCACCCCAGTGTTTGTCTCCCCTTTTAGCACATGTTTTTTTCCCCAAGCAGTGAACTCCATCTGTAGTTGCTTGAAGTCCCATAACACTGGCCCAAGGGTGGATAACCATTGAACCCCAAGGACCATGTCACACCCACCCAAAGGCAACAACCTCATTTCCGCAGTAAAAACAGTCCCTTGTATGTCCCATTGGCAATCCTTCACCATGGCCTTACTAGTTATCCTTGTACCATCCGCCACAGTCACAATGAGAGGATTAGTAGCTTGTATGATGGCTCCAGTCCTTTTAGCCACTTTAGGATCCAGAAAATTATGGGTGCTTCCTGAGTCAATTAGGATGTGCACCATGCTCTTCTTGATGTGTCCAACGACCTTCATAGTTCTATACGATTGTATCCCAGAAAGTGCATGCGCAGATATTTGGAACTCTTCTAGATTCTCCTCTTGGTGTAAGTCTTGCTGTGCCTCTTCAAAAGTGTCATCTTCTTCTTCTTCTTCTGCCTCAATCATGAAAAGTTGTTTCTTTTTACAAACGTGTCCTCTAAAGTACTTTTCATCACACCCAAAACACAGACCCTTGGATCTCTTATCATCAATCTCCTTCTGTGTTAATTTCCTGACAGTAGTTCCTAGGTCAGGTACTTTAGAGCCTACTTCATGTGATCTTGAAGGTACTAAGTTGGGAATGAACTTTGGCAAAGGTTTATTTTTCTTTGTCACAGCATCTATAGTCTCTTCTTGCAATCGTGCAAGGCCCATAGCCTAGGCAATGGTCCTAGGTTGGAACATTTTGACCGCTCCTATGATCTCCTCCTTTAAGCCACTAACAAAGCAGCTAATAAAGAATTCCTCCGACAAACCAGTGGTTTTGTTTGCTAATTCTTCGAACTTTTCTTGGTACATTTTTACTGTACTCCACTGTTTAAGTTTGGTTAATTGGCCTACTGCATCTTCATAGGCATTACCCCCAAAACGCAATAACAGAACCCTAGAAAAATCTTGCAAGGTGCGTAGGGTGTGTGATTTCTCATACCACCTGAACCAGTTCATAGCCTTGTCTTCTAAGTGCAAAGAAGCCAATCGCAGCTTTTGTGCCTCCTCAACAACGTTTAATTCGAAAAAAATTTCACATTTGTATATCCAAGATTCAGGGTCTTTGCCAAAGAATTTAGGAAAATCCAATTTTGGCTGAAAACCCCTAGCATTCAAATGAGGGTTTATCAGAAGTGGGGGTTGTTGGTAGGTTGGGGAAGATGAAGATGAAGTTACCTTCTCTGATAGACTCTCATACTTTGCATTCAACGTCGTAATCAACAGCGTGAGACCCTCGATCGAATTCTTAATCCCCTCCAAGGCTTCTGCATGCCTCTCAGTATTTTCTGCATTCCTTTGAATTGCATTGTCCATGCGTTCATTTCTTGCGATCTTGTATTTTCTGCCATTGTTCCCACCGCCAAGAACCATGGGCTCTGATACCACTAATAAGCTTTGCAACAGAAATGGAAATCGTGGATTGAATTCAACCAGAAATCCCCAATTAGGGTCTGCTTTATTGATATCTTTTGATTACAATTGGAAGAGTATTACAGGAATAGAGAAATTGAAGGGGAGAGATAGACTAGAGGGAAGAAGATGTAACTGGAAAAGAGAGGGAAATGAGATTAGAAGTAATCTGCTTAACCACCCCTTTTCACTTACACGACACCCCTCTTAATACTCTCTCTCCCCCACGTGTAGCGAACGTGTAACTGACTAATAGAATTATAGAGAAAGAAGTACAAGAATCACACTGTTCCCCCTATATTTCCAGACATAATGCAGCAGACCCCCAATCTTATCAATGCCATGTGTTGTGCCAAAACTCGAAGTACAGAATATAACCAAACCAACAAGAAAACAAGAGACAAGGATTTGCGTGGTTCCCTCCCAAGCACGAAGCTCTAGAGGTACGTCCACGGGGAAAGAGCAAGAGGATTCACTATCAATGGGGAGAAATTACAAAGAGCCGGCTATACCCGTAACTCTACTTGAAGCATCCAATAGATATCTAGGAACAAATCTCTATTAGAAACCCTAACAGAGCATCAAAGTCTCACATACACGAAAGAGATGACTCCAAACCCTACATATCTCAAATCCCAAGACAAGACAAAACCCTAGGAGGCCACAAGGCTCCTATTTATAAGAAAGTGTACAATTTAGGTCAAAAAACACATTAAAATGCGCAGCCGCTGCCCCGTTCGACCGGACCAAGCTTACTTGGTCCGGACCCGAGATGTTGGAGCAAAACTACACCAACCGGTACCCTTCGTCCGGACCAAGAAAATTCCCCATCCGGACAAGAGATGCTGCAAGCTCCCAAAACGTCCCAGATTCGCTGGTCTGGAACCGACTTCCCTTGGTCCGGTCCAGAGATGCTGAAACTGACATTTTCGCACCAAAAATTGTACCTTTCTTCGAACGTCTTGAATTCAAGGCATATCTCCAACACCATGAAAAAAGATTGGTTTATGCTATTGACAGGCAAGATAAATAAAATAATAAACAAACACAGAAATAAAAAATAAAAACACAGTTTTTGGAACTGTTAACACTTTTTAAGGCACTTTAACACATCGAAAATACCTTCTTCTTTTTTGTTTTTGTTTTTCCTTTTCCTTGCCTTTTGACAGGCCATTGGGCTGTTATTAGCATTTCCAAAAAAGACATCAATCACATTAGTATCTTTCGTACCGTACACGTCCAAAGGAAAGATAATGGAGGACCCATCGAAAAAAAAAAAAAAAAGGACGGGAGAAAGAGGGAGGAAAGAAAATACTCTAATAATTTGTACTTAATTGAACAAGTAATCCCTTTTTGACTTGACTTTGAAGTCGCAATAAGCCAATAACCAAAGGATCACCTTATTCAACCTGATGGCCATGAAGAATTTGAAAAACCACAATTTTCGAAGTACTTTTAACACTTTTTAATGCACTTTAACTCATAGAAAATACTATTTTTTTTTCCTTTTCCTGCCTTTTGACACCACCTTGGGTTGTTATTAGCATTTTTCAAAAAGACATTCAATCACAATAGTATCTTTGGTACACACGTCTGAAGGAAAGATAATGGAGGACCCATCGAAAAGAAAGAAAGAAAAAAGGATGGAAGAAAGAGAGAGGAAAGAAAAGACTCTAATAATTATGTTAAGAAGCACGCATGTACCAAACAAAATAGTTCTCACCCCAGTCCCGACTCTCACGCGTAATTTTCGCGTTTTTATTGAATTTGTTGGATACCTTTTCCAAACTTCTCTCTTATTGAATGAAAGTTTTGTATAACTAATCGGCGTAATTGGAATACCTGAGCGAAGTTTATTAGGGCCCCTGTTATTTTGTTAGCTGTAGTATATTCAGGCTAGCTTACATGAACTTGGACTAATTCTTTGGGACCATTTTTACTATTCTCTAGCAGGAGCCCCACGTAAGACTGTGACAAATACTGGTAGGAGGTTTTGAACCCAAGAGTGCCATTCCCTGTTTTCTCAGCAACTTAAATGATCAAAGCGGTTAAAAAAATTTTGGTAAATAGTGGTTGAACATTTTCTTTCTTGTCAATTGTTTTCTCATGATTTTTGCTTTGAAGGTTGAGCAGATGCTGTTTCTTTTGTTGTGATGAATTCTGTTCTGTTGTTAGGTTTGGTCATTGGTAAGGAACTTCGATCAGCCACAAGAAGTACAAGCCCTTCTATTTTCGAAAGAACTTCAATGTGGTTAAACGAAACTTAGTAAAAGATTGGTTGGAGCAGAAATCTCTCTCTTCGATATTCACACAAGTTTTGCACAGAGTTCTGCTCATGGCTTAGTCGTGTTCATACTCTTTCCAATTACTTGTGCTTTTCTGCTGTTCTTAAATTGCTGTTGAGCTTTGCCTTGTCCTACCAATCCAAAAATTCCACGAATAACTGTTCTCTTCTACTGTAATGTTTCTGTGTTTCGAGCAAGGACTTAAGTAGGTTGTTGTGGTCCAAACTTCATAAAAGTACATGGAAAATCTGTTGTCTGCAGACTGGATCTTGTTCTTCCTCATTGGCCCTGAAAACATACTAGCCTTTTCGACCGTTATTAGCATATAGCCAAATTTTGATACAATTATCTCCCCAAACCTCCTGATGTTCCAGTTTCTTTAGTGAATATCGCAAACTAATCACCAAGTCAGAGTGCCGGATAATTTGCATCATTTCAGTATTGACACAGAGAGGTAATTATCCGGAAAATGAAGATGTTCCCGGTCCAAAGAAAACCTCCACAATAGACTCCCTAGTTGCTTTGAACTGTCAAATTTAAATCACAATAACAATACTGGAACCAGCCAATTTTCTGAATTCTATCATTTTTTTGCAGGTAAAACATGTGGTTCCTCCACATTGTCTTCACCCATCTATGCCTCTTCCAACCGCAACAACTTGTTTTCGAATTTGGTGCCAAGAAATGGTTTTAGGAACCTAATCTAGTGTTATTAAAGGCAAAATCAACATTGCTCGAGTTTTTGCATGGAAGGGTCATGAATCATGAATCATAATAGCACCCTCCAACTCGGATCCTTTATTTCTTTTACTTGTGCTCTTCTGGCATATTGTGCAACGCCAATGCTCTGGATGCTGAATGAAAGAAGCATGGTAATGTGCACATAAATCAAAGTGATTCTTGGGTCTGCCCTCTCTGATGCCTTTTGGCTTTGATTTGAGGGCATGATTCCACAGCAAACGCGATGGTATAGGGGGATCACTGTTTCAGTGGTATTCTGTGAGCAGCCACTTTGTGCATTTACTGCCAAAGGTTAGGTCTGTCTCCAATCCATCTGTTTCAGTGGTATTCTGGGAGCAGCCACTTTGTGCATTTATTGCCAAAGGTTAGGTCTGTCTCCTATCCTTCCCCCGCCCATACCCCCAATTATTGGGGACTAAATGGGTTATGTTATTGTTGTTATTGTTGTACTTGTGCTCTTCTGGCATGCCAATTCGCGGGAATAAGGAATTTACATAAATCAACCTAAAATCACCCTATATATATACTCCTCCCGGAATTTATGAGCCACGTCTCACAATCTTCGAACATCACATTCAGACATGAGAAGTGGGAGGGAAGTCAGTTTACACACAAGAATCAAGATACAACAATCCCAATTTAATCCAACCAGATAAGATTAATACAGAACAACTGGGGCACTTCATGATAAACACATTGCTAATCTTTCTCTGTAATTGTATATTAGACCTCACATACCTTGTGTTATTATGATCGATAATTTCCAAATCAGAGTTGAGCTAATTTACAAGAAACAGAATAGAACGTGTAGCACAACAAACACAACCAACAAGACTGGCGCAAACCAGGAATTATTCCAACTCGTAAGCCCAAAAATCTCACAGAGGAGTAGCATACATTACGACTCGTGGTAGCCCTTAGGAATTCCCGAAAAGTACCTGAGATTTCACATTCAAGTAGCATCTCTACGGCTGTGTGGGGGTAGGAGATGTTGGAGGCTTCAAATCTGGATACTGCAACCAAAGATGTAAGAGAAAGTAAAAACAGCTACTCAGATACTACAACCATAAATGTAGTCAATGCTGTATTCGCAAGAAAATATGCAGGATAGAAAAAGCATTGGAAAAACATAGAATGATAATAGAAATTCTCGAAGTCTTTACTGTATAGAAACTCGGCAATAATTCATTTTCCCCTCAAAGAAAGGGAGAGCATGTTGAAAGATAATGTGGAGGGGGGAAAACGGACATGAAAATGGAAGAAGATAATACAGCAAATAATCTAGTAGAATTTTTTCTTTGTATTCCCTGCTGTTTTTTTCCCCTTGGTCCATAATATATGATTGAAAGATTCCAACCAGAGCACATAAAGGCTACTATGAAGGGTGAAAGTGAGAATTACAAATGGGTATGGCGAGAGTGGTCTTGAATTTCCAGGAAGTGATTCTGCTTTAACTTCTTCTTTGGGGACTGAATTGATTTTGGGAGCAGGTTCAACAGCTGCTTCTACATTCGGTACAGGCCCATCAGTGACGGTAGGGCTTGGCTCCTCTACAGGTTCCGGAAGAGCCTTGCTAATCATGGGGGCTGGTAGAAGGGCCTTCCCAATTTGCTGAGTTTTAGAACAAAGAAAATCGTTGTTTTAGGATTGTAGATCACGGAGTGATTATCTTCAATTCAAAAACGTAAGTAGAATACATTCGAGAAGTTCAACCACCAAGAATCAGGACTTCGTGAGTACCTTTATATCGTCTACAAGTTCTTTTGGGGCGACTTTGGTGGCCAATAACTCATCAACTTGCTGCAAAGTTTGCTTCCGGTCCTGTCATGGAAAATGGAAGTGACCAAATCTTTCTACTGAAGAATTACCCTTTTTAAACTGTTTGCCAAAATTTCGTTTGGTAGCTTTTCCCGGACTTAGTTTGGTAAATCACTTCTCGAAAACATTGTTTTCAAAAACACGAATGCTCATCATTTCATTTCATCTTCATTTTTTTCCGGTACAATGTTCTTTAAGAATTAGATAACATCAGTTTAAGGCTCGCACAAATGAATGGGTTCTTTTCCATTAAAACCACGACTCCCAAAACCATCAACTAACCAAATTTTCTGTAGTTTTAGAAAAGTAGGAACAGAAAAACAAAAGACTATACCAATCAGCATCCTTTATAAAGACCTTTTCCTAAACAAGAGCAGATGTGTTGGTATATTTTGTCATCAATATGCTCTTCAAGGTACTCCACCAAAAGTTGATCTAGGTGATGTAGTGTGAAAATGGTTTATGATTCATTACCACATACACCACTCCGTGAGAAAAGAAGAATAAAATTCTAATTAAATCGACGAACCTCTGCAAAAAGGAGCTTCTTGCTGATAACTTGAAGAAGTGCAGCTGAGCCTATAAGTTGGAGTATTGTTTCTACCTACATAGGGGAAAAACATGAAAAACGATATTTGGCCAAAAAATTGCACAAGACTTGAACAATCCATAATCTGTAATGAAAGGCCGAGTCTCTAAATCTCAACAGCCCAACCTCTGAAAAGGCCAATAAACCTAATCCCGTAGCAGCAGCAATCCCAAGGGTAAGAAACAACGCTTCAGAGCCTTCCTGAAAAATAAACACGTCACAAGCAATTAGCCAGTTTCACTCTAGGAATCTGTCATTTGCATTTCGTCGCATTGCTGAAAAGATAAGACAGTATCCAGTGACGTAACATTTTCAACTGAAAATAAAAAGAGAGACTTGTCCTTGCTTCAGCACGGTGAGGAATCTTTTTCACCATCTTATCATCATTGTTAAGAGATCGGTCACTAATGTAGCGTTTGGTACATAGGTATGGAATTCCTAATTCTGAAGTCTGGTTCAATAAAAAAAAGGACAGAATGCAAATAGAAATGGAGTCATCAGTCATCATTTTAGGTGAAGGGCTATTCCCCTGGCACATCAAGGAATGATGTAACCATTCTTTGCCTAAATCAATTCAGTGAACCAAACACTACCTTAAAGAGTATATTCTCCTAAATGCTGAACTTGGTATCCAAATTGCTTCATAATTTTAAAGTATTGACTGAACCATTAAACTAACCGGGAACAATTTTTTCAAAGTGGGAAACAGTCAACTTGGTTTCCTTTTCTCAGGATCGATGGCCTCTTTAGACGATCACTATCATTTGAAATGCGTCACACTTAATATTTTCTCCAGTACAACAGTCCATTGTATTTCAACACATCATTAACAACAGAGAAAACACACATGGTTCTAGATTGTTGGATATGAAAATCGGAAAACCATATGCTGAAAAGAATAATAGGTCAGAGTGTTCAGCCAAATATGAGAGGGGAAAATCATACTTCAATTGCATCTGTCAAATTGCTCAAATCGAGACCCAACGTTTTCTGTGGTGCTATCCAAGGAAGACCACTATTCTGCAAACACAAAGACTCATCTCAAAATTTCATCCAAGCCAAAATAAGGAATCAATGTTTTTAAAAACTTGGATGCCAAGTATGAAAATGACCATCCATCCGCGGGGCCCTTCTGCGCCATCTTTTATAGCATAAGCAGCTTTGAATCCGTTAGAGGTGACCAACTCTGCAACCAGTTCAGAGTTCCCATCGAATCTGGCTTCCGTCACAAACTCACAGCATTAGTTTCGTATGTCAGCTATCAGAAGGATTTAAGAGGTGACTTGCATACTACTAAACTACAATCACCATTCAATCGGACAAAAGAAGAAGAAACCAATGATGATAAATAATTAAAAAAAAAAACTAAGAAAAGAGGTAAAGAGGGAGAAAAGAGATAAATAACCAGATGATTGAAGCTTTTCCTTCGACTTGAGCACCTTGTTTGATGCCATTGTCAATTTCATAGGTTTGGACACTTGGACCTCTAAATTTGCTTATGTAACAGCTCAGTACCCAAGTTTGTTTCTCTTAGATTATTTCTCATTCACCTTTGTTCTGCAGAATAAATAACTTAGGGTGAGTTTCCGAATGGATTTTATCAAAATCTGATAAAATCAAGCCTTTGATTTTATCCATTCGGAAACTGAGTTGATAAAATCTTAGATTTTTGAATGCAAAAATCTAAGATTTTATCAACTCCAGTTTCCGAATGGATAAAATCAAGGCTTGATTTTATCAAATCTTGATAAAATCTAGATAAAATCCATTCGGAAACTCACCCTTATGCTTATGGTGCACAGATAAGATCTGATGCAACTTAAAACCTGATATATTTTGATTTTCTTGCTGGTGTCGAGGGGGAAGAAGGAAATAATTTCTCAAATGTTATCTAAGATTGAAGTATGGCTAATGTTTCTAACATTGGAATTTAAGGGGCAGGCACCCTTTCACTCCTATTGAAAGGAAAGTAGCTCACGAAGATGGAGAAATAAGGCGACAAGAAAAGAGTTACCCTATGATCTGGATAGCTGACTCTTGCTACACCCCCGATTATCAAAGTATAGGATCCCCCACCTACCCTACCCCGATAAGAACTGACTCAGTCTTGGATCTTGCACTTGAAAGTCGTTCTTGAGAGAGGAAATGGCAAAGCCAAGAACCAAGTGAATGAAAGCTAACAATTTCATTGCCTCACAGCCTGAGTTTCATTTACCCACTTTCCTTCCGTAATTGTGCACTCAAAAAACTGTAATTTAACCAAAGGTATTCCATCACAATGAAAAAATGCAAAGATATCGGCTTTTGTAGGCTGCTAATGTTTGGACAGCATTCATGCGAGGAAACTCGATGACTTGAAGTCTTGAACCACATCTGATTGAGCTTCATACAAGAAAATCCCCTTAACTTTAAAGTGGAAACATTAGCCTTCGTACAACATTTTTTTGTTTCGTGGCGTATCAGCACCAGAAAGTACTTTTTGACGTGGCAAAAGAAGTTCTTTAAGTATCAACAGAAAATGACTTCAATGTCGAACTCCTGTTGGGAATTGGGATATGTCAATGGACGTAGCATTTTTGTTTCTTGGTATAGCATAGTCCATTGTGCTCCGCTGGTAATTCCTTTCCGATCCATTGGACACTATGAATGCTGTTGACACAAAGGATTTTGTATCTTTTGCCAAATCTGCATCATTATCTAACTATTGACCACAAGTGGCACGGCTAAAGATGTTCTTCTTTCCCTCCTCAATTCTCCCTTTCAGTTTAAATTCATATCCCAAAATTTCTCCATTGACAAATGAAAACTTATTCTTTGAACTATTGTTTTCATCTTCCACCCAAATTCAATAATATTGCATAACTCATTTTATCATATCCTTCGACTAACTAATAAACCATGGGTTGATAACCTAACTATTTTATCCATATACAATGTCAACTTTCTTTCTCACTACCTACCAAAATGGAATAACAGCTATAATGTAGAATGCATAATCTATATAATTACACTGGGCAATTACTGCTAAAGTACTATGGTTTGATAACTTACTTGTCTAGAATAAACAATGTGGTATTTTCTGGCTCCTTGAACTTCAAAGAGAGCTTCTTCAAGAACCCTAGCTTATCCTCACCTCGGTACGCAACCCCCACCGACTTCTTCTTTAACCCCCGGATATCCGGACTGCCCACTTGTCTCAGCTCAACCGGTGGCCTTATATCAACCAACTGACAAGTGGAATCATCACCCAATTTTGTATAAGCATTTTTTGCAGACTCAACTCCCCATGGCTTAGGGCTACTGAAGACCTGAGACAAAACTAGGGGCACCCCTAATAGGGCAGCCCCACCTGCTATAACTAGAGGGTTTTCTACTCCAAAATTAATGATACTATCAATAAACCCACTAATATCAAACTCAGGAGATTCCATAGAAGTGGGTGATGAGCTCACTGATTGTTGAAGAGCTTCCTCATATGTCAAAGCCCTTGCAAACCCAGAACTAAGAACTGAAGACAACAGCAGTAGACCCCCATGGAAATTTCTACTGAAATTCCTTGAGATTTTTTTAGGGTTGTGGCTAAAATTGACAGAAAGTGGGAATTTGAGTGAAGAAGAGATGGGGAGTGATGTAATTTTTCTGGGTTCTGTTCTTCTTTCAGAAAGAACAGATATGGGTGTCAATCCTATTGCATTAAGGGCCTCCATAGCATAATCACCAAAGTTTCTTCTGGGTTTTCAGATTTTTTGTAGAATTGCTTCAACCACCATCACAGTTTGACAGTATTTTTTTTTTCCTCTTTTTCCTTTTTGGCAGTTATTGTACCATATGTGAAGAAAGCCTTAGCTTCTCGAGTCCAATGGGTACAATTGGGCTGGTAGTTTTGATTGCGTGGAAAGGCTGAGGTGGCAGGAGAGATGAGCTTTTGTCCAGTTGTGCTGTGACACGTGGCTAGTGAAATCAGAGGTTTTGTTATCATGTAGGCATTGGATGGGGGTGGGGACTTTGGCTTGCTCTTGTGTGGCTGAGAATTGGTCTTAAAGAAGGTCACCGACGCTGACACATGCAACTATATGTACATGATGTGCAGTACGCTAGTACACTGTACAGGCCACTAAACACTCACTGGTTAAGCTGCAAATTTAACAGCCAACGGGGCATTTGTCCCAGCGGTATCGGAGGGGCGTAATTGCCCAGGTGAGAGGTCTCAAGTTCGAGTGGATAAATATATATTCACCCTGTGTTGTACTCTAGTAATTATTAACCACTAACATTATCTATGCCAAAAAAAAAAGGCAAAGTAATATATTTTTATTTTTAGACTAATAGTCTAACAGATAAATAAACACACTACATATGCTCGTCGTATTGAAGTTGTTATTACTATCAATCATAAACTCGAAGATCTTGTGTTTAATCATCATCGACAACCTTTTGAACTATGGAAAACGTTTAAATAGTTATATGCGGAAGAACTTCTGCACTATCATCAATTTTATTCAAAGTCCTTTTTTCAGAAAATGTGAACTCGGAAATCGAAGAATGCTAGTGTAGCATTTTTCAAATTCATAGAAGTGATGATTTGGGGCTTTACATGAGATGCCCAATCCATCACGCCAAACCCATTAAGCATACATGTCAGTTTTTATTGACAGAATCAAGCATAAGCTGGCTAGATGCTTGTCATGGCTGGTAGACAGACTAAGACAGTGATTAATTCTGCTATAGATGCTTATGTCTTGCAAACCAATTACTAACGCTATTGATAAAACTGTTGGAACATTTCCAAAATATTTAATAGAAATTAAATGTTGTAATTGGTGAACAGTTTTAATCCAATAGGTGCGTCTATTCAGGTTAAATGAATAGATGCAACTGTTGGATTAAATGCAAAGAGTGAGTCTATTCGGTTTAAATGAACAGACATAATCACGCCACAAGGTATGACTGTTAGGGTGAATTGTGTTAGTAATCGACATTTAATCAACGGGTATTTGTAATCTTAACGTGGGGAGATTAATAAGTATTTAATAACGTGGAGCTCGAAATATAATCGAGATAAAGATGGAAGTGCAATTATAATTCTTTAGTGGTGTGAATTATAATTTGTGAAAGAATAGAATCCGGGTGGGATTAGGTTTTTTTATTTACACAAGGAGCCCAGATTTATTTCTCCTCAGGTCCCTGCTCTAGCCCTATAAATATATCGTTATGTTCTCTAGGTCACATAACAGTCATTCAGAAAATTAGAATAGAGGCTGTGAGAGAGAACAAAGAGATCACGTAGAAGTCCACACTTGGCTACATGATCGAGATATAAGGGAATATGGCAGAAGATCATGAGGTACTGTCGAGCAAAGCTTGTTGCATACAGTAATTAGGTCTGTCAAGTTCTAAAATAAACAAGACAACCAGCGTTCGTGTCTACGGATGAGAGGTAAACCCTAATTCCGCCTTGTAGGGTTTGTGTTTATTTCTGTAGTGTAATCTGTACGCATAATTACTGGGTTCTGGGATTCGTTTCCCATCAGTGGTATCAGAGCGGGCTGTAATCATGCGTATGGATTAAGCAAGCCATGTTGTCCGTAGAACATAGATATAGAACTGTGCTAACCGTTGTTTTGCAGAGTTCTAGTTTGTTCTAATGTCTGTTTTGCAGAATCGATTATCCCACTATTATGGTCACGCATGTTTTAAATTGTGTGATTGGATCCCACGCTTTGTAATTGTTTTATGCGTGGTTACTATTACTGTTTTTTTATTACAAGTTTAGATTTGTAATCTGTAATAGCAGTGTGTGAGAGGCATAAGCTTTTGATGTAATCTTTGTTTCTTCAGTTGTATCGTTTTAGATATATAGATCTGTTGTAAGATTACAGATTCTGTAATGGGGCATACGATACGGAGAAAACAATCTTTTTTTGACAAGAAGATAAGTTTTGTCAAGAAAAAAGAATGTTTGGCTCGGAGCAGAATTTTTTCAGATTTTTAGGGTCAGATTGCAAGGCTGTTTTGACCCAGTAAACATCGGAATTGGAAAATCTGTTCTTCACAGAAGTTGTAGATAATTGAATTTCGAATCCAACCCAATTGGAATCAGTTCAATCGGAGTTCAGATGAGGGAGAAAAGTCCAAAATACTGAAGGTTGTGCAGTTTACTCGGGAAAAATTTCAGATCCGATTTTTCTTGCCTAAGTATGGTTGGATTTTGGTTTCCTTGATTAATTCAAAGTATCTAAATCTTCAACATACGTATTGCTCAAGGATTTCAAGTTTGGAAAGGATTCCTTACTGCTTAAGGATTTCAAGACTCGAAGGATTCCTGACTACTCAAGGATTTCAAGTTTGGAAAGGATTCCTTACTGCTTAAGGATTTCAAGACTCGAAGGATTCCTGACTGCTTAAGGATTTCAAGACTGGAAGGATTGCATCTTTGACCATAATAGATGGGATACATATTATTTATGTTTCCTTATTTATGAATATTTGTATATTCATCTTGTTTGCATGTGTGATAGTTTACCATATTTGGACAACATGGTAATATTTGGCTTTTGACCTCGATCACGGGTTTTGCAAACATGTTAATTTTGATAACCCTCACAAATTTTTTAAATAACTAAGTGGGAGAGGGAGTTTATTTTGTATAAATCCCATGGTCTCCATTACTAGTATGTAGATGATATAATTAAGTTTTGTGTGTTGGTTTTAGTGTCTTCCTCCCCATCGGACGAAATTAATTATGGCATCATCAGTACTTACTTCCTTAGAGGATAGCTCCAAGATAATTGTTGTGTGGATTACTCCTCCATCTGGGGTAGTTCATTACGAAACAATGGATCTTGAAGTTTAGGTAATGGTATACACTTAGCTATAAATAACAAGTATCCTCTCCATCTGAGTCACTGCTTTTATTTATAGGACCGAAGCAAATTAGCTATTTGATTTTATTGGGCACGGTTTAGTGTCTTGATAGTAAAATTAAAAGGTTGTGCCTATCTACACGAATGATGATGAGTAGTGGACCTACCCATCGAGGCATACTCTTCACGGTGTGTAGGGTTGCTAATGTTTTTCTTTTAATAGACTGGTTGAGGGAACCAATGTAATAGAAATACAAAAAGTTTTGATTGCCCTTCATAATTGTTGTTATGTGATTCTCAGATTCAAAAAATGAACTTTTTCAATCCACTTGATGACATTGTCAAACAAATTTACTGGTCTTAATTATATTGACTAGAAAAGGATCTGGATATTGTGTCGACTGCTTAGGGGACCAAATTTGTGTTCTCTGAGGTGTGCTCTATCAAACCCATTGAAATTGCAACAGAACCTGAAATCCGGTATATATGGATTGGGTTAAAACTGATGAGATGGCGCGGTGTTACATTTTAGCTTCTATGTCGAATGTATTGCAACATCAGCATCAGTTTTTTGGAAACTGCCTATGACATGATGCATAACCTAAAATAAAGGTTTGGGGTGCACCTAGGCAAGTTGTAATGTGAGATTTGGGGAATTAACCATTGGTAAAGGAACCCTAGTAAGGAGATTATGTTCTGAAGATAATAGGTCTTTTGAATGAACTAGAAATCCCAGGAGTTGAAATCAATGGGGAAACCCAGGTTGATATTGTGTTCCAGTTGCTTACCAAGCTTTTTCAGCAGTTCCGCCTGAATTACAATATGAACAAAATGCATTATTATTTGACAAAACTGTTGAAAGAGCGTTAAATTAGCCAAGGGTCTTTTGGTTAATAAATAGACAACTGTAATTGTAGTTGAAGAGGTTTCTACTTCCTAGCCGGAAGGCAGTAAGAAGCAGGAAAAGGTTCAACAACAAGCAACGGTTTCTCAGACAGTTTATGAGCTTGGAAGTAGAGTGGAAAAGCCTAACGGCAAGTGTTTTCACTATAAGTAGAAAGGACACTAGAAGAAGGTTATCCGAATTATCTCAATAAATTGAATAATCAAGGAATTTTTTTTTTTTTCACTAGTAGTTGAATCATGTTTAGCGGTGTTATCTACCAGTACCTGGTGTGTAGATACGGGTGCCACTAATCATGTTTGCAATTCAGCTTGCAAAGGTTCCAGGAAACCAGGAGACTTAGTGATGAAAAGATTTATCTACATATGGGAAGTGCTACAAAAGTAGCAACAGTTGCAGTAGGCGTTTAATTTCAAGAGATTGTCTTTATGATCATTGAATTAGGAGAAACTTAGTTTCGGTTTCTAAATTTGGTTGTAAATGGATATTTGGTTTATTTTTAATAACTCTGTGGTTATTAAGTTAAATAAACATTTTATCTATTCTGATTCATTAGATGACAATCTCTACGTTATTAATGATATCGTTCCTACAATGCAACTAAATGAATTGAATAACACTAATAAATTGCCATATAAGAGAAATGAGCCTTATAAGTTGAACCAAACGTATCTTTGGCACTTACGCCTAGGTCATATTAATCTAAATAGAATTTCTAGACTGGATAGAAATGGATCTTTGGGTTCATTAGAAGTGGAGGCACTTCCAGTTTGTGAATTCTGTCTAGAAGGTAAAATGACCAAGATGCCCTTTTCCAGTAAAAGGAAGAGCCAATGAAACGTTGTAAATGGTTCACTTTGATCTGTGTGTACCTATGAACATCCGGGACAGAGGTGGTTTTAAGTATTTCAATATTTTTATTGATGATTACTCAAGACATGGTTACATTTATTTGATACACCGTAAGTCCGAATGCTTTGAGAAAGTCAAGGAGCATAGACCGAAAACGGAAAACCGTCTGGATAAATGTATCAAGACACTGCGATCCCATCGTGGTGGCGAATACCTCTTGGAGGAATTTAGGAACTAGTGGCAGCAGAAGGGATTACATCCCAGTTGTCTGCGCTAGGTATGCCACAACATAATGGTGTAGCAGAAAGAAGGAAAGGTCTCTTATGAATATGGTGAGATCAGTGATGAGTTATTCAAATTTACTAATTCGTTTTGGGGACATGCACTAGAAACAATAGCGTACATTCTTAACTTGGTACCATTTAAGCTAGTACCAACTGCACCCAAAGAACTGTGGACTGGGAGGAAAACTAGTCTATGGCATGTTCAGAATTGGGGTAGTCCAGTACATGTGCTGACAGAGAAAGCAGATAAATTGGAATCAAGAGCGAATGTTTGTTCGTTTTGGTGGGGTACCCTAGAGGAACGAAAGTTGCTCTATTTTATAGTCCTAAGGATCATAAGGTTATTGGCACCAATGCTTGATACTTAGAAGAAGACTATGTCATAGATCACAAGCCCAATAGTTAGATTATTCTAGAAGTATTGAGAAAATATAGACCGGCACAAACTTCTTCAACACGAATAGTACAAGAGGCTACATCACATGAAATTGTTGTTAACACACCAGTACCTTGTCGTAGTGGGAGGGTTATTGTTTCACCCAATCGGTATACGTTGTTGGGAGAATCTTGTGATTTGATCCCTGATGAACAACATGCTGATCCCTTTAACTACAATGAGGCATTACAAGATAAAGATGCGGAACTTTGGCAAAAGGCTATGAATTCAGAGATGGAGTCTATATACTCAAATCAAGTCTGAGATCTTATAGAACCATCCGAAGGGATAAAACCCGTCGGATGCAAGTGGATTTATAAGAAGAAGAGAGGAGCGGACGGGAAGGTTGAAACCTATAAAGCTAGGCTTGTTGCGAAAGGTTATACTCAAAATGAAGGGATCGATTATGAGGAAACGTTTTCGCCGGTAGCCATGCTTAAGTCCATCCGGATTCTCTTATCCATTGCGGCTCATCTCGATTATGAGATTTGGCAAATGGATGTGAAGACTGAGTTCCTTAATGGCAATCTGGATGAACGCATCTACATGATGCAACCAGATGGATCCATAGCAAAAGGTCATGAGCACATGTTGTGCAAGCTTAAGAAGTCTATTTATGGACTTAAGCAAGCATCTAGGTCTTGGAACATCCGTTTTGATCAAGCAATCAAGTCTTTTGATTTTGATCAGTGTCCGGATGAGTCGTGTGTGTATAAGAAGCGCAATGAAAATGTGGTGGTGTTTGTATTGCTATATGTGGATGATATCTTGCTCATCGGAAACGATGTCGGAGTGTTATCTTTGGTATAGTTGTGGTTATCCAGCCAGTTCGATATGAAGGATTTAGGAGTAGCCGGTCACATCCTTAGGATTAAATTTTTGCGAGATCAAGGAAAGGATGTTGGGTTTCTCAAGCTTCCTATATCGATGCGATCCTTACCCATTTTAGCATGCAGGATTCCGAGAAAGGATTGCTTCCTTTCAGACACGGAGTCAATCTATCCAAGGATCAGTGTCTTAAGACATCTGAGGAGATGGAGAAAATGAAGAGAGTTCCTAATGCTTCAGCAATAGGAAGCCTCATGTATGCTATGCTGTGAACTAGACTTGATATTTGCTTTGCTGTCGGCATGGTTAGCAGATTTCAGTCTAACCCCGGACAAGAAGATTGGACTGATATAAAATGTATACTCAAGTATCTGAAAAGAACTAAGGATTATACGTTGGTGTACCAGTCAGACAGTCTAGTGCCTTGTGGGTACACAGATTAAGACTTTATATTATATAAGAGTTCCAGAAAGTCAACATCGAGATATGTGTTTTCCCTATGAGGTAGAGCCATGAGTTGGTGGAGTATCTAGTGATCGTATATTGTAGATTCCACCATGGATGCCGAGTATGTGGCAGCTTCTGAAGCAGCCAAGAAGCCGTTTGGCTCAAGAACTTCTTGATGGATCTAGAAGTGGTACTTTCGATACAGTTAACAATTTCAATCTATTGTGACAATAGTAGTGCAGTTGCTAACTCAAAGGAGCCAAAGATTCATAAGAAGGGAAAACACATCGAGTGTAAGTATCACCTGATTCGAGCAATCGTATAGAAAGGTGATGTAGCTGTGACCAAGATTGCATCAGCAAACAACCTAGCAGATCCTTTTACAATGGCTTACGTGCCAAGACTTTTGATAGTCACGTAACGGGCATGGAAGTGAGATGCGTGGCAGCATGGTTTTGAGTCTAAGTGGGAGATTGTTTAAAACTTATACTAAAAGCCATGCTTTTATGTAATGGATTAATATTTAATTAGTTAATTATTAATCAGTTTTAACCCTTTTTTGATGAGAATCTATTATGGGCAATGTTTGCATGATATATTTGTATATTGTGCATGTGTCTTTTATTCTACATAGTAGATGATCCAGTGTGTAGAGTACGGCTTACACACAGAAGATTGGATCATCGGTTCTTGTGGAATATAAGTTTTGGTTCACAATCTTAGATGAAATTTGACACACCATCAGTAGGATTGTAGTACAATGTTTTAGTAGGTTTGTCTTGACTACAGGGAACGGTTCTAGTTCCGACTCATTGTGCTAGTACATTTTTGTGTGTATTGAACAGGACCACTTTAAGGTAATTGTATTAGTACTGACATTTTAAGACATTTAGAACCTTATAGTTATTAAGAATACTTATGCTCTTAATCTGGATATAATTAATACATATATACATTTAATGTTGTTGACTTTGATTCATTATAAAGTGAGATCTTTTTTCACGGTCAATAGTCTTGGTGAGTTGGGTCACAACATTATATGCATGAAATATATGGATATTAATTATTGATAGAATCCACGTCTCGTTAGAGATTGATGATACCCCCTTGAGTAAACTTATAAGTTTCGGTTATGTCAAACCCTGCAGGTGGATATTTGTATCCGACATATCGAATAAGTTAAGTGGTTAGTCTCAAGGTGTTTTATAAGATGTTGATTAGTGGGAGATTGTTAGTAATCGACATTTAATCAACGGGTATTTGTAATCTTAACGTGGGGAGATTAATAAGTATTTAATAACGTGGAGCTCGAAATATAATCGAGATAAAGATGGGAGTGCAATTATAATTCTTTAGTGGTGTGAATTATAATTTGTGAAAGAATAGAATCCGGGTGGGATTAGGTTTTCTTATTTACACAAGGAGCCCAGATTTATTTCTCCTCAGGTCCCTGCTCTAGCCCTATAAATATATCGTTATGTTCTCTAGGTCACATAACAGTCATTCAGAAAATTAGAATAGAGGCTGTGAGAGAGAACAAAGAGATCACGTAGAAGTCCACACTTGGCTACATGATCGAGATATAAGGGAATATGGCAGAAGATCATGAGGTACTGTCGAGCAAAGCTTGTTGCATACAGTAATTAGGTCTGTCAAGTTCTAAAATAAACAAGACAACCAGCGTTCGTGTCTACGGATGAGAGGTAAACCCTAATTCCGCCTTGTAGGGTTTGTGTTTATTTCTGTAGTGTAATCTGTACGCATAATTACTGGGTTCTGGGATTCGTTTCCCATCGAATTGAATAGGCATGACTATTGGATTTGAACGAATAGATGTAACCATTGGCCAACGGTCACATCTATGCCTATATATAGGCTTGGGATTCACTCAAAACAAATATATGAAAACGTAATCAATCACTCTCCCTCACTAAGAACTCTCTCCCTTTATTCATTATTGGTGGCTTGCAAAATCCAAAGGCATTCTGGTTCTTCTTCGTCTGTGCATGACACAGTTGGACAAACAGTCAATCGGGACTGGGCTTCATTGTATCTTGGAGTCGAATTCGCCGATAACCCGGTGCATACCAAATTCACTTGAATTGGTGAGGCGAATATCGTCTTAGGGAAAGCGACATTGTAATGCGCCTTGAACCAACCAATGTTTTCTCTATTTTTATCCACTTCCATTGATTACGCAATTTTTGCACCAACAAAAACTAACACTGATTTCGTATGGGGCTCTATGATAAGTGCTGAAAAGCACTGTTTAAATCTCTTTAAATTATGTCTGTGTCTGTTTAGTCATTTACGTTGTTTTTTTTATGTGCTTTGTGTCAGTGTTTACAGGCCTTGGGAGCCAATGAAAGTGAAAAATATGTAACTTGGATGATGATAGAAGCAAAGGGGACTTAATCGGTGTCTGGTCTTAGTCTTGTCGATCTGGTCCGGACCATACAACCCAGAAAACCAAACTTCAATGTGCAGCCACGCTAATCTCGACTACCACCCTAGAACCTCTCCCACACCGCTCAGCACTCTTGGTCCAGACGAGCCTTGGCCTGGTCTAGACGAACGAAGCCGACCTTTAGCATTTTTATGTAATTTCTAGGGCTTTGACTATAAAAAGGAGTTTCAAACATTATGCGGAGGTTCTCAACTTGTTTAAGAGGCAACCCATGAGAGGAAAATCTATGGAGTTCAACAGGTCTTCTTCCAACCAAGCTTTGACACCAGCATCTATGGCCGGCAAACCACCATTCTAGGGGTGAAGATGAAGCCCAGTTCAAGTAACTCTGTTTATGTATAGGACTAGGTTTGTTTATTTAAAGTGATTGATTAATTGAGAAGCCTTTTTATTATGATTTATGGAATGTTTTTAATGCTTTTAATCTGTAGTCTTCAAATACATAGTTATTGAATAACTGAGATGGATTATGGCATTATGCTCATACAACGGATTGTGCTATTAGACTCCCCGTGAAAGAGACATGTTATTCTAGTAAGACAGTTTGTGCTATGAGATAGTACATGCTAAATTTCAATGCATGTTAACAACTCAATTATTCTCCTATTGACAATTATTGAAAGGGATTGCAAGTTCTAGCAATAATCCCTTATTAAGATTGCACCCTTGTAAGTTTTTATATTTTAGAAGGAAAAAAAAAAACTACTTTTGCACTCCTGGCTATGTGTATTCATGCAATTTAAAATTTTAAGTATAAGTTAAAATAAACATAAAGCTAAATTTCAATACAGTGAATATAGTTTACCAATAAATCATATTCACGCGTGCTCTAAAGGATGGTCATTTCATATAGTGAATATGATTTATTGATTTACTATTTTTGTGATTTAATTTGTGCTTTAAAAGATGGTTATCTCATACAGTGAATATAGTTTATTGATTTACCATTTTGGTGACTTGATACAGTAAAAGGTGATTTGTGTTTTAAAAGATGGTTATTTCGTACAGTGAATATGATTTATTGATTTATCATTTTGGTGATTTGATACAATAAAATTTATGAATGTGGTTTATTGATTTACCATATTGGGTGATTTGATACAATAAAATATGGTTTATTGGTTTATCACTTCGGCACTTTAGTGATTTCAAAGTACATATGATAAATTAACACCACATTCAAGGTAAATAATTTTACTATGTTTGTGGGTTGGTGAGTTTGTATTTTAAATTTTGTTTTGAGATTTTAGGGGATAGAAGATTTTGATAGATAAAGAATTAAAAGATTACGAAAAAAGAAGATTTGAAAGATAGGATAAAGAGACTGAGATAAATCAGGAAAGATATGAAGGGAAAATATTAAAAGATTAGGCGGGAAATGGTAGTTTGGTGTTTTTTTTAATTTGAGGATGCCAACTTAATTATTCAAACTGACTAGGATGAGAACATAAGTAATTTTCCAAACAAGATGTCTAATTAACTCTCTCATAAATAAAAGGGCAGTGTTATAACGTCTCTCTCTTTTTGTGCAAACAAAAGAACTGATTTTTCATTTGGCTGTTTAGGGTTTCCCTCCCCATGTCATCCATCGCACCATCAACCAGGCACGAAGCTAGGAATTCTATTATGCAGGGGCAAAGCCTATATAATCGATAGAATTTTTTTTGAATCTTTTCCTATATAATAGTAGACATTTTTTTCCTTGCAGGGGCGACTGCCCATACGCACCCCCGGCTCCATCCCTGCCATCTTCAACGAGCTCCCGACAAGTCTAAAATGGCTCATTACAACTGCGAAATGAACCGCGGTGTGTCCCTTTCTCGACCAACGTTCATCTGTACTAGTTGAAAGCCACCAACTGGCACGACACACTACAGATGCACTTATCCCCACGGAGTCAACGTTTCATTTGAGGCGGTGGGTGAACTTGGGGTGAGTTGCCTCGGTTGGGGTGAGTGTGCTCTTAACAAGGAATCGGTCGAAGGGGGAGCAAAAGAAGGTTGTGGGGAAATGGGAATTTTTTGAAACGATCATCATCTCATTTAAGAGAAAGCCATTCGGCACTTGCAAGATTTCATCGCAAAAATAGAAATGAACCAAAACTAATAAACATAGACAGGAGCACGGCAAAACGCACACCATGCAAACCGGCTCCAAACACTTTCTGACGAAGTAGACCAACACTAGGTTCCGGCATAAAGCCCGGCATAGATCTAGTGGTTGAGAATCCTAACGGATAAACTAGTTCAAATCATACAACTTATCAACATAGATGAAATCCGAAACCACACCACCGAGGTCCCCAAATGTACGAAAAACACCTAAAAAATTATTCACCTGCCACAACAACGTAGCAGATCTGGGAAGCCAGACCGGTGCTCAAAACCACCGGACTGGGTGAGACCCATCCAGGGCAGAGAACACAAAAAAATAGACTAAAAGAAACTCCAATCTTGCAACCTCATCTTTTATTATCCACACCGTCGGCCGCCATTCACTAGCCTCCTGCGCTCCATCTCCATCGCATTAGTCTGAACCCATGAAGCTGGAACAGAACCTCTACCGGAACCACTAGAGAAGACTAAAATCCCAGATCCAAAAAAACAACACCATTTGAAAACGGGGCCAAGGGGAGGGAATGAACACACTATCAGGGCTAGATCTGAGAGAGGATGTAAGATATCAATCTAGTGAGTGGGTGTGAGAAATTAAAGGTGTGTAAATATAATTACCCCTTCCTCAAATGGAAATACTTTAAAGAAGTTTCAAATATACACCTGCACTTAACGGTAGACACAAGTGAAGTTAGAATCAAGGACCATTTAAATACAAACTACAAATGTTGGGGATGTAATAAAGGTAATTTGTATGTTGGGGATCAAATTGATATTTTGCTAATACTGTGGAGACCATTGGTAATAATAAACCGTTATTAATTGTAAACCGTGAACTTAAGTGTACTTCTATTTGATTCTATCAAACGTATAAGTTAATTGTGATAAAAAAAAAACGTATAAGTTAATTACACCGTAGGAAGCTAACAGACATAATTCTCGTAGGAATGGCAATTCGGTCCGAGCCACTCCCTTGCTTCAGTTGCTTGCCCTATTTGAGTTAGAGTTTCAAGAATCTTTTTGGGACAATGGGATTGAATCAGATTTGGAAGCAAAAATTAAAAATATTGGGAGATCGGAAAAGAGGTTGTTCATGTACTTCCACCTCAATCCCCGCCCCATTTTTTCAATTATATATTCAATATTTTGTTATGTATTAACCCTTATAATTATTTGTAATTACTAAGGTTTCCCGAGTATATGTAATATACTGAAGTACTACTCACTTTGTCCCTTTTTAATTGTTGAGTATTCTATTTTAGACTCTCTTAATAAGTATGTGTTTTGAAAAGTTAATGGGTAAAATCTTATACAATTATTGTTTTACCCTTTGAAAAGTTAATTTTACCCTTTGAAAAGTGAATGAGTAAAGAGTTAATGGGTAAAAGTGGAGAATAATTTTGGAAATTGGAGTTAAGAATTAGTGTGAAATGTGTAAATTAGAGGTAAAAGTTGATGTAAAAGGAGTAAGATGATGTTTGTTTAATAAATTGGATTTATGAAGAAACACAGAAGCAACACATTTGAAAAGGGGTAGAGTGAATATATCTATATGAAAGTCATTCCCCAAACAACTCGACATCGTCTCTGTTAACAACTCCATCACCCACCCAAGCATCAAAATTTGATTGTGCACTCTCAATAAAATATGGAAAGTCGATAAAACAAAGTACTGTGGTTCTTCACCACGTACCCAGTTGGTTGGAATATGTTGAAAAGAAAAGTTTGAATTTTCAATTTTTGTAAGGTAAATTTCGGATCGGGGCAGAAATCCCCGATCTCCATTTAGGTGGGGGTAAAAGTGGTGGGGATTCCCCGTGTGGGAATCGAGGCAGGGATGGAGGCAAATACAGTGGTTGAGAATTGAAGGTGGGGATGGTTAACTGTCCCTGATCTGTCCCGTTGCCATCCCTAATTCCTAATTCTTATCTTTTCTAAGATATATAATTCTTTCTCTAATAATAGTGGTGCCTCTCAAGAAGACAATACTTAAAGTTGTCAATCTAGCAATCTTTTGAAACTCGTTAGGTTCTAGTTGGGCGAAAAAAGGGTCGCTTATACAATTGTCTAATCTAGACATTGAACTACTGCCTAACTTCTAGGCGGGGACTAATCGCCCTAGACTGCCGAGTTTTAAAAAATTGCCATCACAAAACATAATTAAGACTACGTTTATTAAATAATCCCTCTCTTAGCTTTAGTAACCACATTTGGGTACCACATTTTAGGAATCATGTAATTTGTGTTCAATAGCCAATGTATTGACAAAATATACCCATGATTTGTCATATAGTATAACAAATTTTACCGATGTAATTGTGACACATCGAATTATACCCGAATATGGTCACCAAGACTCAGCAATGGGGTGGACTAGGACAAGAGTTATGTAGAGTAGCACAACTCCAAGTCTGCAACCCAAACCCAAAAACTGATTCTGGTTCAAAATCCCGAATTTTCAAAGTGCCTTCGAAACGGGCGTGAGAAAATTGAAGTAAAATTGAGCGGGAAAACAAATTGTCAGGACCACAGGCTAGGGTTTTTTCGCAAATCACTTTTTCAGCGTCAGAAAATTCCGAAATCAGGAGGCAAAGAAAATTTCTCCGATCTCCCAAACTCTTCTGAGAACTGAAAAAATCCTCAGATTCAGAAGAGAGGAGGAGGAGTTTAGTTTGGTTTTTGTGTGTGGAAAATCGAAGAAGCTTAATCAGTGGTAGCATTCCGCAAAAACCCATGGCCAGGGTCAAACAAACAGCCCAACGGAACCTTAATCGCCGTCCAACCTCCGGTACACATCTCTCTCTACAACTCTATTTTGTTGAAATTCCCCAGCATTTAGCCTGATTTCTAAACCCTAACTCTCGTCTCTTTCTCTCTCTCTAAAACAGCAACTAATGGCGCAGCAGCAGCAGAAGCATCAACAGCTGCTGGAACTAGTTCGGTACTCTCTCTCTCTCTCTCAACTTGTGTGCATATATGTCTATGTTTTTCTCCCGTTTTACTTTATACAGCTTAATATATGCGTATGGTTGTGTGTGTGTATCAATGTGAAGGTCTTTCAACTTTATTAGGTCTGGAAAGAAGGGATCTGACCTTATAAGTCAACAAGAGTAGCTCACATTACGGTTTGATAGTTTCCAAGTGCAGTACTGCACTTCAATATTGAATTTCAGAGCTTCATCCAGGGCTCCGAAACTAACCACTTGAGTTCGAGCTCGTTTTGGTTTGTTAAATCTTTTTCGTCCATAAACAAACCAAGCTTGAACATTTCTTGAAGCTCGTCAAGGTTTTAAACCAAACTTGAACAAGCAACTACTCGGCTTGTTTGGATTATGATGTATTAAAAATTCAAGCTATTCAAGATCGGCTCTTGTTTGGGTCGATTGAAGCTCGTTTGAGATCGGTCCGTCTCGCAAAACAAGCTAAACTCAAACATATTTTGAAGCTCGTTAGGGTTTCAAACCAAAACTTGATCCACCACTTTTCAACTCCATTATTACCCGTCCTAGCTTCATAACGGTGGATTCAAAATGAAAATTTAAAATTATTGATTTGAAATCCATGAGTATCGCAATCATATCCGTCCAGCTCTAATTCACCTTCCACTCTAGTTGCACTATAGCTTGCTAGTATATTTTTGTTGGAATTGAACATTAAACCCCTTCATTTGAAACATATGCCTATCCAATTATAGTCTTAACCAATGTTATCTTGCTCTTTCCCCTCTTTGTCAGACTCCTACGAGAAGAAGTCCAAGGACTGCTGCTCCTCCAAGTGAGTTCACCTATTTGTTCTGTCATTTCTCTATTGTAATTATCCTGTGCATTCCTTGGAGTTGGGGATACTGATGTAGTACTTATATGTGGTGGTTGTAAGTTTTTTTTTTAGAATGAGTTGGGCATTTGATGTTCAGGGTCAAGTCAGCAACCAAAGAGGAGAAAGCGCCCTGGTACAGCTGCTCTTCAGGAGATTCGGATATTGCAGAAGTCGACGAAACTTCTCATTCCAGCTGCTCCTTTCATTAGAACTGTGAGCTCTCTCAGCCTTTCTCTCGCTCTCTCTACATACACATATATGTATAGCATTCGAAGGACTTGTAATGGAGGAACAACATGGCCTTCTGAAGCATGTAATGCAATTCTGAATCCAAACTACCCCCTAAACTGCTTTAGGTTTGATTTGTCAACCCTTCTCAACTCTTAAGATTTAGATGCTTCACTTTTTAATGCTTCATCTTCTTTCAATTGCTTCAATAGTTTTTTACAGCACAGCCACCGGGTGTGGACGCCTTGTCTATGTTTCTGTGTCCTTTTATCTGAACTATGATCTCTCAAACTATTTCTTTGTGACATGGGTGTCCCTTAATAGCATCTGATCCTTCAACCTATGTGTGTGTGTTTGTGTGTGTGTGTGTGAATTACTTGAGTAGATGAGTATTACGAGTTATGCGATGTGATATTCAAATACAGCTATGGTCTGGTAGGTTACGTATTTCCTGTTCAGAGAAATGTTGAAATGCGACTTGGTGCAGATCATGGTGTATTCTATTAACGGGTCCGTGAATTCTTTACCTCGGCTGCTAACAAGAGGACAATTAGATATATTTGATAGAATGAGAGTTGTCCCACAACTTGCCCCGTGAACTCTAGTTCGTGTTATGTTTTGAGGCTTCTAAACCCAATAACCATTACCTTCAATTAGATGTTATTTCCTCATGAATCCAGATTTGATGTTACCATCTTCATACTTCTTATAGTAAAGTCCTGAAGTAGATTCCAAAGTTCTTTTGTGTTTTCAAAGTGACACCATTCTATTTATTAAGTTCGACAACTCCAAATTCGATGCCTCAATTAGATACTAATTTCGATGATGGAAACTGCAGCTTTTAGAAAATGCTGATGACCTTGTGAACCAAAAGTTTGTGAATTTGCCCGCTTGAATGGTACTAATGTAATATGCATTGTCTATCTCCCATTCGAAAGAAATTTACATAGTAGCTCTCCTGACAGATTCGAACTATTAACATTATCAATCAGCATATTACCATAAGGACGTTCCAATGATTGATAAGTAAGAGCTTACTGTTATTAAAGGCACAATAGGGACACATCCTTGTACGTATGGGGTATAGTGCACGCAAAGACAAAAAGCAACTATACCAGATCTCTACTTGTCTACAGGGATGCACAGATCTAATGCAAATTCTTCTAAAGAATCCAAAGGACATATTCGCCCGTTAAGTGTGTTCGGCTCAGTACTGGTTTGTAAAGTTTTATCCATCTATTATACAAGAGATTATTCAACAAATGCTGCGCACTCCTTGTAGCATTCATAATGCTTTACAAAAATCGCAAAGAGTTGGCTCGAGGAAGAGTGAGAAATAGTGAATGAGGGTTTGCGGAATTCTTACACTTGTTATTGGTTGCTTAAGAAATGCAACTTCCTATAGCACCATATCATACACAATATTTCCAAGGATGCTGCTAGTGTGTCAAATCTAATATGAAGATTTGAAAATTACATGCCGATCGTTGAAAATTGATAGATGCTGTTTGTTTCTTTATCATATTGATCTCATGGTGAGACTTGACTTGATATAGACTGCAATTCTCAACATCTGTGGTAGGTAAAAGAGATTAGCAACGGAATGAATCCCGAAATCACTCGGTGGACAGCTGAAGCTTTAGTGGCGCTTCAGGAGGTATTGTACCCTTATCTAATTCAGTGACGTAATGAAAGTGAAGTTTGCTTTGGTTTGTGATTAGCTGATTATGATGGTTGTGAACTCGCTGCAATAATTTATTTTTCAGTGGACTTGCTGTAATAGTTAGGCGCTGTTCCACTAAGGGGATTTTTGGGCTTTTTGGACTTTTCATGCTTTTTGAGACAGATTGTTCTCCTCACATACATCAACTAAAAAGCCAAAAGTTAGTGGAACGGGCTCTTAGTTTCCTGAACTAGTTCAGTGAGTGCATGGAGGTGGCATATTTCATATGGGTATCATGAAAGCAATCTGACTTGGAGCTGATTACAAGAATCTGAAAGTTGAAACGATGACCATCTTGGCATATCAAGTAATTGGTTTGGCATAAAAAAAAAGGAGAAAACATGGAGCAACCATATGCCGATTTCTGTTATTACATAATGTACTGGCTTGGAATTTTGGATGTTTTCTGTAACACAATCATTATAAAAGAGATTCAACTTTACGTTGGAATTTTCATTAATAACTTAGGCTGCCCTTCATGAGTCTTGCAACTAATCTAACCGTCAAGTGAACTCTTTGTTAGGTGTCCATTCTAGAGCATGCTCTATCTCATATTCTGTGAGGTGTTGCCCCACACCTTTGCAAATAGAAAGTCTCTAAGCTCTACCTATTTTACGATCCATATTGACAATAGATGCACTCATCATTTCAATGAAGCTTCAGTAAAACTACTTCAAATCAACTTCAGTTACACTTCTCTTTATTTTAATCTTTCAAGTTCCATTACTTGGATCAAGTCCTTGCCTATTGATATGTGAGATTATTACAGTAAGTAACGGATATAGATGCATGTTATAGTTGCCTTAATGGTTTGTCATTTTTTGTTGCCAACTTTTGTAGGCAGCTGAGGATTATTTGGTTCATTTGTTTGAAGATGCAATGCTATGCACCATTCATGCAAAACGTGTGACACTAAGTAAGTGAGAGGAAGTTGATAGTCATTATTTTGAGAATTAATTTATTATCCCTGAGTCTCATCTTTCATGTTCTTGTTTTTTGTCTGGTCGGTCACGATGTATGAAAGCATTTATTCATTGGTGGTCTCGTGCAATGGTTAGCAGTAAGCATAAGAACCAGGGTCAAGCTTGACTTGAGAGTTGCCACTTTACACAAATAATGCTGGACCCCTAGCATCCTTGAGTAATGAGAGCCAATTAGCTAGCACTAGATATTAGCATATTAACTTCCTCAGTTTTGCTATCTGATTGCTATATTTAACAACGTTATTATGCGTGCCAATGATTATAGCCAAAGATTTTCATTTTCATTTTCATTCGTTCTCTCAACAGTTACCCCAGGTCCCCATTGTGATCAATGTTTCATGTTTCCCATTCCTTATTATTTTGATATTCTCAAACGAGGATGAAGGTGTCACAACAATGGTAAGAATAGCTCAAGGGATACCATTTAGGAGTCCACAACTATTTACCCTTAGTTTGTGCAATACATGCGATGGCCACTGTTTGTGTTTAGATGTTTAAACTTTAAACCTTTTATCAATGTTGCTGACTTGGCTATTCTACGAGCTATACGTTGAGCTTCAAAACATCTAATTGTCTCTTCTCTTCTTTTTTTGCCTTCCAGTGAAAAAGGACTGGGAACTTGCACGGCGGATTGGAGGGAAAGGCCAAACATGGTGATAACATGAGACCGGTTACCCAAGCTAGCAGCGGAGATATAACCAATTACAGTATGTGTTATTGTAGTAGGAAGTAGTCCTAACCATGTAGATGCCACATCTTGAGTTTTAGCTTAACCAATAGTCGGTAACCATTTAGATGCCATATCTTGAGTTGTAGCTTGTCCAATAGCCCTAACCATTTAGATGCCATATCTTGGCTGTTTAAAGAACTTTGAATTCGTCTACACTGAGGCTATTCTCATTTATCAGTCGGTTGCGATAGGATGCACAAGATTTTTATGTAAGCAAATATGGATAGTGTATAGACTGTAGACTTGTTACAATCTACTCATTCCAGTTTTTTCCTGCATTGTAATCCAAATCTATATATGAGAAGGTGAGAAACCTACCAGTATTTCCTTGGATTGTGCAGCGTCTCTTTCGTTTTCTTAGCCATCTAATCTCCTATTCTTTTGGTTATGTTTACGCGAAGTGAGTGTTGCTTTCGTGCTTGCATTTTCAAATTAACATTTTGGATATTTAGCTAAGAATACTTGCTACCGTACATATTTCTTACATGAGATGTGCTTTTCCAAACCCCCTAGGCGTTGGATGAACTTCTTTACCCCAATACCCCATAATGCTCGACCTTTTTTTCTTTATAATTTGACAATGTTTGTTCTTTTTTTCAGCTAGTAACTGGGGAAACGATCACTTTGTTCGGTTTGGGTTTTGAGTAGAGAGAATAAAAGTAATAATTGAACATTACGGGTAATAATTTAGAGAGAGATAGAGATAGAAATAAGAATAATAATTAAAAATAGAGGTAATGATGAGAAAGAATATTTACCCCAAAAAAAAAATGATGAGAAAGAAATATAGATAATGATTGAGTCATAATTTAGAAACCGAGTCTTGAGACCCAAACCAAACAAGCCCGATGATTCTGCCAGTTGTTGTCCTAAGTATGCTATCTTTGTGCTAACATAATGTGCTATATGTTGACCTATGTTGTAGGGACTCGGGTGCGAGTGTAGTGTTGTATCTTCCTAATTCCACTAAGAGAGTTTTTTGGTTTTTCAAGCTTTTTATGTGGTGTATTGTGAGAGAATACCTGTCTCGGTTTTCGTAATAAGCTGGCTTTTTGGCTTTTTTGAGTGAGTGGAATGGGGCCTAATTGGGTGTGCGTACAGAGACACATCGTGCACCCTTGTTTGTAGCACATATTGCATAATTTTTTCAGATTATGCATCGTAAAATGTATTTAAACAAGAAGGGGTTGAGAAAAATATGATTTTTTTATGTCCATGTGAGACTAGAAATATCGCTTATCCAGCAAATTTTCTGTAGTTTTTTTTTTTCAAATGTCGTTACAATATCATGACAATTAGAGGATTTGAGTGTCCAAAATGAAAATGAATACGCATGTTGGACAATTGACACAGGTACTTTAGCAAAAATAAAAGTTCTAGGTAACATTGACGTTGACTGCTACCTGTCTTAGGCCCTGCTATACACTGGGCCATCTGCATTGGTACACGACTCTTTTATTCTATTTTGCAGCACCACTCTCCCTTCACAAATGAGTATTTTCTGCAATTTTGGTCCTGTGTTGTCGAATATGTTTTCCGTTGATAATCAGAGTCACAAAAATTGTTGTTGACCGACTTATTTCGCGAACATAGCCATTTATTAGGTGCGTGATGCCACATCGCATAAGGTATCATTTTATCTGGAAAGCTATATCTTTTTTTTTTTTGAACTAGAAGACATTTCATTCATTAATAAAGGCCCGAAAGCCAAGCGCACATACACGATTTCAATACAAGAACGGAAAGAACCAATACTACTAAGACTCGAATACGAGCACGCCACAAAGAACCACGACAGGCTTGGGGCTCTAAGACTCATACTGCAGAGCAGACGCAGATCCATAAGAGGGTCGATGCATAGGGTCCAACCCAAGCTCAATAGTATCTAACGATCCAATCCAAACATAGATAGCCCAAATGAAATCGAAAACTTCCTGGAAAACTAACAAACAAGACTGAACTATAAAGAAACTAAAGCAAATAAAGAAAACAGGGTCAAAACAACGAGGCAAATGCAATCCACCCGAGTCAACTCACAGAGTCGCACCGAGTCAACTCACTGGGTCGCACCGAGTCACAGCAAAGCTCCGAGTTTAAACCGAGTCGCCACTCCGGGATACGAATCCAAGCTCCAAAGTCGCCGCCTTCGAAGCTTTGGGGCTTTTATTTGCCGGAGGGTGCGCGGACCGCTCTATCATCACCAGATCACCAGATCTAACCAAGGGGGAGGGAAGAAGTAGGGGTTGGTGGTGGAGGAGGGTTGTCGCAGCAGCAAAGGTGGGTGGTGTGAAGATGAGGCAGTGGTGGGTGGTGGGTAGAGGTTGAGGGTGGAAGCTGAAGAGGTAAACTTGGCCGAGGAGGTGCGAATGGTGCAAATGGTGAGGAGCTGGAAAGCTATATCGAATGTGCCGTAGTTTTTAGACCATCGAATCAAATTCTTTCCTAAGCTGAAGTATTCTTATCTTCATTATTTACCAAAAAAAATCTTTCCGAAGCCAAACTGACACATACAAGGAGGGTTTTTTTTTTTTTTTTTGAGAGAATTCGACCTCATGCTGATTATTCAGTTCGATCAATCAAAAGTCCATTTCGAGATTCATGAAAGGATTTTCCCCACCAACCCACCCCCAAAAAGTTTAAAAAAAAGAACATAATATCCATTTCTTGTTTGAACCTTACCTGTACACATAAATGTGACATCTCTAGTATATTTAGATGCCACATTTCCCTTGCACTGTAATGTCATTCACACAACCATAACCTCTGGACCCATTCTGGGTACTCGATTGAAATCTCCCAAGCATAGTTTTGATACCGAGAAAACTCCGGGTTTTAACCGAGTTATGTACAATTCCCCCAACCATTAAACGAGCTTCATATTGATCACCTCCTTATAATTATGTCCCTCGTCGCGCGTGCTATTCATCAATATCTGCGGAGCATACTTCTGACCTGAAGAAAACACCAGGTTTTGAACAGGGTTTTGTACCTCTTCCAGCCCTTAAAATACTTTCCAACCACCTTCTTATAACTAGGTCTCTGCTTAACCACTTCCCAATACTTGGCAATATTTGGCCTGCTATATATATACTCATCTTGCAAATTCAGCAGCTCTAATCGAGCCAAAATGGGCATGAGAAAAACGTCGGCCATACTGAACTCTTCCCCAACTAAGAACGGTGTTCCACTCAGTTTTGTCTCCACTTCATCGAGAAGGCTTATCAGATGTTCCTTGCTTTGTCTCAAAACTTCAGGGTTTCTTAACTTGTCTTCTGTCTCCCATTCCTCTCTCAGCTTACAGTGGTATGCACTCGCTAGATTGGGGAATTCAGCCATCCGAGCAATTATTACTCTCCTTATGAATTTAGAAACAAAAAGACGGTACTTGTCAGGGATGTGGGCTAGCGTAAAATACTTTGGGTTCCACTCTTGTATCGTTTTGATCCATTGAACGACTTCTCCACAGCTGATTTCACTCCCACCAGACGAGACAATTGCAATTCGTTCTACATACCTGTAAGAAAGCAAGAAGGTTATCAGTAATGGAAGTGTTGGGGAGCAATATATGTTTACTGGATTTAAACTAAAGATATACCCCTTGCTTGACAGAGCAAAATGCCAAAAAAAAAAAAACAATTGAATAGTTGAATGGGAGTCAATAGTTTGATTTGGTTTAGCCATACTTAAAGACTTGTAAACCACTTGATATTTTTGCCTTAGACAGCATGCCCTGTATAAGTGGTAATGAAAGTGGGTTGATTTCTTAGAGGAACCATAGAACTGGAATTTTCAAGCGGACAAGAATCTGTAACTCAGATTTCATTGTTTTGCCCTTTGTTAACAAAAGCTTTTAGAAAGAGAGTGAAAATCAGTAGAATGGTATTATAATTATCGGCAATTGAAGCAACTTCCAAGAGCAAGATCAAATATTTCAGGAGAAGTAACAAAAAAAAGTACATGACTGGAAGACAAGACATACTGGGTTATCTCTACTGTGTCGTATATAATCTCAGATCCATTCTGCAAAACAGGAAGTTTGGCACTTGGGTTCATCCGGAAGAATAAAGAATCCATGTTCTTGCCAGTGATAGGATTGACATGAAACGATGTATAGTCGATTCCCCTTTCTTCCAAAGCAAGCCTCACTTTTTGGCTATCCATGCAATAGGGGTGATGATATAGTTGCATGACTTCATCAACATCAGCTCTTCAAATGTATTGGTTAGTAGGAAAAGTTCAACAATTAACAACAATCAAGCTCCAACACTCAGGGATTAAGCAGAGAGGTTCTTAAAGACTGCACCTGAATTATAGAAAGGGGTTGTAAGTACTCCTCAGAATCATGGAAAAAAGCGTAAATGAACACACAGACATAATTCAAAAACACGCATTCTGTCGAAAAGCAATAAAGGAACAAAAGGCCAAATGCCAATGCAAGTATTGGCGAATAGCATTAGCATGTAATGACTCATCCAAAATTAATCTCACAGAGAGAATCTCATGTATGTATTTATATTTACTTGCTTTTGAGTTCACTACTTGATTTAGGTCACAGATCTGTTAACGCCAAACAACGATTACGGTTCAAATGCATCAGTAACATACAGTATAGTTTTGAGATAAGGTCCAGGTTGCAGCATACGAGACGACATCACCATAGTACTAATTAAGCAGACATTTTTTTTTTTTACCACCAAAAGACTTATATTTTAGATGTACCAATAACAAGATACAGGGAATAGGTAAAATACATCATTGCTTAAATAACAAATAGTGAATCCCAACTGGGTTGGCACATACCATCAAGAATTTTTTTTAGCTTCTATTTTTGCTTTTTACAATCTTAACCCCAGTGATGTAACTTAAGGTCCATGTCACACATCCAGTCCCAAAAGGTGACTACGGCTACAGGTCTCAGAGGTGCTTCCAGCAGTCTTTCCAAAGGCCATTTGATGAGCAAGCAAAAACTATCATGCATAATCAGATTTATCTTTTGTTAAAGCATCCAATCAAAAGCACTTCGCAACGAGTGAAGAGGTTGCCCAGGCTCGTATTCTAGTTTTTTGGAGGTTTGATAAGTCCTCAATAGTGTAAATAATCGGGGCTCGTCTTGCTCTTTTGATCACACATGTATATTTTGTGGCTTTATACGATTGATTTTGCACGAGGTTGTGCTTTTGTTAGTTTCAGGTGAAACATGAGAGTAAGGCGCGCTTTACGCCATGGGAAGCATCCCAAAGATTGCTATACATTCATCAGAAAATTCTAGAAATCATCCTTAGTAAAACTAGCATGACTTAATCAGGAGACGGCAATCCCGTTCTGCTCACCAAAAATACTTCCCAGATAGTACTAATTACATCAAAAGTGGCAAATGCTGATCGCGGCGAGGGAAAGAAAATTCATGCACATCTTAAACAAAATAGTAGCAAATTAGCACTTTTCCCCAATGCTCTAAGTACTACCAAACATAAATCGGCAACGTAAACTACCAATAAATCTCATCCACCGGCCGCTTATGTCGCAAAACATCTTCTTCCCCAATATTTACAATCGAACTACTGTATTCTTCTGTCCGTTGATTTTTACAAAAAAAAAAAAAAAAATACTCCTACTATAGTAGTCCTTATAAATGAAAACTTACAATTAAAAACCCTTCAACCACAAAGATCAAAACCGCAGAGGAAAAAGGAAAAATCCACAGCAAAATTGCAGAATTCAATCGATAATTACTGTACATCATCAGAACGAGCACTAATAATTGAAGATAACGAGAGACAAAAACAATATTAAAGATAATCGCATGTTGAAAAGAGCTTAATTCATACGAGACGTACCCAGAATTTTAGAAAATTTGTTCAGAGGTCGGAACTGAGGATGATGTTTCAATGATTTGGGGTTTTCAGAAAGACAGAGAACCTTTTGTTTGGGTAGTGCTTGCACTTTACAACGGAGAACCTTTTCAATCGGAAAAGACACGTGTGTGTTGCTAAAAAAAGAGAGGTCTTTTTAGAACATTGTGACGTATTAGAGCATCTTCATCTGACTATTTACTTTAACTTTAAAGTTAAAGTAGAGAGCAAAGTCTCAAAAAATTTAAAAAATTAGACTTCTCAAATGCCTTTCTAATTTGCTACATTTTGTAACTTTGCTACAGTAACCCTTCAAATTTAGGGATGCACTGTTCACGCACCAAAAAATGAGAAGGAGGGAAAAGTAAAAGTTTGAATAGAGAGTCTGATTTTGGGAGTTTTTTATAAAGTGACTTGCTAAAGTTCGAATAGAGAGTCTGATTTTGTGAATTTTTTGAAAAGTGACTTGTTAACTTATAAAAAGTGTTTATGAGGTTAAATTTAATGTTTTTTTTTTGTGTGTGAGATAAGGATGCTCTTTAGTATCCTCTTTAGTATCCTATTTTATTTTGTGGGAAAATTTTTGAGCGTGGCGGTGCCAAACGCGCATCCCGTAGTCTAAAATTGTTTGAACGATTCAAATTTCTCCCAAACCATTCCCCTCCTCTCTTTCTCTCTCTCTCTCTTAAAAATCTAGACTGTCCGACATATTTTTGTACAATGAGATGCTTTTTTGAGCGGGAATTCCGTGGCGGTCCCGTACCTGCATCTTGTAGTCTAAAAGTGTTTGAGCGGTTCAAATTTCTCCCAAACCCTTCCCCTTCTCTCTCTCTCTCTCTTAAAAATCTTGACCTTCCGACATATTTTTGTACAACTGAGATGCTTTTTTGAGCGGGAATTACATGGTTGTCCCAAACATGCATCCCATAGTCTAAAATTGTTTTGAACGATCCAAATTTCCCCCCAAAACCCCCCCTCTCTCTCTCCCTCTCTTCTTTCTTAAAAATCTAGACCGTCTAAAATTGTTTTGAACGATTCAGATCTCTCCCAAACCATTCCCCCCCCCCCCCCCCCCCTTCTCTCTCTCTCTCATAAAAATCTAGACCGCCCGACATATTTTTGTACAACTGAGATGCTTTTTTGAGCGGGATTTACGTGGCGGTCCCAAACATACATCCCATAGTCTGACAGTGTTTTGAACGATCCAAATTTCCCCCAAAACCCTCTCTCTCTCTCTCTCTCTCTCTTCTTTTTTAAAAATTGAGACTGTCCAACATTTTTTTGTACGACTGAGATGCTTACTCGGCACTGCCATGTGGTACCACCCAGCACCCCAAAAATTTCTTTATTTCATGAGGTAGGGCTAAAAGATGTTGATACTGTGCACAAGCCAAGCCTGCAGCTGTAACAGGCTAACAGCTATGACCCCTTCACCTGACTATACAAAACTTACTTTATTCGCAGCCAGGGAAATGACTAGTGAGGTTAAATGGTTAATAGCTACTTTTTTTCGGTAAAATGACTGAGAGTCGGAATAAAGACATGGTTCATTCGAGGATATTAGATTTTTTGACAGGGAGAAGGCCATTTCATTTACGTTGGTGCCGATAGCCAATCACTCTCATTTCTCGTATGGACGATAAACTCGACGAGTCGAACAAAATCAATGGCCCGATCAATACTAGACTCGGATGCCACCCATTCAAGGACATACCAGGGCCCGCTGGACCACGGGAATAAAGAAAAGGAAAATGACTTAGTGCGAAGATAAGATGAGTTTGAACAGACCTGCCTTAATGACAGGTATGGCCTGACCAAACGTAGTGTCCTTGAATATCCCTTCTACTGGTGGGGCAGAGGCTGCAAAATGCTTGGTAGTTCCATGTTGTCATGGTGGTTAGGGTGGGAGGGGTAGGTAAGTGCAAGGCAAAATGCAGGTAGATGGAGGTTCAATTAAGAACTAAGGTTCGTATTCTAAAAGTCGCTAGGGCGTTACTCGGATGGAGGAGCCTAGCGCTTAAGAGCCGACAAGTCGAGCGCCTAGCACCTAGCAGCCGAATAGTCAACAACCTACGCCAATTTTAATCTAGGCTTCGGAGCCCTACTTAGCGCCTAAGCACTGTTGTGGCCGACTTTTGGAACACTGGTAGTACTCGCGAATTTCAGTTGTTTAGGAGGTTTTTGATAGATGTTTCCGTGCTCGGTCACCCGTCCGCACATTATGTGACTTGGGTACTGAATATGGGATTCTAACACCATCATGTGCGGTCCATGAGGTTTCTTCCAGTGACTTCATTAAACACACACATGGATGTGTTTACGTTCAATTACTCCCAGGCAGTGGACTTGTCCGAGAATATTACTGTTGTTTCAGCATTTATTAAAAGAACCTGCAGGAAGAGACAATCAATTTACGAGTTTTTGCTATCTTTATGTCATTTTCTTTGAACTCTGTTATGTGAGTGAGTTATGGGTCTTTTTCCACATGATAGGATGTCAGGGCAACCCAAGGGCCAATAGCATTGCCACACTCCAATATTTAGCCATCCATACCTCCAAAAACACTTTTTGGTAACTAAATGGACCCGGGGGCCTGCTGTCTCTTGGGGTCAGCAGGTCCTTCCAACCCCATCCTAGGTCCCAGCCGTCCTTTTCGAGCATCAACGACTCGGATCATGTCAAACAATGGACACAGTGCCGGCCCCGAGGTTTGGGTTGCCCAAGCCCGACCTCATGCTCAGTTGCCCACTTACTTTTATAAGTCATAAAAAAAAGGCATAATAGTAAAAAAAAAAAAACCAATGTCACATATTGCTTTTAGCTTGAATTACATCAAAAAAATCAAATTCAAAAATAAAACTCCACTTATAGTGCTTCTGATTTAAAGAAAATAATTTTTTCTTACATTTTTTAAGCAAATTCTTCTTGGTTTGGTGCAAAATACAAGTGTAGTATAAGCTGTAATGGAGTTGCTACAATATATAAACAGGAAGGCTACCATGGAAATTTGAAGTATTTTTTTGTTGTATATTGTGCTTAATTTTGGTGTGTGTTACGCTTATTTTATGTTATCTACGAAGAGATGTACGTTGAAAGTATATGGTACAAATAGTTTTGGAGGATGATACACATTTTTTGGTGTTTTTTATGCTTTTTTGTTTTTTTTTTTTTTGCAATACAGATTTTTAGCGTATTAATTGTCAAAAAATACGTTGAAGTTACGTATAGAGGTGTTTATTTTATTTATTTTTTTGGATTGTTAGAAATATACCTTTTTGATAACCAGAACTTTTGGTTGTTATGGTAACCAAAAGAAATCTTTTTCGTACTCAAAGATGAAATGGGAGTTACCTAGGCGTTTGTGTGTGAGGGGCAATATGATCTAATTAGTTAAAGTGAGATGTAGGACATTGTCATTTAAAACATTTGAAGGGAAGTTCTTGATGTAGTTAGAAAACTCAGGGGAAGTCAGTGTAATTTACCCAAAACAAAAATATCAAAAATGCAGAAGGGGTAGGAAGGACTCGAACCTACCCCATTAGGGATTAGTAGCATTGCGATGACCAACTGCGCTGCAACGCTTCTGAAAGTATAATGCCCCTCATTAAGATTAAATACTATAACGTATTACTCAACAAAAAAAAAAAATTCGGTTGCCCTAGCCCGGGGGGTTGCCCAAGCCCATGGGCTTGCGGGGCTTACCCCGGGGCCGGCCCTGAATGGACGGTGCAGATACACTTAGGAGAGGTAAGATCTTAGCCATTGATGCGCGAAACAGATTGCCGGATGGGACGGCAGAGTTCCCCAATTTAATTGAACGTTGTTTCGTCAGCTCGAACTCACAAGTTCACCCCTAGAAATCAACCTCGAGGGAATAGACCTCTTGGGCTAAGTCAGGGTCTCTGGCAATCGTATGGTGCAAAACTGGCTGTCAAAGCCATAGGCCAACCACCCTAAGTTTCGGTTGCTACAATGCATGGCTAAACAAGAGTTAAGTTTTGACATTGGTAAAAGTCTCTCTGTGTGGATTTGCACCTTCCTATATTTGGCCATACAATTCTGTGTGTGTCTCTCTCTCTTTTGGAATTACAGATGCAATCAGGATTTGGCTTTTAACATATAGAGTATTAATTTCTTGCATTGCAATAAGATTGTTAAAATTAATCATTTAAAACACTGTAACGTGCTGTAATTTGCCATTTAAATGACTTGAATGATCACTTGCACTGGAGTTTCTTTTAAGGGTCAGTTACAGATTACCCCCTTGTTATACTATCACCTTTTTCACATTACACCCTTCATCTAAAGAAGTAAAGAACCCTACCCTTGATCTATCCTTTTTCTATCACTTAGCCCCTTGTGTCACTCTTCCGCCCTAATTGAACTATGGGGTCTAATATGCAAAGCACATGTGAATAATTCGTATATCAATTCCTATGACTTCTTTGTATGTTTATAAATTCGTATTTACTTTTTTTTTTTTTAAATACATCCTCTAATTCAACAAAACTTGCTTCTCTCCCTCATTTATTTGCTTTATGGGGCCCAGTAGACTCTAATTTTATGATCTTGACATTTTAAACAATTTAGATGAGTCATAAAAATAAGGTTATAAGTTTCATTTACCTCCCCTGAGGTTTCTGACAAATGCAAAGACTCCTTTATACTTTTTGAAATTCCACTGTCCTTCCTTACTTTTCAAAGTAATTGTCACTTACCTCTCCTGCCATTAATTTTAGGCTAACGGTGTTAACTTTTTGCGTGAAATGACCGTAGTACCATTAGTATATATTCTTCACCCTAAAAAAAATTTGTTTAAAAATTAGACTTACAAATGTCTTTCAAAAAAAATTAAACAGTTCTTTAATTTAAAAAAAAAACTTATAAACAAAAACTATCGAAGAAAATTTTTTTCAAAAAAAAATATTGGAATTTTTTTGTTGAAAATAGTTTTTTGAGGAAAAAAAACTAGTTTTGAAAGTTTTTTTTTTTTGAAATACGAACGTTTTGAAAATACGTAATTTTTTTTTAAATCTGAAAAATAAATTAAAAAAATATTTTCAAAACTAGTTTTTTTTTTTCCTACAAAAAATATTTTCAACAAAACAAAAAATATTTTCAACAAAAAAAATCCAAAAAGAAGGTTTTTTTTGGAAAAGTTTCTTTTCGATACTTTTTGTTTAAAAACGATTTTTTTCTAAATGAAAAATGGTTTATTTTTTTTTTTAAATTTGTTTAGCACTATTTTAAAAAAATGGCTTTTTTTTAGGGTAGAGAATATATACTAAGAGTACAACGTCATTTCACAAAAAAAATTAACACCGTTAGCCTTAAAGCAACGGTGGGGGAGGTAAATGACAATTAGTTTGAAAAGTAAGGGAGGTCTCTATATTTGTCAAAAATCTCAGGGGAGGTAAGTGAAATTTACCCACAAATAAATTATGTAATATCTAGATAGAGAGGGACATTTTTGTCATCAGTTAGTCATGTGTGCATATCATATTGGAGTTTTTTTTTTCTTTTTGATCGGCAAAAAAAGATACTAGATGATACTTAATCTATTATATTGGAGTCTTACACTCAAATCTGGATGAAAGAGTAACTAAGGGGCCAAAATAAGGTGTGGTGTAGATTTTCTAAGATGAAGTGGATAGATTGAAAAATGGTGATAGTCTAAGGGGGTAATATGTTAATGCACACAATTTTTGAAGTATTTCCATATTTGCAAAACAAATGTGTGCACAAGCAACCACCAAAAAGGTAGTAGCCTGGATTGTAAGGTGTATCCCACTCTTCAGACATGACTCGGTTTTCAGTCTCGCATTCGGCATGTCTTTGTAGAGTTGGTGTCACATACCATCTTTTACCTAGGTGATGCTGTGGTGCCGAGAGCCCCTACGGTCACGACCAAGAGGGGTTGTTACGCTGGTTGCTCAGTTGCTCCATCCAACTCTTTTTGCAGTTCCAAAAAAAAAAATGGTGCGCACAAGCCTCCAGCGTACAGCTGTAACAGCTCTGCCTCTTGGCCTGACTATACAAAAGTACAAAACTTACTTTATCAAGGAAATGACTAGAGGTTACTAGCTACTTTTGTTGGTAAAATGACGCAGTTGGAAAAAAGACATGGTTCATTGGGGAATATGGGATTTTTGGACATGGGGAAGGCCATTTCATTTATGTTGATGCCGATAGTCAATCACTCTAATTTTTGGTATGGAAGATAAACTCGACGAGTCAGACAAAATGAATGATTCAAATAACCAGACTCAGATGACACCCATTCGAAGGACATTCCACGGCCTACTGGACAGTGGGAATGAAGAAAAGGAAAATGACTCATTGCGAAGATAAGATAAAGTTTGAACAGACATGGCTTGACAGGATGGCCCGATATCCCTCTAGTACTGGTGGGGCATAGGCTGCAAAATGCCTGGCAGTTCCATGTTGTCATGGGGGGAGGGGTAGGTAAGTCTAAGGCAGAATGCATATAGATGTGTTAAATTTTCTTGGAGGGTTCCAACTTAAAATTAATTGGTAATATGTGGAGTGACCTCTAGATTATATTAACTAAGCTTGGGTGGCTTAGGTGAGCAATGTGGGACGAGTCTTGATACTCCCCCTCTCGTGCATCCCGGATGCACGTGGATGTGACAGACCAGAAAGCGACTCAGGCGGAAAGATGAGATTGGCGAGACTCTCTCACGCGAGGTGAGACCACCCAAGATCTAGCTCTCATACCATGTTAGATTTCTTCTCTTAATTGGTTTTAGGTTGGAACCCTCCAAGAAATCTAACATGGTATCAGAGCTAGATCTTGGGTGGCCTCACCTTACGTGGGAGAGTCTCGTCAATCTAATCTTTCTGCCCGAGTCGCTTCTTCGTCTCCTGGTCTGTCACCTCCAAGTGCATTCGGGCTGCACGTGAGGGGGAGTGTTAAAGACTTGTCCCACATTGCCTATCTAGGCCACCCAAGCTTGGTTAATAAATTCTAGAGGCTACTTCACCTATAGCCAAATGGTTTTAGGTTGGAACCCTTCAAGAAATCTAACAAGATGGATGTTCAAGTAAGAATTAAGGTCCGTATTCGAAAAGTCGTTAGGCATTACTTGGAAGGAGGAGGGGCGCCTTGCGCCTAAGAGCCAATAAATTGAGCGCCTAGCATGTAGCAGCCGAATAGTCGGGTGCCTATGCCGATTTTAATCTAGGCTTTGAAGCCCTACCTAGCGCCTAAGCACTGATGTGGCCGACTTTTAAAACACTGGTAGTATCCAAAAGTGCAATTACCACTACTTTTGTAATAGTGGAAAATTGGCATGGATCAAGGAACTTTGGGTTCTTATTAGACTGTTGCTGTGTTCTTTATGGTTATAGCGTTTGATTCAAAGCACGCCCAAACTTTAAAACCTTCACAGCCTGTTTGTTAGGGGGCATAGGGAGAAGCCGGATGTGCTTGGCCATATCCAGTGTTTGTTTCCTTCTTGGATTTCTATATCTCTTTGGAGAGGGATAAAATTTGGACACACACCCTTCTATTCAAATATGATCCGGGTACCACATTACTCAAATACCCTTGTTTGCCCCCACATTGACTGCCTCTTTACGCCAGAGAGAGAGAGAGAGAGAGAGAGAGAGAGATCTGTTTCCTTCATTTCATTTTATATTCCTCATCTTACCCTTCTGTTTCCTCCTTCCCCGATGTGCGAAAAAAACCTTTTCCCACTCCTCTCCAAACAAAATCGGTATAACATACATCCATTCAAACATTGGTAAACTGTAGTGTCATACCCGTCACCATTGAAGAGGAAAACAAAAATAAGACATCATGTTCAATTGGTCATTGACTCATTCGATGTTGTTTTATTCGATTTCAATACTGTCTAACTAAACTACAATGAACCATACCAAAAAGTATTGTGATTGTTGCTGAAAAAATTATTTCTCTAAAGGGCACATTTTTTAAAATTAGGCCTAAGGCACCCAAAATCCTTAGACCGGCCCTAGATATAGATACAAGTGACGGATATTTGGTAGTTTATATTCAAAATTTAAATTGCCTCGTCTTGCTTCAAATGCATAGAAACTATATACATTTTCTTCCTTTCAAGAGTTGATAACATTACTAATGAGGCTATCACACATAACTATAAAGTAAACTTAGATATATGAATGTAAACCTACCCAAAATTCCTTGATCCATGCCAATTTTGGGTTCCTTGATCCATCCCATGATTATCGATTTGGGATTTTTAACTCAGTGAAGGACCCAAAAGTTGGAGCCTAGCTTCCACAAAAATAAGAGGTGTAGGTATGGGCTCTGAGATGATGATAATAATAATAATAATAATAATAATAATAATAATAATAATAATAATAATAATAAAGGGTATGGGCTTATACAAAAATATCAGCACCCAAAAGATGATCTGTCTTTCGCAAAAAATTAAAATAAATAAATAAATAAAAAGGCTTAGAAGCTTAACAACTTTGTGAAAGCTGCCAAAAATGCATTCCAACTAGTATATTCTTTTCCATTTTCTATTTTCCTAATTAAACATGTGAAATTGAAAAATAAGAACATAAGCGATTCGGGACAAAGTTTTGGTCAATAATTTCTTCATTGATGTGCTTATTCATTTTGACTCATAAAGAAATTGATTCTTCTTTAGAGAAAAAATGTGAAGGAGTTCAAAAGGTAATCATTGCATTTAGCAAACAACGGAAATGTTGGAAATTTTATCGATTTTGAAAAGTAAATATTGTGTCCCCATAAAAAATTAATTTTCCGTAAGGACCAAAAAAAATGTACGGACGGAGTAATGAATAAAATAAATAGTGGCGATTTTCATGCTCCATTTTGTTTTATAACCACATCCTCTCTTTTTTTCTTTCTTTCTTTTTTTTTTTTTTTTGTCTTTTTACATGTTTATTTAAAGATTATCCTTTCGTTTGTATACTCCTTCATACATAGAAGGACAACATTGTGAATTCACATCGCAAGAGGACAAAATCGGGAGTGCATTTTAAAAAAAAGGAGTTTGAAAATAAATTACCAAAAATCAATTATATTCATTTCTATACTAGCTATAAAACATGCTGTTTCAACTAATAGTCCAAAATAAGTACTACTCCTCTGTCCCAAAATGATAGTTCGGTTCGTGAACCAATAAATTAAAAATAATACATTTTTTGGAGAAAAAATCACTTTTTCATGAATTAAAAAAGCATTGATATATAGTAAATTGCTTAAAAACATTTGAATTTTTTTGAAAAAATATATTATTTTTAACATATCATACGTTTTGCGACTTGTACTATCATTTCGGGACGAAGGGAGTATAATATTAACAAGTTGTTTCAGATAATTGTCCAAAATAAGCACTATAATACTCCTATATTTCATGTATGCATAATATAATAATATGCAATGTTATCTCCAACATTTATTAATCATTACGCTCTGAGAGCATTAATCCCACACCCAAATTCCCTTCCACAATCGTCTATGTATAGTTATCAATATCTAAAATCAGATGCTCAAACATTATTTGGCATTTTCCTTTTGAACTTACTTTCTTAATTATGCATTTTTTTTTTATCTTTCATAATCGTCTGATCGATCAGTAATTTATCCTTTAACATGTTAGCATATACGATAATTTTGAACGCAGCAAATAGGCCGCTATAAATTTCTGGAAAAGTACAGATTTACGTACTTGTAAATGATGCTTATTTTGGTGCTTTACCGAGCAGAAGTATGTTGCTCTTTCGTATTGGTACAGTGTGTAGGCACTCGATAATTATAATACTCCGTCCGTCCCAATTTTATAGTCCCTCGTTCCATCCTAACCGGATAAAAAATTGATTATATCTTTCAATCGGTAATATCTTTTATATGCAATATGGATCTTGTTTGATAGATCTTAATTTAATCTAATAAACAAAATTTTCAAAATCACCTAAAACATTGTAGATTATAAGATATAACACTTTGAAAAGTAGCACGAACTCCCAAAAGGGACTATAAAATTGGGACGGAGGGAGTATTACTGTTGACTAGCTAGGATCGCTCCGAAAGAGCTGATTGATGCATACATGTCTTGAGTCAACTTGTCTCTAATCCATTTGCTTTGATTTTCTGTGTAATGTTTTTCGAGTCGCTAAGCCTTTCAAAATATGTTGTGTTCACGTTGGGAGTATTTTCACACCGCGTCATGTTGCTTTCAAGACCATATGTTATGTTTAAATCCCCCAAAAATCTCATTTTTAGTCCAAAGAATACTCATTTTTATTCATAGCATTGCTGTTTATTACCCCAACATCGGCCCAAAAATGCTTCAAAACGAACACTAATCGGCCTGAACCTGAACCAGACTAACCCGAGCCCGAGTCAGGCCGTAAGTCAGCCCCACCCTAGCTCAAGGCTGGTCCGAGCTTTGCCCTAGATTCTTCTTGTAACGCCCCGCATTTTCGGGATACGTTATGGATTATTATTACAATTTAAAGTCGGTCTTAAACAGTAATAATAATAACCAAAAAATACATATAGATGATCTATCCTTCACAGATTACAAAAAAAAATAGACTGGGTGGACTCTATGGCTCCATACGTTCCTTGATCTGGTCGTGCTCCATGTCGGCAGCTCCTCCGGCGCTATATTATTCCTCCTGTTCATCGTGACAATCTAGCATAATACCAACATCGTGGTATTATGCCAGGGCAAACCGTGAGCGAGGACGCTCAATAGATACCGTACCCCAACATTAAACTAGCAATTCTAGAACAATATTGTTGGCAGGTAAATAGTTGAAAATCATTTATCAAAACGGTAAGTTCATGCATGTCAATGCATCAGTATCACATCAAATCAGAGTGCAGCTTAAATAAAATCAGTATCCCATTTCTTCTCATATCAGAGTGCAGCTTTAATAAAATCAGTATCTCGTATTATTTCAGAATCCAGAGTATAGTGTCAGTATCTCGTATCATTTTCTCATAACAGCATTCTTCTTCAAATTTCAACCATGTCAACATCTCACATCTCTCGAAAGTTATTGGCCCGTTCTACAACCCCTTTCTAACGGTCACCAACCTTTCCGTACGAAGGGTCGGCTACCCATAAACTGACTCCTGCAGTATGAGGTCCGCTAACTCCGCGTCACACACGACATAGTCCCGGCTACCCATATCACTGAATCCCCACCAGTTTGTTTATGAGGTCCGCTTGCTATGTGTTGTACTGAGTAAGTTCTAACCGTCAAATTCACCCGCGGAATTTGAGGAGAAACTTCAAACAGCACTACCGTATAGTTCCGTTGGGCTTTGACCACCAGTTCACCCCGGGGAACTGAGGCGGGACTCCAACAGCATCAACATCTCAACTTTCATCACATCAACATTTTCATTCTCATTTCTATCTCTTCCATTTAAAAACATTCGATCACTTTCTCGAAAAATGTGTCGGGTCGTATCGTCTTTGAAAAAGAACGTGCACATGCATTAATTTCATAAAACAAAATCCTCCGTTTAGAATCATTCATGATAAACCTTCCGCTCGTAACCCATCTTACGAAAACATGTTACTTAACAACAAAAGTTCTTTCTTCCGGGGATTTAAATCAAAACATAAGGATTCATTCTCGTTCTTGGATTTGCTGGCGTGTCTTAAGATTCGTACGTCAAATTGCCACTTGGTTTGGCTAAACCAAGAAAGTACCCTACTAGAAAACTCTAGTAGTTGAATCCGTTTGGCGTGTTTTAAGATTCGTTCGTCGAATCGCCACTTGGTTTGGGCTAAACCAAGAAAAAGCCTGACTAGACATGCTAGCCATAGATTCTATTTGTTAGTCTAAATAGATTAAGAATATTTATTCAATAATCCCGGAAAATCTCATTTCATTTGAAAAGCTCTTTTCTCAGAAAATTGGTCGGGCATTATAACTGCGTAAATTTGAAAAGTCGATTTTCATTCAGGCATTATAACTGGGTAATTTAGTTTCCCAAAAGTCCATCGAACATTATAACGGTGCATTTTGATAGTCAATTTTAATTCGTGCATAGTAACGACTAAGTGTGTTTTTTTCAAAGTCTAATTGTTCATAAAATCACTAATCACCAACATAATCACGTTTAATCATAATTAAGCACGTTTAAGCAAAATAATAACATAATCAATATGAACTAGTAAATACTAATCTAAGGTTAAGATAAAGTATCTACCTTAATTCCGATGATTAGTCGGAAGCCGATAAGCTAGTTGAATTCCGGCGGCGTAACGACTAGTCGACCTTTGCTCGAACGCTTTCTTGCTAACTTATTCTACCTTTCTAAGATCTAGGGGTGGTCGAGGGTGGTGGAGTGTGGTGGTTTAGGATGAGTTTCAAGAAGAACACTCAAGAACTCACTCAAGAACACTAGAAAGCACAAAGTGGAGAAGTTGGGAGGTTTTGGTGTGAAATGAAGCAAGGAGAGTGAGCTATTTATAGTGAAGCAATGAGGTTCACCTCCCCCAAAAATAATCACTAGCCAAAAACCCTCCCCACAAGTGTCCAAACAACCTTTTGCAAAAGCAAAAAATTAGGTTTTAAAGACTAGTTTTAGGTTATAAGAAATTCCCCACCAAATTTCCCACCAACTTAAAGATTAGTTTTAGGTTATAAGTAGTCTCCCACCTAATTTCCCACCAACTTAAAGATTAGTTTTAGGTTATAAGTAATCTCCCACCTAATCAAGGTTAGCTTTAATAAAATAAAATAAGAGTTGAGGATTTAGTAAGGCTTCCGGACGCAGTGTGGTGAAATACCCGGTGTGTACGCGTTTATTTACGGCGCGAAAAGTATAATTAAACAGGTTAAATCTAATTCGTTTAATCTAACCAAACCAAATTATAAACTATAATTATTTAAAAATAAAACGCATTAATAAATCGAAATTTTTTTTTATTTACAAAATTTCGGGTTATTACAACCTATCCCCCTTAACAAATTTCGTCCTCGAAATTGAAATTACTCGGCAGGTGGAAACAGTTGCGGATAATTAGCCCTCATGGCTTCTTCTCTTTCCCAAGTTGTTTCCTCCATCCCCCGATGTTTCCACAAAACTCGTACTAATCGGATAGTCCTATTGCGGATGCTCTTCTCCATACTATCCTGAATTTCAACCGGCTCTTCCTCAAAAGTTGCGTCTTCATCTATATCAAGATCTCCCCAGTTTAATACGTGTGTTGGCAGGGCAAGATACTTCCTTAACATAGAGACATGAAAAACATTATGCACTCGGTCGATTTGCGGCGGTAATGCTAACCGGTATGTTACTTGTCCAATTTTCTCCAAAATCTCAAATGGGCCGATATATCGTGGGGATAGTTTTCCCTTCCTCCCGAATCTAATTATTCCTCTCCGAGGTCTAATTTTCAGAAACACGTGGTCTCCCTCTTTGAATGACAAAGGTCTGTTTCTTCGATCCGCATAACTCTTCTGTCGGCTCTGCGCAGTAAGCAGTCTCTGTTGAATCAACTTGATCTTCTCTGTTGTGTCTCTGACCAAATCAGGTCCTAGCAATCCCGTTTCTCCGGCGTCAGTCCAATCAAACCGGTGATCGACAAGGGCGGCCGTACAGAGCTTCGTAGGGTGCCATCTTGATGCTAGCCTGATAACTGTTATTGTAGGCGAATTCTACTAATGGCAGATGTCGTTCCCAATTCCCTGTGAAATCTAAGGTGCAAGCCCTAAGCATGTCCTCCAATATCTGAATTGTCCTCTCCGTCTGTCCATCAGTCTGCGGATGAAAAGCAGTACTGAGACGTATGTCAGTTCCTAGTGCCCTTTGCAGTCCTTTCCAGAACTGTGAGACAAATCTAGGATCTCTGTCTGACACGATTGACACCGGTACTCCATGAAGTCGCACGATCTCCTGGATATAAAGTATTCCCAATGCTTCCATGTTTTCCGTCATTTTCACTGGCAAGAAGTGTGCCGACTTAGTGAGACGGTCTACAATTACCCACACAGCGGTGTTTGACTTAAACGACCTCGAAAGTCCAGTCACGAAATCCATTGAGATATGCTCCCATTTCCACTGTGGAATTGGTAGCGGCTGCAATTCTCCTCCAGGCCTCTGGTGTTCAGCCTTAACTTGCTGACAAACTAAACAAGTCTTTACAAATTCTGCCACGTCTTTCTTCATTCCTTCCCACCAATATGTCCGTCGTAAATCGTGATACATCTTCGTACCTCCAGGATGAACAGCGAAATTCGAGTGGTGAAATTCTTGAAGCACGGCTTTTCGAAGTCGACCTAAGTTGGGTACAAATACCGAGCCTTTAAATCTCAGACTGTTATCTGCTGCATGCAGGGTCCAACCGGGCAATTCCTTTCCTGAACTGAGTTGTGATCTAGTGAATTCACAGTCCTGTTCAAAAGTCTGCACCAACAGGATCTCCCGGTGAAGTGCTGGTTCTGCCACTGGTGCAGATAATCGCACCTGATCTCCATTAGATGACGGTTGCAAATTGAACTCGTTCAGAGTATCTATCAACTCCCATTCCTTCACAGCTATCTTGGCTTTTTGTGCCCTGTCCTTTCGACTCAGGGCATCAGCGACAACATTTGCCTTGCCAGGGTGATATGACAGGGTAAACTTGTAGTCTTCCAAGTACTCCATCCACCTTCTCTGTCTCATATTCAACTCCTTCTGAGTGAACAGAACTTGAGACTTTGGGATCCGAGAAAACCTTGAATTGCTCGCCATAGAGGTTATATCTCCAAGATTTTAGAGCAAAAACTATTGCTGCTAATTCTAAATCGTGAGTAGGGTAGTTCTTCTCGTGCGATCTGAGCTGTCTCGATCCATATGCCACGACTTTTCCGTTCTGCATCAGCACACATCCTAGTCCTTCCTTTGATGCGTCACAATATACTTGATAACCAATGTCCCTTTCAGGAATGATCAGTATCGGTGCACTGGTCAGTCTCTTTTTCAACTCTTGGAAAACTTTCTCACACTTGTCATTCCATTCGAACTTAACGTTCTTCTGAATCAATCTTAGTCATTGGCTTGGCAAGAGTAGCAAATTCCGGAATGAATCTTCGATAATATCCTGCTAAACCCAAGAAACTACGGATCTCAAATACGGAAGTTGGCTGCTTCCAATCCAACACAGCTTCTACCTTGCTGTTGTCAACTGCAATACCATCCTTAGACACCACGTGTCCCAGGAATTGAACCTGCTCTAGCCAGAACTCGCATTTACTAGCCTTGGCATAAAGCTGGTTGTCTCTTAGTACTTGCAGGGCTACCCGAAGGTGTTCTTCATGCTCCACTCGATTGGCTGAGTATATCAATATATCATCAATGAACACCACCACAAATCTATCTAGATAGGGTTGGAATATCTTGTTCATGAGGCACATGAATACTGTTGGAGCATTCGTTAGTCCAAACGGCATGACCACGAACTCATAATGTCCGTATCTTGTCCTGAACGCGGTCTTTGAAATGTCCTCGTCGCGGATTCTCAACTGATGATACCCTGATCTTAGATCAATCTTTGAGAAACAAGTTGCTCCTCTTAACTGATCAAATAGGTCATTTATTCTAGGCAGGGGATAACGATTCTTGATCGTGACTTGGTTTAGTTGCCTATAATCAATGCACAGTCGTAAGGTTCCTTCTTTCTTCTTCACGAATAGTGCAGGTGCTCCCCATGGTGAAGTACTTGGTCGGATGTATCCTTTTTCCAACAGTTCTTGTAGCTGGGTCTTCAATTCCTTCAGTTCTGTTGGCGCCATTCGGTAAGGGGCTATGGAAATCGGAGCGGTTCCAGGTTGAAGCTCGATGGAAAAATCAATTTCCCTTCGTGGCGGTAATCCAGGTAGATCGTCAGGAAATACATCAGCATACTCGCAGACGATGTGTGGCATTCCTAACTCCTCACGGTCAGATTCTTCCAACTGGAGACTAGCTAGCCATCCGAACAGTTGGTTCTGCCATTTCAAATGTCTAATCACCGGATTCACAGTCTGTCTATCCCCCTTAAAACGGAAACATGTCCCATCAGGGGTAAAGGCTGTTACTAGCTTTAGATGGCAATCAATGACTACTCGATGAGTTGACAGCCAATCCATCCCCACAATTAAATCGAAGTCAGCCATCTCGATCATGCGTAAGTCACAGGTTAGTCGGATATTACTTACTTCTAACTCGCAGCCTCTACAGATTAGATTAACTAGCGCTTAAAAGTGATGGTATTGTCATCTGGTTCTCTAGGGGTTCAGTATCTAACCCTAGCGCAGATACGCATGCTACTGATATAAACTAATGCGATGCTCCAGTGTCATGGAGTTGGTAGGCAGCGAGAGCTACGCGGTGGTTATCCTGGTTGACTCCTAAGGTGCTAAAGATCAGCTTGATCTCTTTCAGCCAAGCTTCGGCTAAAGTAGGGTTAGGTTCGCCATGAAAGACAGGTGGTCGTCTTTTACAGAATTCGTTCAAAGCTTGAGCACGAGACATGGGACCATGGTTGATATTATTAGGAGGGGGTCTGTTAGCGTTGAGTGCCGTAATGAAGGCTTGCATGAGTTGTGCGCGGTCAGGGTTACCGTTGGTTCTGTTGGACGAGTCCTCACCATTGTTACGTGTAATCGCCATTCTAAAGTTGGAAATTCGTAGGAAATTTTGTCTAGAATACCCTTTTTGAAAATAATAGCACAGCACTACGGCAAAAATCTAAATTCGGAAAGGATTTACTGCTGCTAAACGTTATCTTTGAGCACATATTTATACTGAAACTGACATGTGAGCAGGTCACATGTCACAAACAGTCAAATCCTAAGTGTTCTCACGTTTCGCTTCCCTACGCTTGGTAATGGCTCATATATGCCTATAACTACACCGTTAGCAAATAGGATATTTTTAGAGTAGCAAAAGTACAAAGTACGGACATTTATTCAGGTTACGCTCTCGGAAAGTGATCTACCCATTCTACCCAAAGCCGAGTGTTGGAACCTAGGGCTCTGATACCACTTGTAACGCCCCGCATTTTCGGGATACGTTATGGATTATTATTACAATTTAAAGTCGGTCTTAAACAGTAATAATAATAACCAAAAAATACATATAGATGATCTATCCTTCACAGATTACAAAAAAAAATAGACTGGGTGGACTCTATGGCTCCATACGTTCCTTGATCTGGTCGTGCTCCATGTCGGCAGCTCCTCCGGCGCTATATTATTCCTCCTGTTCATCGTGACAATCTAGCATAATACCAACATCGTGGTATTATGCCAGGGCAAACCGTGAGCGAGGACGCTCAATAGATACCGTACCCCAACATTAAACTAGCAATTCTAGAACAATATTATTGGCAGGTAAATAGTTGAAAATCATTTATCAAAACGGTAAGTTCATGCATGTCAATGCATCAGTATCACATCAAATCAGAGTGCAGCTTAAATAAAATCAGTATCCCATTTCTTCTCATATCAGAGTGCAGCTTTAATAAAATCAGTATCTCGTATTATTTCAGAATCCAGAGTATAGTGTCAGTATCTCGTATCATTTTCTCATAACAGCATTCTTCTTCAAATTTCAACCATGTCAACATCTCACATCTCTCGAAAGTTATTGGCCCGTTCTACAACCCCTTTCTAACGGTCACCAACCTTTCCGTACGAAGGGTCGGCTACCCATAAACTGACTCCTGCAGTATGAGGTCCGCTAACTCCGCGTCACACACGACATAGTCCCGGCTACCCATATCACTGAATCCCCACCAGTTTGTTTATGAGGTCCGCTTGCTATGTGTTGTACTGAGTAAGTTCTAACCGTCAAATTCACCCGCGGAATTTGAGGAGAAACTTCAAACAGCACTACCGTATAGTTCCGTTGGGCTTTGACCACCAGTTCACCCCGGGGAACTGAGGCGGGACTCCAACAGCATCAACATCTCAACTTTCATCACATCAACATTTTCATTCTCATTTCTATCTCTTCCATTTAAAAACATTCGATCACTTTCTCGAAAAATGTGTCGGGTCGTATCGTCTTTGAAAAAGAACGTGCACATGCATTAATTTCATAAAACAAAATCCTCCGTTTAGAATCGTTCATGATAAACCTTCCGCTCGTAACCCATCTTACGAAAACATGTTACTTAACAACAAAAGTTCTTTCTTCCGGGGATTTAAATCAAAACATAAGGATTCATTCTCGTTCTTGGATTTGCTGGCGTGTCTTAAGATTCGTACGTCAAATTGCCACTTGGTTTGGCTAAACCAAGAAAGTACCCTACTAGAAAACTCTAGTAGTTGAATCCGTTTGGCGTGTTTTAAGATTCGTTCGTCGAATCGCCACTTGGTTTGGGCTAAACCAAGAAAAAGCCTGACTAGACATGCTAGCCATAGATTCTATTTGTTAGTCTAAATAGATTAAGAATATTTATTCAATAATCCCGGAAAATCTCATTTCATTTGAAAAGCTCTTTTCTCAGAAAATTGGTCGGGCATTATAACTGCGTAAATTTGAAAAGTCGATTTTCATTCAGGCATTATAACTGGGTAATTTAGTTTCCCAAAAGTCCATCGAACATTATAACGGTGCATTTTGATAGTCAATTTTAATTCGTGCATAGTAACGACTAAGTGTGTTTTTTTCAAAGTCTAATTGTTCATAAAATCACTAATCACCAACATAATCACGTTTAATCATAATTAAGCACGTTTAAGCAAAATAATAACATAATCAATATGAACTAGTAAATACTAATCTAAGGTTAAGATAAAGTATCTACCTTAATTCCGATGATTAGTCGGAAGCCGATAAGCTAGTTGAATTCCGGCGGCGTAACGACTAGTCGACCTTTGCTCGAACGCTTTCTTGCTAACTTATTCTACCTTTCTAAGATCTAGGGGTGGTCGAGGGTGGTGGAGTGTGGTGGTTTAGGATGAGTTTCAAGAAGAACACTCAAGAACTCACTCAAGAACACTAGAAAGCACAAAGTGGAGAAGTTGGGAGGTTTTGGTGTGAAATGAAGCAAGGAGAGTGAGCTATTTATAGTGAAGCAATGAGGTTCACCTCCCCCAAAAATAATCACTAGCCAAAAACCCTCCCCACAAGTGTCCAAACAACCTTTTGCAAAAGCAAAAAATTAGGTTTTAAAGACTAGTTTTAGGTTATAAGAAATTCCCCACCAAATTTCCCACCAACTTAAAGATTAGTTTTAGGTTATAAGTAGTCTCCCACCTAATTTCCCACCAACTTAAAGATTAGTTTTAGGTTATAAGTAATCTCCCACCTAATCAAGGTTAGCTTTAATAAAATAAAATAAGAGTTGAGGATTTAGTAAGGCTTCCGGACGCAGTGTGGTGAAATACCCGGTGTGTACGCGTTTATTTACGGCGCGAAAAGTATAATTAAACAGGTTAAATCTAATTCGTTTAATCTAACCAAACCAAATTATAAACTATAATTATTTAAAAATAAAACGCATTAATAAATCGAAATTTTTTTTTATTTACAAAATTTCGGGTTATTACACTTCTAGTGTTACAGACCACTCGCCTTTATTTTCGTACTTTGAGTACTTTTCTCAATTCTCAATCTCACATAAAAAACTCAGCATGTTTTGCTCCCGAAATAAGTCTTTATATACCCCCTTAACTCAAGCATTTCAATAGCTCAAAAAGTTTAAGAACTACGGTTCAAAGGCTTGAATATAGGCTAAAGGTTGTGATTCAAGGGACGTTTTTGAGTCATATTTCAATCATTGGCTAGTGTAAGTGCAAAGTTTAGTTTTTCTTAGGACATCTTGCATCAAGGTGGCTCTAGACAGGTGGTCTAGTCCAGGTTCTAGCTCTAACGTCCTGATTTTTAGACGCGTTAATTAAGTCAATCATTTAAAAATGATGATTAAGTTAATTAAAACTGATTTCACCAACAAAATTGATTGATCACTTAGAATACAACACAGAATTGATCCAGTAGTTACATTTTCGAAATCCAGTAGTTACATTTTCGAAATATCATAGTTTAAGTCTAATAATACAAACAGAAATGGAATTACATTTGAGAAGATAACAGAGTCCTAATTCAAACAAGGGAACACCGACCACAACCCACCGCCGTCATCAAAAAGGGCAAAGAACCACGCAATTCTACTGCCGCAACCACACAAAAGCCGAGGCCAGCGTCGATGATGAAGACCATCTAAGAGCCACATCAAACCTCCAGCGGCACCACAACTACATCAGACACCTTCCTATGTGGTACTTTAGCCCCAGACCATCTGTGGTGATGCAAGTATCAAGTCTTTCGTCATTGTGTTTCTTGGACCTATAACCAAGTGGCGACTCTAGTCTTTGTTGAGTACTCGTTTTCGAGTGTTTCAAATCGTTGTGTGATGCTTAGTTGATCGTTCCAGCAATCAAGCGTAACGATCACAGTTGAACCATTCTCCAGACTGTGGCGGTTCGCCACTGAGGGTGCTCACACCATGTCATAGCCAGATTAAATATGTGTCATTTTCTCCATTGAAGCCAACTATTCTCGATGTCGAACCGCTTTTCCACCAACTCTCTTAAAACCAATTGGTGTTAGGAAGGCTTCAATTAAGTCTTCTATGGCATTTGACATCGCACCCGCAAGTCTGTTTTTAGAGCGGTCGCAAGAGTGGCATTGTGTAACCAAATCCATGGGGCATTCTGGGCCCAACAATCCTTCCCTCACGATGACGCTCCCACGACTCAAACCCATGACCTCCTGGCTCTGATACCACTTGTCGAATCGCATTTCCACCAGCTCTTTTAAAACCAATTGGTGTTAGGAAGAGCTTCAATTAAGTTTTTTATGACATTCGACATCGCACCCGTAAGTCTGTTTTTAGAGCGGTCGCAATAGTGGCATTATGTAACTAAATTCATGGGGGCACACTGGACCCAACACCCGATAGATAGATGGGATACTTTTTTCGAGGAGAATCGTTCAGGATTTTAATCCTTAGACTGGGTTTGGCCCAACATTTTTTTTGTCGTTATCCTCTTTTTTCTTTTTTTCTTTTTTGCTTTGGTTTTTTGAGTCTTATTTTTTTTTTTTGAATTATTTATATGTCTCCACCATAGAATAAAATTATGACTGAAACCTTAAAAAAAAAATTAAAAGACTAAAATAATTTCAAAATAGAAATATATTTCATGGATTATTTTGTATTTTGTAAAACAATTTCACTTTGATTCATATTTTTTCACTTTTTTATCCCTCTTGTTGCAACGTATGAATAATCTAACAGCAAAATATTTGGAAAAAACAAGTTTAAGAATTATTAAATATAAAAATAATTCAAAACATATTTTTTGTTGGATTATGTTCATTTTATTCTGAACATTTTTCAAATTTTGATTCCTATATTTTATTATTTTTTCTAACTCCTCTAGACGTATAAATGATTCACAAAACTTGCTGTAAAACTAAAAAAAATAATAATTAAAAAAATAAATTTTTATTGAAAACAATCCAACAATAAAATTATGACCAACCCCCTAGTAGAGTAGAAAACATAATAACGCTAGAAATTTGTTTGTCTGTCAGTTATTTTTTTGTTTTGTTTTTTTTCTAAATGTTGTGAGTACTTATCAACTTACTAGTACTACTTGTATATGTAATGGGAAAATTTCCTTTTTCCCCAACATAAAGTGGGGAATAAACCAGTGGGAATAAACAACCACTGCAACACAACTCGTCTATAGCGAGATTTGAACCCGAGACCTCCTAGCTAGCGAGGAGGGTTAAGATCCTCCGCTTCTTATTTACTCCCCAATTAATTCTTCTTTTTGCCAGTCCCCAATTAATCCACCAAACAGATTTTTTGGTGGATTATGTTCATTCTTCTTCTCATTTTATTCTGAATTACTTGGGATAATTACCTACTCTTTTTTTTCTGAGTTACATAATTTGCACAAATATTGTTTACTTCCACTACATCAATTTGGGATATTTCCCTATTCCTTTTTGCTGAGTTACTTTGCACAAATACTGATTACTTCCACTTCTTTCAATGCTATAATGATTCGGATCAATGACTTCCTTCGATCTACATTTGAATTCCCAACCACTATTCAACATTTCAACCACCACAATAGTTGCTTGTTTTGTTTTTTAATAATTCAAATGTCCGGCTAGTTTACGCATACTTTAATTAATGTTGAGAGACCAATTCTACTATCCATTTGTATAAGCCACAATAAAAGCTGGAGTAAAGTAGTTCTGTATAGATTGACCACGATAGCTTCTTTTACAATTACTGAATAAGCGATCAACGGAACTAGCTTATTGAGTGAAATTGAGTTGTTTTCTTCCCAGGGGCGGAGCCAGAACTAAGTGTCAGTGGGGGCAAATTCTTAAAGCAAAATAATAGAACAAAAAAATACCAAAATGCGAAATAGAAAGGAGTTAAGGTAGATATCTATTAATAAGTATAATTTCATTTACAATTGATCTCCCAAAAGATACACTGAAATGCCAAACAAAAATGAGCTTAGATATACAACCTATAATCTCGTCCATAACCGACCACAAAAAGGTACACTTGAATGCCAACAAAAAGTAACTAAACAGGTATCGATGTAAATCCTAAAACAACGTTTACAAGTGACCCCGGCGATTTTTCATATTTTGAAATCGTAGCATAATAGCCTCACTTGTGATGTTATTAAAAATCTCCCTCTCAATATACACAATCAAGCTATCATGCAACCATTGATCATCCATTTAGTTACGAAGTCGATTTTTCACAATCTTCATGGTAGAAAATGCTCTTTCTACTGTAGCTGTCGCGACAGGTAAAATTAGAGCCAAAGTCAAAAGCCTGAAAACCAATGGATCGATACCCTATATCTTTTCGGGTCTCAACCATCTTTCGAGAAACATCACGAATTCCTTTCAAGTTTGAAAACTCGACACTAGACCACACATCAATGATGAAATTCTCAAGGTGATCCGTAAGTGCCAAAAGCTCAGTACTAGAGAAGTCTTTAGGATAAAATTCGGCCAAACGGTTCAACTTTTGGTTGTCAAAACTTGCAAATGAGTTGGATGGACTTAGACATGCAACACAAATAAGCAACTCGATGTTTACCTCATTAAAATGATTATTTAGCTCTTGGAGTTGCATATCTATGACAGTATAGAACAACTCGACGCAATAATTGGTTGTGGTAAGGAGGACAAGTAGTGGTGAAGAGAATTAGAGAGTTATAATGAAAATTATTTGGTGTGGTTAGTGGTAAGGAGGAGGGCAAGTAGTTGGGCAAAAAATACCATTATACAAGGGGCGGCAAAAATTCAAAATTCTAAAAAATATTATACCTATCCTATTAAGATTTGACACCTCAGTGAGGTCAAGTGACCCTGCTTGACCCCCCTTGGCTCCGCCCCTGTTTCTTCCGAGAGAATGACCTGTCTCTTAAAGTGCAATAAGTCAGTTTTGAGTTTAATTATGTTCTGTCACAATTGGAACATGTATTGACACTTAACCAAATAAGTAATTGTATACAGAAAAAATGTGCAATATTGAAACTGCACATGTAGGTTTTTGTCAAGAAAATCTTTACAAGTTTTTTTTTTTTTGACATGCAAGAAGTGGTTAGTTATCAGTGAGATTTGACCCTTAATTAATTTTGTGCATTCGTATGTGGTGCCTACCATCTTAGCTACCACCCACTTGCAAAATTTTTACAGATTGATGGTATTAGTTAGCTTCACAGTTTTTGAATTATGACCCTCCATGAGATATTTTCATTACCAAAAAGTCACCTCCTTGTTAGTTAATCTTTTTAAAGTAAGGTTTAAAAATTTGATAATTTGCATATATTATGGATATAAGTAGAAAGTAAGGTTTAAAAAATTGATAGTTTGTAAATATTCTCAGTTTTTTTTTTTTTTTTGTAAGAAGTGTTTTAAATGAGGAAAACAAAATTATGATTGACCCTCATTCCACAACTCCTCACCTTGTCTCTTTATCAATCAAATCTTTGATGGTTTAATTACTATCCAACTTGTAAGGAGTTGGATTTGTTATTCCAAACGTCGGTAAAGAATTACTCCACGTACAATATTTTTGTTTTGTTTTTTTGTTTATTTTTCACTTGAAGGATCTCCATTAATTAATTACATAGATTATACTTTACACGCACGAAATGGACATCTTCACAAGTGAAGTGATTCATTACTTTTAGAGCACCGCCACGTGGTGCTCCAAAGACCTTCTCCATTATCCATTTGTGTGAACGCACTATTTTTTTTTCTTGTTAGTCTTTGTAAAGTTACCCATATATGTGTATTTTCAATCCCTATCGTTGTAACTAGAGGTGGGAATTTTCGACACGACACGACACGAACAAGACCCGAACTCGACACGAACAAGACCCGAACTCGACACGAACAAGACCCGAACTCGACACGAAGTTAGTGGATTAGGGTCAACTATTTCTGACACAAAACATGCACGACTATGACACGACATGATAATACGAAAAAGTTAAATAGGTCAAGTTAGAATTGAGTGAATTCTGACACGAACACAAGATAACACGACAAACACAACACGAACACATCATAACACGACAAACACGACACGAACACATATAACACGAGAATTTATGGAAAGACACCATAATCTGACACAAAGTTAGTGGGTTAGGGTTGACTATTTCTGACATGAAACACGAATATGACACGCCACGGTAATATGAAAAACTAAACAGATCGGGTTACGGTTGAGAGAATTCTGACACGAACACGAGATTACACACGCGATACGATGCCCGCCCCTAGTTGTAATTGATCATTAATCTAATTTTTTAAATAATTTCTTAAAAAATATAACAAAGACAACAAATTCCAACTTTTGTTAAGAATAATTAGTTTATTTTTGCGCAAAAACTTAGGTCTCCAAATTCCTACCTGAAATTTATCGCACCCCAAAAGACATTTTTGCACCAACTCACCAACTACAGCAATTTAGCAAAGGATAATGATGTTTTTTTTTTTTTTTTCAATCCCAAAAAATGTGTCTTGACCACATTATTATCCAAGTCAAAATCAAACAAACATAGTAGGAAGAACAACTACAAGTCAACTTATACTTCTTAATGTTTGGTAGGACCTGCCGTTTGTTCTCATCCTTAAATTTTTTTTTTTCCTTATCTGCAATAAATTTTTGTTTCGGTTGCTTTCAAGCTCATCTCTATGTGATTGTATGACAAATACATTTGTATACTTCTACTATAAATCATACTAAAAGACAACAAGTAATTATTACTCTTTCCGTCTCATTTTGATAATTCCATACTTTATTTTCGGACGTCTCAAATAACATGTCAGATTTCCGAAATCTTTCATAAAATCTTCGTAAAATATCATTATTACCCTTAAATAGTGATATGATCATTATGCTCTCTTCAAAAGTGAAATTAAGGTAAAAAATGTTAAATTATTTTTCGATTTAATCATTTAATCATTATGCTCTCCTAAAAAATCGAAACTTCCACATCAAGACTATCAAAATGAGACAGATGAAGCATTAGCCCATATTATGATATTCAACTATTGTTCTCTCTCTCTCTCCCCCCTCTCTTGAGTCTCAATCATTTAAAAGAGTGTTTATTAAGATTAAAAGACAAGAAAAAAACAATCTCTCTCTTCCTCTTCTCAACCCCCACAAAAACTATACTCCTTTTTTCCTCCTCCTCCTACTTCTTCTTCTTGTTCTTATCTCTCACTTCATTTATCTCTCATTTCCTATTAACCAATGGATAAACGCCGCCGGAAACAACTCAAGACCTCCCACCACAACCACCACTGCAGTGCTTCTGAAGGTGAGTTTTTTTTTTTTTCTTTTTCCTTCCTTTTCTATCATTAATTTTCCTTTAATTCTGCCCTTCATTCTCTGATTGCTCTCTCTCTCTCTCTCTCTCTCTCTAGAGGTGAGCAGCATTGAGTGGGAATTCATAAACATGACTGAACAAGAGGAAGATCTGATATACAGAATGTACAACCTTGTCGGAGACAGGTAAAGAATATACATTTAATGATTTACGGTATCATGTCAAAAACTAAAAATAAAAAATTCTGCATGTATAGCTCCATATCCCAATTAATTTGTTTACAAACGTATTTTAGAATTTTATCTTTTACTACGCAATATTTAAACTTACACTTACCAACTGCGGTATCTGTACTGTGCACGGAAGCAAGGTAAAATCCAGTACGTTATGCTTAATGTTATTTGCTCCTCATCAATACATAACTTATGAAGCTTTCCTAAGAGAGAGAGAGAGAGAGAGCGCTTCGAGTGAGCGGATCAAAGTTTTGAAGTGTATTTAATTTTGACATTTCATTTTTAACTTTTGTTATTCTATAAGATGTATATAGGAAAAAAGTATAGATGTGAGAAACAAGTAAAAAATAATAAATTTTATTACGAATTTGCCACGTAAATGCACATGGTTTTTATATTAATACGTAATGTAATCCTCTAAGCAGCAAAGTAGCTACAAGACAAATTTTAAAATGTATTTTTATGGGAAGCTGGTGGCCAAAGATGATTTAAATTTATTTTTATTGCATGCTAATAAACAATGAATATCTCTGTGGAAATAGCTTAATCTAATGGAGGATTGGGTTTTGGATGGTCACATGACTCATATGATTCCAACTACTTTTTAAGTTCCAAATGGACAAAAGAAAAATTTTAAGGAGGAGGAAAGATAACATGATTTAATTTGTTTTCCATATATTAGAATAGTTCCAAAATAGAAAAGGTTAATTTAGTACCTACCATTTGATGTCAGATCCTTTCAGGGAATCCATATATCACCTCTCTATGTTTGGGCACGTTTCTCTTATCGACTTTTTTGACTTTTTGTGCAAAAGTCTCTCTTTATATAAAAAGCTAAAAAAAATCAAAATAAGAAAAACAACATTGCTTTTGTCTGCAAATATAAAGACAAAAAAAAAATTATGAGAAATACCACCTTATTCTATAAAATGATTTGGGCTTTTAAGAGGAATGTCCATCACTTGCATTAAATCTAAAGCCCTGGAGTTGGCCTGGTGGCCAAGGTCTAAGATTTAGGAGTTTGTACCTTTCTAAAATCTTAGGTGCTATCAACTTCTTTGGGATTTGTCCTCAAGAAACTTTGTTATGACTTTAATTGGACTTCTCGTAAATGGGCAGTGGAATTGGACTTCAGGATTAGTGGACTTTCAAAATATTAGGCAATTGGCTTAATTATTGTGTTTTTAAGTCGACGTATTTTGAGAAATGACCTGTAATTCAGTTTTGAGTTTAAGCCAGAAATTAGAAAAGTAGCTTATTTTCATGGTCGAGAGGACGAAAACACTAACAAAATTATTTGATGATTACCATTACTTATCGCTAAAAAACAGAATTATGCCTTTACTTTTTCAATAATGAAATGCAAAAAAGTATTTGATTTGGAGTAAAATTGAATAATCATCGGAGGAAAAGTGAGGAAGTATTTAAAATAGGGACATATAACGAGAGCTATATAAAGATTTGTGATTGAAGTTTATGTGAATAGTACAATTCTCCATATCCCGTTTTTTTTTTTTTTAATTTCATCCTCTCAAACGAAGAAACAGAGGATGTGTGTTTGTTTGATCGAACCCGTGATCGTAATGTGGGTATTGAAAATGTCGCAGGTGGGCACTGATAGCGGGTCGGATCCCGGGCCGGAAAGCTGAAGAAATAGAACGGTTCTGGTTAATGAGACACAGTGAAGGGTTTGCCAGCAGACGAAAAGCCGAGTCATTAAACAAGATTACCACTCGTAAATCTTCATGAAAACTTTATTATTAATTCCATTTTCTATTTGGTTTCTTCTTTTCTTTTTCCCTTCTTTAATTTGTCAAAACGATTGGTTATTCAAATGATTTAGATGGGCTTATATTGATATTGTTACTCTCTCTGCTTGAACATTTACTCACTCTGTATTCAATTGTTGGACCCTCCAATGACTCCAAAGTTTAGAGTGTTTGACCTTCGTGAAATGCGAACATGCCCTCTTTCTGTGGAAAAAAAAAAAGAAATTCGAACATGCGACTTCATAGAGTACAAGCACTTATTGATTTCTCATGCTCACATGACCAAACCCGTAGGATTATTTACTAATTTATGTTTTGTTGGTACTCTAAGAAGAACGCCCTCTTGAAAAGTCAACAAATGAAAGGTAATTAATTTTTAATTTTTAATTTTTAGCTTTTCTTTGTAAAACTTTGCCTCAATAATCAAATTCACAAAATTTCAGAGGCAGGTAGCTAGCGTAGCCTAAGGGAAATGTTGAAGTACACCAAGAGTGGTGAATTTTATACTTTTTTTTTCTTTTGTCTTATTTCAAAAATTACGACGAAAAGATAAAAAAAATATACACAAAATAAAGAGCATCACATAAAAAAAATTAGGAAGAATTGAGCCTATTAGAGCATCTCCACTATTTACCAAAATCATTCACCAAATTCAAATTTGTTAAAAAAAAAAAAACCCTAAAAACTGCACTCCACTCTCTTTTACCAAATTTGGTTTTACTCAAAATTTTCACCAAATCAGGTGAGAACCAAATCCTACACCAAATTTTCAACAGCTATACCGTAGTGGTTGGCGGTGATTGGTTCTGGTGGTGGTAGGCGGAGGCGGTTTCTGGTCATGGCAGGCGGCAGTTTCCGATCGTTGTAGGCAGCGGCGGTTTCTAGTGGTGGTAGGTGGCAGTGGTTTCTAGTGGTGAGTGTTGTGATTTCCGAGTCACGCACGCACTTAAACACACACAAGAAATCTAAGGAAAACTCCCTCGAATATATTCACACAATATATAAGTTGAAAAACCTCTCCAGGAGCAATCATCGGCTCCCACTCCGGCGGGGGAAGCCACAACCGACTCTCCCTCTCACACTCACATTATGCTACCACACCTCAAATAAAAGAGACAACAATAGTATTTATAATCCTAGGGCTATTCTACGGGAACCCTAGACAACCTTGGGCCTAAGCCCATCCGGCCCACACGGTGTGGATCCCAACAGTGAGAGGTAGCTTTGTACCAAATCATTCAGATCTGGGATGTTGGTGGTGGACGGCAGCAGTGATGGTGGTGAAAGGATTGAATTTGAGTAAAACAAGGGCAAAGGAGTGGAGAGCTATGTACCAAATCAAGTTTTACTCATATACTTATTCAAATCTAAGTAAAATTTTGGGTAAGGAGTGGAGATGCGTAATTCGCATCAAAGTGATCAAACACTAGTCTTGTTACCCTGTAGGACCCCAGGACCACTCGTTACAGCAAGGTTTCTTAAGCAATTATGATGTTCCCATACAAACACCTACTTTCATGTATCAAACATGTACTTCTGCGGACTAGCAAATGCAAATGTAGAAGGGAAATGATTTCAATCATGCTACAAATACAACATTCGAACACACCATCTGGGCATAACACGTACATGAGGGTGAGAGTATGCAAAAGTACATTGTGAGCATTATGCCCGGATGTCATGTTTCGATGTTGTATCCTTAGCAATTTTGAAATAATTTTCACGCCCTTTTTTTATATTTACACACTGTTTTTGTCTTATAGTGTACTTTCATGCGAATGTCACTAAAAGACAAGAAAAATTATGCAAGTAGAAAACTATATATAAAGGATTTGAAAATTATTTCCTATGTAGAAAGGGCTATCAATAGCTTGCTATAATTTTTTACTGTATCATGTTTACTAAATAATTTTGTTCTTATCGACAAGAACTGAATTGGTGAAATAGATACTGGAATGTGGTGTATGAAAGTGGACTTTGATTTCTTGCCGTATTTCAGGACTTCTCTAGAAACAAACAATGAATGAAGAATAACAAAGAGAACTTTATTTAACTTCAAAGGGGTACAATCGATAAAACTCTAGGTTACAATCGATGTGGAAATTATGCTACTCCTACTCCTTGAAAATGCTGTAAAATACAAGAAAAGTAAAAACTAATAAAAGAAAGCCTTTGGGCAATTGATTGGGATTTTGGGGTTGCTGTTGTACAACCCCCGCACAGCAGCTGCTGTGCACCATCCAACCCCCCGCACAACAAACGGTTCGGATGCAAAGGTGCTGAGGTGAAATTTGGACCGTCCATCAGAGTAACGGATGGCTCGGATGATGCGCAGCTGCTGTGCGGGGGCTGCGCAGCTGCTGTGCGGGGGCTACATAGCAGCAACCCCGTGTCCAATTGATTGGGGTCTCAAATTGTTGAATTTGATTGATATTTAAAGGCTTCTTCTTCAATTTTGAATCTTGAAAGATTTCCCTCTTGATTTTGAATTTGGCGATTATTCCTTAAAACAATGAATCAGTTGTCTAAATTTTTTTGTTTGCTCCAACTTCAACTGCCTCTGTCTTGATCCAAAATAACTTGCTTAAAATCGATAACTGCCACATAACTTGCTTAAAATCGATAACTGCCACATAACCTGCTTAAAATAATACTTAATTATTCGATCTATATACCTTCGCCCTTGATCCAAAATAGAATTTGGGATATTTTCCTACTATGCCATTGCTGGCAGGCTAAAAACAGTCAATTAGGCCTCGGGTTCTCCTTTGAATGGATTATTAACACCACATCAACATGCCACTTGGTGTCTTCGTTTTGAATAAATCCTTTCTTGGTTCCGGGCATGAATGGATTGATGACACCACATTAACACGTCACTTGGTGTCTTCATTTCGAATAAATCCTCTCTCGGTTGGTAAGTCCAGGTAGAGAAGTTATTAGCATCACCATCGTCCCATGTTCACGTGAATCAGGTATTATTTTGTCTCTCATAGAAAAAGTTATTTGGTACTTTCAGACTACCATATAGCATCAACATTGTTCCATGTTCACGTGAATCAGGTTTTATTTTATCTTCCACCGAAATAAATAAAAAAGAAGAACAAGGTTTTACCTGAAAATATGGAAATTTTTTAGAGTGATAGTAATAATTTTAAATTAAAAAATAAAGTATCTTTATGCATAACATTTGGACTTCAAACAAATCCATTCTATTAACAGCTATGAATAAGAAAAAGTACAAATTGTACGGGTGGAAATTAAGAGGAATATGTAACTCACATGTATCACAAGTGGGAAATTTCTGTTGTCGATTTTTATGTCCCTAAACTTATTGTGTTTTGGATAAAGTAAAATATTTAATCACCTGTATCATGAAGTATGATATATCACAAAAAAGAGTAAGATCTATTATAAAAGATTTTTTAAGCTATTTATTATTTATTACAAAAAAGAGTAAGGATCTACTATGAAATTTTTGCTTCTTATTAGAAAAGGTTCTTTGGTGTCAACCATTCTTCCATTCAACCTAGGGCCAGACACAAGAAAGGAGCTGAGAGTGTCCAAACCCCTGTATAATTTTAAAAATGTACAATAATTATGTTAAATTTTAAGTTTAATTTGAAAAAGTTCTATTGTAGCAACTCGTGCAAGTCTCTTGGAGCCCGTTTGGATGGGGGAGAACCAGCCCCTCTTAGCCTGCACCTGGATTAATATGCTTGGCCCATTTTCATGCCTGGGTTTGGGAGCACCCAAATTAAATAAGCCCGGCCATGTTTTTGGACCTCTAGCCCTATATAAATATGGACAGGTCGGACTCTGTCCATATTACCTTTCCATATTTATGGAGGGTGTGCAAGTTACGCTTCTACCCTATTGTAATTTTCTTCGGATCAAAAAATAAAGTATTTCTGCACATAATTTAACATGCAAAATAATATTTTTGATAAATAGCCAACTATACTAAAACACTCCTAAATGAAGAGACACCCCTGAAAATAAAAAAAAACACCCCTCATGCCGCCTAAAACACCCTTGGACCACCTGTTGGCCTCAACCTCACCACCGTCATCAGTTAGGAAGAGAACTATGCCCACCACCATCAACAATTTAGGAAGGATCACAACATGCCACTGCCACAATGTACCCCACAAAAATGCTAAGGCCGACGCCGACCAGATTAGCAAAACACCATGACCGAGGAAAAAAAAAACCAATGATGATACCTCTGCAAAAGCCCTAAAAAGCTCCTCGAATAGCCCATGTCGTTCGGAACCCTGTTGATAACAAATTAATTCAGGGTCGACCGCAACTAATCCAACCAATTATAGGGGTGTTTGGGAGCCTAATTTTTTAATTTTTGTATTATGCTTTTTATAATTTTCGTGTTTAGAATTATGGTCAAAACACATTACGAATCTGTGGACTATTTGGATTGTGTAGAATGCAATCAATGCAGTATGCAAGAAGGGTAGTGGTTTGGAAATATGTACATAATACATTTTGTAGGTCTTTTGTGTTAACCAAAATGAGAAAAGTGAAAATAACGAGAAGACAAAGATAATTCAGGGTCCTTCAAAAACCGAAAATGCATTATTGGATAATTCATTATGGGTGACTATATCCAAACACCTAAAACTAGAAAATGGGAAAATCAAAATGTGAAAATTAGGTATCCAAACAACCCCTGTGTATAGTGTAACGATCTTGGGTAGAACTCAAACCCAAAAGATAGCCATCGAAGTGAGGGTGCCGTTACGCTTATATAGTACATCATTGGAATATCCCTTTGGTGTCCAGGTGATGGGATTTCGCTTCACACCCTACCTATTTCTAGTACCTACCTTTGATACTATGTTACACAGTCTTGAATAGAACTCAACCCCAAAAGCTAGCTATTGAAGTGATGGTGCCCTCACGCTTATGTACTTTGCATTAATTTTTGTACTCAGGCGATCTGAGACTTCGTTTCAACGACTTAAACAACAAGAACTTGCTTGCTTGTTTGCTAGCTAGTTTTCATAATGAACACTGTAAGGTCTATCGGTCACGGCCTTTTTTATTGGCAAGTCTCATGACAAAGACACATTGTATTGTATCCCATATTATTAAGTTGTAATTGATTTTGTATTTCTTTTATAAAGTTTGTTTAGGAAATATTTCTATGATTTTGTGTAATTGAAATATCTAGATTGGTAAGGTAGTTAGCATGGAGGGAAGAAAATTAGTATTTCTATGATTTTGTCAAAGCTGACCTCCGCAACAAGGGAAGATTATATGTTATGCCGTTACAAACCATGAACACTGAACCGTGCTTCTCAACATGGAAGATTTGTAGCAATCTTTTTAAAAAATGGCGAAGGCAATGAAAAGATTTTTCTCTTGGATTGGAAATTTTGGACGTGGCTTGGCAAAGGCAATATGATCACCAAGCTTTTCTATTGACTCCAAGAAGTTTGTCTATCTTCTGATTCAACAAATTGGATCATTCTTCCGGTGGATTTCAGAAGTATCTTGGAGGACTTGAGGATTCAAGGCATTCAGCAATCAACCACTTGGTGCGGTGTACGTGGATTCGGCAACACGATCTTTGGTCAATCAGTGAGAATTCACGATTGTGTTTAATTGAGATCGTTTTGTAACTGCACAATGTTTGCTTTTAGTGGATTGATTTCCTCCCGTGATTTAAGGGGTTTTCCACGTATATCGTTGCGTTCATTGTTTATTGTTTTCAATTCTTTTAAGTTTGCTTGTTAAGTATTTGATAGCATAAAAGAATTTTTTTCAAACACAAACACCACAGAACCATTGTTACCAAACCTCAACCTCCTATTCAAACACCTCAGGATTGGATCCGGAATGCAAAACCAGGTAAGACTGGATACAAAATCAAAAGCAGATGTAGTTAAAACAAAATGTCACAACATAATGGATACCAAAGGATGTTGAAAACAGAACTACGATCAAAGGCAAGATCAATTGGTTTACTTAAAGATTGGTTTGTACCTCTTAAATTATCCATGAAATACTGGTCTCAAACTCCATCCTGTAATCGTTTCTCATTAATAAAACTTCCTTTTTCGCCGTAAAAAAAAAAAAAAAAAAATTTCTCGTATCTAACATTAAGTGAATTTATTTTCTCGTATCCAACATTAAGTGAATTTCATCCTCATTCAAGGGAGAATCCTGCCAAGGGTTCTTTCCTACTGTTCTAGCCTTATTCTTCACCAATCCCCAGATTTCTCCTTAGTCTCATTGCCTAATCGTTCACTATTCTTGCCCCTAATCAGTTTTAGCCTTGATTTACGTACCCTACTAATTTCACTCTCTTACAGTATCTAACATGAAGTGAATTTCCCGCCAAATTTCTCAGTAAGGTGAATCACATCATCCGCGAAATCATTTCTTTTCTTATGTGTTTTGGGTGTTCCTTCCATAAGAGGTGATCGTTAACAGTTTGAACATACAATTTTTGAACTTTCCTTGAGATGATAGACATGCAAGGCGAGCGGTACACTCTTGCACGCCAACTGATCGCCAAAATGGAGTCCCAATTCTCACCCAATGTCCCCTCCCCATGACCTAGAACACATCTATGATGTGAAAAACTATTGCGGATTTTTCGTTACGAAGGTTTCAAAAAAATACTTATCCGGAAAAAAGCACGGGTGACCAGGTGAATAAGAGAAAGGAAAGTGGTAGCTTGCAGTGATGATACCGGGCCGGATTGAGCTCAAGCACAGGGGGTCACGTGACCCCTGAAACCTTTCATTATTGGAAGGGCTTGTTGGTTTTAAAGGACCAAATGTTGGATGGGCTTTAGACTTACTGGGCCGTTAGGCTTTTGGTCTCATTATTTACAATATCTATACTTATTACAATTGTGCCATCAGTCATCAATCCTCCACAAATCAGATTTACTCTTTGCTTGCTTGAAAACCCATGGTATGGGGTAATTGTAGAAATTCTCTCTTTTTTCTTTTTTTTTTTTTTTTCTTTTTTTTTGTCTCTCTTAACATTTATAACTTAGAGTCATGAAAGGGATTGTGCAAACCCGTAGAAGTGCCTAATTTGCCCGTAGAGGTGCCTAATTTTCCGGTACAAGTGCCTAATTTGCCTATAGATGTGCCTAAGTTTTACGATGGAGTCTATAATTTTGTGCACTTAAGTTTGAAATCTTTTAGAATGTCCTAAGTTCAAACATTTTTCTTCTCGCTATATTGGATTGTGAAATTTTTTCCCGAAGTTATGCTTAAAAGGTGACCCCTCTAGGTAGAATTTCTGGATCCGCCACTGATTATCGGTACCGAATCCAACCATCATTTTCGCTGAAGGTGTGCCTACCTCTTCGTTTGGTCAATTGTCACTACTCATACTTTTATTTAGAAAAACAACACTTTATCATAATTGAAACATGAAATGTACAAAGGGTCCAGAAACCATATATGGTAGTGTGCAAGAATTATAAATAAACCATATAGTACATGGTGTGACAGAGGAATAGGAAATGCAGAGAGGAAGAAACAAACACATAGCTGATCTAATTCATGATCTTATTCTTCCATTTCTGAACCAACTGGGCAAGTGACTTTGTCGAATCTCCGTCTTCGCTTAGCGCCCTTCCGGCGGCCTCTTTTAGGCCTCTCATTCGACTACGAATCAGATTTCCTTCTTGTCCTTCCATTAGATCCTTTACAACTTTTGCAATCTCAGTTCGTCCAATTATTCCGTTATCCCCGGCTTTTGGCCTCAATGCTACTTTTAAAGCCTCAGTTAATGTCACGGTATTCATCTTTTGTTCCGCATAAAGAGGCCAAGCAATCATCGGAACACCATTGACTATACTCTCAAGCGTAGAGTTCCAACCACAATGCATAAGGAACCCACCGGTCGAACCGTGGCTTAAAATCTTGGCCTGTGGTCCCCAAGAGGGCACCACTAGACCAAACCCTTTGGTCCTCTCTAGAAACCCGTTTGGTAGGAAAGCAAAAGGGTTATTTTGGTCATCAATGACATAACTTGCAACCTTATCATTAGGACTCCGAACCACCCATAAGAATCTGTGTTCACTCATTTCCAAACCCAAGGCTAACTCAGTGAGTTGATCAAAAGAGTGGGTCGCAGCACTACCAAAGCAGACGAACAAGACGGAGCCACGTGGCTGGTCATCCAGCCATCTCAAACACTCCGACCCGTCTTCAGCCCCACTCATCTGTACGAGCGGCCCGATCGGGTAAACGGGCGGATAACCGGGTTCTTCCTCTTGCAAAGCCTTTATGGCCCCACCTTCCAATTCCTTAAAGGTATTGACAATAATACCCTCGGCCGAAGTATACCGTCTTACGACATGGAGAAGCCGTTGGTAGGCGTCATTCTTTCTGTCCTGAACCGGGTCCAACAAATCCCTCCCGTGAACCGGTGGGCAACCCGGGATTTGAACCGGTTCAGGTAAGTCTCTATACTCACAAGAAACGGATTCATCGAGCTTAGGCAAGCGAAGGAACAGTGACAGGGTCATGGCCGTGGATGCAAAGAAAAAATAAGGAGAGAGATTGAATTCGGCCGCGACGTCGAACGCTTCAGTGGCAAAAAGATCAACCACGAGAGCAACAACCCGGAAACTCGGAACCAACGATTTCAAAACGCCGCGGAGGGCGGGGAGAGAGCGGGACACCGTGTGGGCGATGACCGTCTCGATCTTGACGTCGCTGGGCAGGTCCTCCAAGTTAACGGGAGGGAGGAGGATGTAATCTATTCCGGTGGGAAGGGAGTCGAGGAGCGATTTTGGGGCGGCGGGGAGAGATGGGGCGTTGGTTGGGAGGACGAAGGTGGCCGTGAAGTTGTGGGTGAGGACGAGTCGCTTGGCGAACTCGACGAGTGGGATGAGGTGACCCATTGCTAGAAGCGGGAAAAAGGCTATGTGTGGTGTTTGTTCCATTGGCGTAGAGCTAAGCTGCTGCACCTAATTACGAGCTGCGTGGATATGATTTAGAGTTGGAGGTTTACAGTGGCAGAGTAGGATTTATATGCTTATACTGGAGAAGTTTTTCGGTGCCGAGCGGGCAATAGCTGACGCTACCACGTGGTGCCTATCGGCTCATCCAGGCCGTCCATTCGTGTTTTGGACGGTGAAGATCTGTTGGGGTAAATTTACCCCCAAAATTACAAAAATGCAACCGAACAACCCAACAAATCTTGGTCATCCAAAACATGGATGGACGGCCCAGATGAGTCAACGGACACCACGTTGCAGTGCCAATGCCAGCTAGTGCCCGCTCGGCATACAAAACTTTTTAAGCATACTATTACCATATTTTTTCTTTTTTGAATGGAAGAGTAAGAACTTCATTTATAATAAATTAAAAATCTTCATTTTGTAATAATTAAAACCTACCGTGTATAGCAAATCCAACTAAAAAAAGACAAAAAAGCGCGCAAGAAAGGCAAAAAAAACACAACCAAATCAAATGAAGAAAACATCTGATGATAAATTGATCCAACGATCAGTTGTTGTTGGAGACCCACATGCATAATGTCAGTGCGCAGCTGTCACAGTAGTTTCACTATTGATGAGACTTTGTTGCGGAGACTGACAGATACCTACCGTTCTTTTTCATTTTGTAATTCATTTTCAGATACTTAAATTCCGTTATATAATTAATTAGTACATAAAAAGAAAGTGAAATTAATGATTGATTTGAGGACTTAACTCGAGCCCATTCACAATTTTAACGACCACATTCGTATTTTGTATTTCTACTATTTAGATATAGATATATCAGATACCTAGACCTTGTCAAACCAAAAGCATACAAACAACGGTAAGGTGTCAAGGTCGGAGAGTTGTCGGGGCTATTGCTAGTCCCACACATCTCCGACCCTGACTCCAAAAAGAAATCTTGCTTTTTTTTTTTCCAGCGATTTTCTGCAAATGAGAGGGTGCTTTTTGTTTTTGTCGGTTTATTGGTTGAAGGTTGTGTTTTGGTGTGAGTGTGTGTGTGTGTATATATATAGTCCGGAACTAGTCCGGGATCCCTAGGTCCGGGACTCATAGTTCCGGATCAAATTTTCATAATCCGAACCGTCCAATGTGTTTAAAACGTGTTTCAAAGGTCCCCGCGAGAAATCATCCAAAAAAAATACCGGGAAGGACTTGATCTAAGCAGTTTTTCATAAAACTGTATATGTACAGTTTTTCTGAAAAAATGTTCGGATCAAGCCCTTTCCGGTATTTTTTTTGGACGATTTTTCACGGAGACCCTTGAAAACACTTTTTAAACACATTGGACGGTTTGGATCATACAAAAACATGTTTTAAAACCTTCAAAATATCGAAAAACCTCCAATTCGGGATCCCAGATTGGATAACTAGCATATATATTGACAAATGTTATGGGTGTAGCTGTAGAGGTATGAAACATAATGGTACAAGTTATGTCAATAGAACATAGGACAAGGGGTCCCTGTTGTGCACTAGGTGCATGACACTGTGACATATACTCCATTCGGCCGTTCATTGCGAAAGTACACGATTCAAATTAAATTCAAGTAATGACTCTCACATAGGGTTGAATTTTATTCAAGCCGTGCATTTTCGCAACGGGTGGCCGGATGGATGCATGACATGGTATCATGCACCTAGTACAAAGCAGGATCTCCCAATCCTAGAACGTATGGCTTTACGTCAATTACGCTTCTCTTGACCTAATTTTTTTTCCAACCGTTTGGCACGGTCTATTTTGTTGTTTTTTTACTACATTTTCTATGTTTGGTTCATTTTTTTACATTCATCTCAACAAGAGAAATTGAAAAATTTTAGATCAAAGTTTTAAAAAAAAAAATTAAGTTATTTGGTGGAATGTAAAAATTAAGTTACTCCTATTTGATAGTAGTGTGTGGTTCATATTATTTGTCACGCCGTGCACTCGTAAACAAAAATATTATTAACCAATTTTGATCATTGGGGAATTTTTTTTTTTTTTTTGTTTCCTACCAAAGCCGTCATGATTCATGATCAATTTCGATGTAGTACAGGTAGATAAAACTTTTTTGTCTTTTGGGTAAGCTTTCTCAATCAATCAGCCAAAAACCTTTTAGACCTCCGAAATAGTAACCAACTATTATTGGTGTTTTTCCACCTAGAAAAAAAATACCACGATTAAAATGTCTTTTGGATAACTGAGGTATCCAAGCTGATTTGATTGCATCTTAAACAATGTTTGGGGAGTCAATCTTATCATCCACCGACGGGGCCGTACATTGATAAATCTTTGAAAATTTAAAACTTGTAACTGCTTGATCACAAGCTCTTGATTTTTCATCATGTTTGATACCTTCAAATGGTGACAAACCATTTTTTATTGCGAGGAAAATAAATTTGTCAAGTGGTTGGGTCCAATTGTCTTTAGTTTTATTGGCTCGTTGCCCATAATCCCAAATAAAGGATAAAAAATTCCCACCCACTCCAAATTGTGATAAGATAGTAAAATATATTGTGACAAAGAAATTCACTAGTTTTCTATACGAATAAATTGTTTCTTGCAATAAGGGCTGGGGTGTAGTGCACCTTAGAGGCTTCATCGAGATCTTATTTGATCACAATGATAATTACATGATCAAGATATATAGAAATAGTATTTGTTTTGCATTTCATCCTTGAAATTATACAGACCATGCATCCATGGTTGCATAATGCATATTAGCAAACCAATAGACTAATGATATATTTTTTCGATAAAAAATGAGATATGTGTTTTTTTTTTTTTTTTTGCCTGTGAACATATTTTTATCAAGATTCGACATGCATAACGCAAGTACAATAAGTACAATAAGATGCAATTCATGGCCTCTAGAAAGGTAAAAGGGGCCTAAAGTATGCGATTGCAATACAAAATCGGTTCCAGCTTCAATAAGAGCATACAAGCAATGAGGCCATTTAATTGGGAGCGTAATTATGAATTGTATTTTTTTGCATTTTGATTGTTAATCGTAGGTTTTTGAATTATAACCAGAATAGATTATGAATTTGCAGAATATAAGAGAGATGTGTGCAGAATAGATTTTGCAACTTCGTAGTCTTTGGGAGTATAATGATGAACATGGACTATGAATTGCTTTTTTACCATATTGCCCTTGTTATGTATTATAATATGTTTATGAATAACCCGTTTAGATTCACAATCATTTTTAGATATTGTTAATCGAAATATAATTTTGTAATTCCACTTCACAAAATCGGGTCCTTATTTGAAAGTCTTTATTTTTTTCTTACTTTGGAAGTCTTAAATACTACTTTAAAAAAATTTACAAGTAATATTATTTTGTGATGGACCGAAAAAATATATCATGGTGGCTTTAATTTAATAAAGTCAAGGGTAATATAGTCTTTCTCATTCACAGGGAAAACCCAGAATCTCGAGGCCAGGGCTAATTATTAAATTATGGCTCCTTACTTTATAGAATGCATTTTAAGAAAATACTTTCAACAAATAAGCTCCCAAACAGTCATAATACAAAATCATCAAGGTTATCAAACGGCACCTTAGTACAAGCTTCATGTTACAACGACACAGTAAAATGCAAAGAAGGAAAGAGGCGAATGGTAGATGAACACTAATCTAACTAAGAATCCTATTCTTCCATTTCTGAGCCAACTCTGCGAGCGACTTTGTCGAATCCCCATCTTCTCCTAGCACCCTTGCAGCAGCATCCTTAAGGTCTATCATTCGGCTGCGAATCTGCTTCCCTTCTTCTGCTTCCATCAAACCCTTCACAACTTTGGCAATCTCAGCTCGTCCAATTATTCCGTTTTTGCCTATCCTTGGCCTCAATGCCACTTTAAGATCCTCAATCAACATCACGGCATTCATCTTTTGTTCCGCGTGAAGAGGCCAAGCGATTAAAGGAACGCCGTTGACCACGCTCTCGAGTGTCGAGTTCCAACCACAATGAGTGAGGAATCCACCAGTTGAGCCGTGACTAAGAACCTGGGCCTGCGGTGCCCAAGATGGCACCACTAGACCAAACCCTTTGATCCTATCTAGAAACCCTTTTGGTAAGAATGCCAAAGGGTCATTTTGGCTATTGACACTAAAGTATGTGGCATTGGCAGATTTATCATTTGGACTCCTCACAACCCATAAGAATCTTTGTTCACTCATTTCCAAACCCATAGCTAACTCATTGAGCTGATCATGTGATACGGTCCCACCACTACCAAAGGAGACGAACAAGACAGAGCCACGTGGCTGCTTATCCAACCACCTCAAACACTCCGACTTTTCATCAGCACCGTCCATCCGTACGAGCGGCCCGATCGGGTAAACGGGCGGCTTACCAGGTTCTTCCTCTTGCAAAGCCTTTATGGCCCCACCTTCCAATTCCTTAAAGCTGTTGACCATAATACCCTCGGCCAATCGGTACCGTTTCACGTGGTGAAGAAGCCATTTGTATGCATCACTCTTCCTGTCCTGAACCGGGTCTAATAAATCCTTCCCGTGAACCGGTATGCAACCCGGGATTTGAACCGGTTCGGGCAAATCTCTGTACTCACAAGACACGGACTCATCCAGCTTTGGCAAATGAAGGAACAACGACAAAGCCATGGCAGTGGACGGGTAGAAGATGTACGGAGAGACGTTGAACTCGGCCGCCACGTCAAAGGCGTCCGTACCGAAAAGATCAACGACAAGAGCAACAACCCGAAAACCGGAAACCAACGATTTCAAAGCGTCGCGAAGAGCGGGGAGAGAGCGGACCACGGCGAGCGAGATGCGCGTCTCGGCCCCAACGTCGTTGGGCAAGTCGTCGAAGTTAACGGGAGGGAGAAGGACGTAGTTTATACCGGCGGGAAGGGAGTCGAGGAATGATTTTTGGGCGGCGGGGAGGCGGCCGGGGTCGGTTGGGATTAGGAAGGTGGCGGAGAAGTTGTGGGTGAGGACAAGTCGCTTGGCGAACTCGGCGAGTGGGATGAGGTGACCCATCCCTTGAGTTGGCATGATTGCTATGTGGGGTGTTTGTTCCATTGGTTACTAAAGAGTTAGAAGAGTTTCTGGAATAAGGATTAGGCTGGCTTTTGAGATATTTTTGTTGGTTGATAGGAGTATTGAAGGTTGGAGGTTCTGTATTTTTATACTGCATACGTCCCATTTTGATAGTCTCTTGCGAAAAGACGTGATTTTTCGATGAAAAAATAAATTACTTTCTATACATTATTTTTCAAGTTTCTTCGCAACAAATTAAAGAACAACAATTGGTTCATTAATTTGGTGAAAAACAATTTATGAACGAAAGTACTTTATTTCTTTATCTGAAAATTGCCCGTTTTTATAAGGAACTATTAAAATGGGACGGGATTAGATAATTGTATGGGTGTAAGGGATGTAATGTGATGGTGGAAAGCTTTGGAAGGGGACCGGTGGTTTCTGGAGAGGAGAAAATTCCAACTTAGGTGTCCTAAACATGTTGAGGTGATGTCATTACAAATGTAAGCCTTGTGCTAGTATTCAAATCGGAAGCCACTACCAACTTAGGTGCCATTATAGGTGTGGAGCACTCTTTACCGATAGTAATGTGGTATGAGAGGGCAATACTGATTTACGGATTTCACGAGTATCATACCAGCACTTTCATTTTTGTATCAAAAAAAAAGTTGGAAGCCATTGCTAGAAGGATTATCAGGAGACTTCTACGGAGAAATGATTTGATTGTCAAAGCGCAGGATTTAAGTGTTCGTTTCCTTTGCAGGTTTCAGGTTCGAAACCTTCGATGTTTTTGCGTACTCTTTTTGGGTGGGTCCATACGGGACTTTTCTCCGATTTTAACTTAGCACCCGCTAGTACACGTTGGGATTGATGCCCATAATGGGTCCAAATTTTAAATTAGCTTAGATGTATACACAAATATTTGTCGAATTACAAAGTAGCTAAGCGGATAATGACGTTGTTGTTGGCTTATCTATCTGTTCACTGTCAATTTTACCAAACAAACAGGCGTTGTTATTTTATTAATAGCAATAAAAATACATTATAATTATGTACATTCACCATATCAAATTGGACACAGTTTTTTGGTGCATTTTTCGTCATTGCACATGAAATCAAGCATCGTCTTGGAGTTCTTAGAGCTACTGCGTCAAGTGTTTATGCTTTTTAGGGCCTAGGCCCTCTTGTTTACCAAAAAAAAAAAAGAAATCAAGCATCGTCTTGGTGAGGATAATATCTTTTTTCTTTTAAGTTATCCAATGACAATTTGAGTTTTCCATTTGATAAAATATGCCAAAATTAATATTTGCTAAAATCAACTGGCAAATTAGGAAGTCATTTGCTAAAATCT
>CM037157.1:27598668-27603449 GCA_020921065.1 Vaccinium darrowii | reverse complement strand
AAATACTTTTCAGAGGATGTTTGAGTAAAATGCTGCGGTTTTTACCACAACAAATAAGCACAAATGGAAACGATGAGCATTTTTGTTTTGAAAACTAGTTTCTGAAAAGTATTCTGAAAAAAAGATTCTGCAAAGCATAACCAAACACACCCGGTATGGAGCCATTCCTTGTAAAAACCCATCTTAGCTGGCTTTGAAGCAGTGGGTTTCATGCACTTTACAAGGGGAAGCCAATATATATTTCTACCTAGGAAAAAAGATTTGAAAAAACTAGAACCCTATCTTTTTGAAGATGCCTGTAGATTCGGTCTCCGATCGAGTCCTAGGCTGCTGATTTGCTCCTGAGTTCTGTTACAAATACAACCAGGAAAAGGGTTTGCATAGAAATTTTCCTCCAGCTTTGTTGACTCTCCTGGCAATCTAACATATGGTGCACCAAGCCTATCTGAGTGCAGTCTCTGAACCTGTGATGAAAATTTTTCCCAAGAAATGGCACCCTCATCCAACTGATCAATCAATCTCACAAAATTCTCCCTGCAATTGGACAATAGTTCACATGTTGATGATCTACCTCTTGACTTAGAAAGGAAATGAAAAACAGTACATCCAAAAACTGTTTGCAAGAAATATTAGTGTTGTATCGGCTGCTACCTTATGTGGACGTTTCTTGAGTTTGAAGTACTTTGCTGGACATTCGGACACTTAAAAAAAGGGTATGAAATACATGTCTGGTATTTTAGTTGGACATCCACCTAGGAAGCATGGTACTTCGACATGCAACGATGTATGTGTCCTTGACTTAACAGTTAGATGAATTCGACACTTCAACCTAATGCTCGTACTATAGTTGATGAAATGTAGGCTGACAAGAGTTTTTTGTTTTGTGCTTCTAGCATTAGTGAGAAAGAATTGACAGCTTGGGAGAATGCACCTGTCAGGGTTAATAGTCTTTCGAAACCCTTCAAACCTCCCGTGCCCTTGCACCACCTTCGCCATATTCCTATCGTAGGTATTAGGTATGAACAAACACATCACTTTCCAATGCAACAATGCGATCCAAGGCAGCAAGACGATTCTGAAACTGCTTAAAATACTCCAGCTCTTCTTTAGTTGCAAGAGTCGAATGGGAGAAAACGTTTGGGAATTCAGAACGGAATGCGTTCATGCTGTTACTGTTGGAAGTTTTACCTTCCTTCAGTGAATGAATTCAGTAGCTGGAGAAAGATAGGGGTGCCATCCCTATTTTATTGTCGCCCATTCTCTGGCAAGTATGGAGAAAAGCATGACGCTTTACTCCCACCGACAATTTTAGAGCTCTCACTGGAGCTATATTAGTCGTGCATCTGCAAAGAGGAAAAACACACACTTGGATACACAACGCACTATCATATAGAGAGTTTTGATTTGTGAGAGAGAGACAGGCAAAGTTCAGTTCGCCAAGGCGCTCCCCGGAGGTGTTCCGAGGTTCGTGGTCCAGCCGTTTTATCCTGGGAGACAGACGTCGGTTTCAACCTACAACACCCTCGGTAGGCGGCGAATCTGTTTTAAGGAGACCGTGGTTACATGAGACTCGGTTCTCGAATACTCCAATTCTGTTTGTATTTCTCACTAACTTATTCTGCAATTAAATTTGAATTTGTAGTTTTGTATTTCGTTAATGGAAATTATTCTTTGGAATTTGGAATTCTATGTATTTGTCATAATTTTTCCAACAAGCTTAAAACAGATTCTGATCGTGTGATCGGCAAATTTTGGATTCCAGAAAATTGTTTCTGTTAAGGTCTAACGGTTTAGTTGCAGATCAGTTTTTGGGTTGTGTATAAGAACTGGATTTTCACATCTGCTCCTGGAAACAAAAATACCGTGAACCAATTTCTTGATTCTCGGATCAGTACAAGGAAAATGTTTTCGGGCAGTATTGATTTTATAAAAGAGAGTTTGGTTTTCGATTAAAAAAAAAAGGGAACTTACCTCAAGAGGTTTTTGCAGCCTTGGAACTCTTGATGTTGTTTTACTCCATTTGTTAGCCAGAACTGGAAATGATATCTACGTTGGGGTATACCATTGTTTTCTTCATAGTAGTACAGAGAAATTCAAGGAAATGAATTGTAGTGGAGGAAATGGTCTTTGACTTTTTAGTCTTTTTGAAAAGACATCAGGGGTGGCTTCGTGGAAGTCTTTCAAGACTTCTTTTGTTGGTAGCTAACACGTGTAGTTAGCATTTTTTAACTTGTTTTGAAATCTGAAACCTCCAGAGCATTATTACTCTTGTTTTTTCTTTTAATCACTTGGATGGGTGTGCCAGGGTGATAGATTTCTTTTTCCAACGGAAACTTCACTATAGCTTTTACTCTTTTGTCTTGGTTTCTTTTGGGGAAATTTTTTGTGAACACCGAGAGCTTTTCTTGGTAGTAGGTCCCCTGCTAATAAATTTGTTTGTCTACACTGTGTGCTGAAAGAAATCCGAGACCGACTTTTTTTTTTCCAAAACTAGGTGTATTTTTTTTTTTTTATACTATTTGATTACTTTTCCAATGTCGGCGTGAGCTCCGGGCAGAACGTTCGGATTCACACAGAGCAGCGTTTCTGAAGAAAAAAAAAAAAAAATACAGTGGGTTTTGGGAAATGATTTTCCATTGTTAGGCTTTGGCCAGTGTCAGTCGTGCGCGACTTGACTTATGAGATAACAAAAATGGCTACAGCCTTGGGCAGTCGTGCGCGACTTGGCCTTGGATTGGTGTATAGATCAGCCTCTGGAGCAGTCTACTTGGCTTATGCCCTGACACTGCTCGGCAATGATCTAATTTTCAGCCTTAGTCATCTGTGCATGACGGGTGTTAAACCATTGTTGGTTGTTAAGATTAGATTGCGTATCTATTCTTGTTGTCGACATTGTAAAGATCTGTTCACTAATATGAAGTTGATCTTGTTTCAGAACAACATGTTGACTGATGCTACTGGAAAGAGTGCTGCTACCGGGAAAAGCACTGATGGGCAGACTCCTCCAGTTTCGGGAACTGCAGTGAAACCTCCCCCTGGAGTTCCCACGTTTCCGATGACCCATGTGGATAAGCCGGGAAAATTTGGGAGTGGAGCTGATTTTAAGAGATGGCAACAAAAGATGTTCTTTCTCACCACTCTCAATTTGGCTGCATGTTTGACTGATGATGCCCCAATTATTGTTGAGGATGAGATTGATAATCAAAAGCGGATGGCTCAAGATATCTGGAAAAACGCGGATTATCTGTGCAAGAATTACATTCTGAATGCACTGGAGGACTCTTTGTATTCTGTGTACATTGATGCAAAGTCTGCTAAGGAACTGTGGGAGTCCTTAGAAAGGAAGTTCAAGGTTGACGAGGCTGGGTCCAAGAAGTTCCTTGTTGGGCGGTTTCTTGACTTCAAAATGGTGGATATGCGATCTGTCAGTGCACAACTCCACGAACTTCAAATATTGATAAATGAAATCAAAGCAGAAGGAATGGTGCTAGGTGAGCCATTCTTGGTGGCTGCGGTCATCCACAAGCTTCCTGAGACTTGGGAAGGGTTCAGGCACTATCTCATGTTCAAGACCAAAGAGATGACTTTGGAAACTCTTTTCATGAAGCTTAACATGGAGGAGGAAAGCCGGGCTAGGAACAAAGCTGCCCAGTCTCCTCATATGGCCAAGGCTAATGTGATTGTCCATGGTCAATCTTCGGGTACGAAGAAAACCCAACATGACAGGCGTTTTGATAAACGATCTGACAAGCATGTTAGTAAACAGAAGGACAGAGGTGTCAATCTGGGACCGAGAGGTGGTGTTGCCAAGAAGCAGCAAAAGGTCCAGTTTCAGGGGAAATGCTTCAATTGTGATAAATTTGGGCATCGAGCTTCTGAATGTAAAAAGCCACTGAACCCTCGTACTCAAGCACATATAGTAGAGGGTGTTGCTGATCTCAACCTCTCAGCCATGGTTTCTGAGGTTAACTTGGTGGGTTCAAACCCGCGGGAATGGTGGGTTGACACAAGGGCAACTCGTCACATCTGCTGTGACAAGCAGATGTTCTCCACTTTCGAGCCGGTTACCGACGAGAAACTCTATATGGGGAACTCAGCCACCTCTGAAGTGGCAGGGAAAGGCAAAGTGATTCTGAAGATGACTTCAGGAAAGGAGCTAACTTTGAACAATGTGTTGTTCGTGCCTGATATTCGCAAGAATCTGATCTCTGGGTCGCTCCTGAGCAAGCATGGCTTCCGCATTGTATTTGAGGCGGACAGGGTCACTTTGACTAAGAATGGGGAATATGTTGGGAAAGGGTTCATGACCAATGGTCTGTTCAAAATGAATGTAATGACTGTTATCCCAAAAATCAATAATAAGAAGTCCCCAGTTGCTTACTTGCTTGAGTCTTCCATTTTATGGCATGGTAGACTAGGTCATGTTAATTATGATTCTATGCATAGATTAATTAACTTGGACCATATCCCTGTTTTTCAAATTAATAAAAATCACAAGTGTGAAACTTGTGTTGAGGCGAAGTTAACTAGGTCTTCGTTTCATTCGGTACAAAGAAGTACCGAGCCACTTGGATTAATCCACACAGATGTGTGTGATTTGAAGTATGTCCAAACACCCAGTGGCTATAAGTATTTTATTACTTTTATCGATGATAGCACGAAATATTGCTATGTTTGATTGCTAGAAAACAAGGATGAGGCGTTGGACAAATTCATTCTTTATAAAAATGAGGTTGAGAATCAACTTAGCAGAAAGATTAAGGTGTTCAGAAATGACCGAG
>CM037157.1:27586168-27593668 GCA_020921065.1 Vaccinium darrowii | reverse complement strand
ATGTACATCGTCGGTAGTGGGTTTATTAGCATAGGACAGGTTTATTTATCGAATTGCATCGCATATGTATTTTATTTTACTCAATTTAGAGGATATAAGTTCAAAGTTTCTATGTTGTATAATTAAGTTAAGCGAGTACCTATTTTATTCTAAGAGCCCGTTTGGATGTAGTACTATGCCCTTGACTAAGTAATCCGGCTTCCCCTAGTCCCTCTTCCAAGCCATATCCCTCGTTTGGCTGCACCAAAACCCTCCCCGACTAATTAACCCGCCATCCCCCTCATCCTCCTTCCCCCTGACTAAATAAAAGTAGGGGAGGGGGTGCTTATATTTAGTCCGGGCATATTTGGGGTGCCAGATTACGCCCTTACCCCCACCACACTAGAGAAAACCGTATGAAATGGGGAGAAAACGAAATTTACCTGGTTTGGGGAAGACGCCAGAAATTAGGGCAGAAACCTTGGAGATTTGGTGTTCGCCTGAAGAAATTATGGAGGATTTGCGGTTTTGGGGTTTGTTTTTGGAGAAAAGTGAGGTGATCCGTAGATACAGAGAGAACCAAGGGGTGGCTATAGCTGATAGAGAGGAGGAAGAAGATGGAGTCTTTTTTTTTTCTTTTACGTCAAAGTAGATCTAGGTTTTAGTAGAAAACTGTACATGGGCTACCACTTGTTTGGGCTGGGTAGATTTGGGCCCTTGTATTTATTAATCTAAACACATTGATTTAGGCCCTGGTTTGGAACGTAATATCCTTTTTGGGTTTAAAAAAACATAATATCTTTATAAAATTTAATGATTTTACTTCGTATAAAAATTACTAAAAAATATTATAGCTTCAATTCATTGTTTTTAGGTAAAACATAATATCTTTTCAAAATTTAATGATTTTACTTCATATATAATTGATTAATTCATAATTTAAAACGCAAGGGCAAATATGTCATTAACAATTTTTTACACAATCTACCCTCCTTATCCTCTCTTTTTAATTATTCATCCAAACCATGGACTATTTAATCCTCTCTTCTTAACTATCACATTAATGTGGGTCCACCATTTTTATTTAATCACTCCGATTATTTTATCCACCTTACTATTTAATTCCTTTAAAACTAATACATCGTCCAAAGGAGCAGTAAGATCCGGGTTTGTGCTAGCTTGGGGGGGGGGGGGGGACCAAAAGCATGAAGGGTGCACTCCTCCCTTATCTAGCCGAAAGTGGGATGAGGAAAAGATGGGTTTGCTTTATTAAAGTAATATAAAGTGATACAGGGATGTCGGTTGGTGCATGTGGGGAATTTTCCTCTCTCTTACTCGTACACTGCAGGATGTGAAAATAAAATAAAATAAAAAGGAATGTGAAAAGAAAATAGTAACGGCCCATTTGGATAGGGTGTTATAAAAGGCCATAAATATGGAGGGTATTATTTATGTCCGGATCCACACATATAGAATGGTTTACTAACAAAAAGTGCAGGGGTGTTATTTATCACCTGGACTAAATATAAAGTGATATAAAGTGATACAGGGATGTCGGTTGGTGCATGTGGGGAATTTTCCTCTCTCTTACTGTTTACATATAAAATTAACAAATCCAATAATTAATTGATACGTAATCGAAAATGCCAAACGTTGGCAATTACTTGTTGATAAAGACACACTGGATTAAAAGAATATATTTGAGTAAATACAATGTCGTATTGTGTTCAAATATGAAAAGCGGTTATTGGCAGTTACAAGCCATTATTGCCGTAAAGGATTGACTTCGAAGTCATGATTTTAACTGCTAAACACATAAATTCCACGTGTGAACTTGGGAAACAAGACAAATTGGCAGTTATAACACGTGGAGTACTTATCGAAGGGCAGTTATTCACCTTAACGTGTAATCATTGGAGTTTGATTAAGTAACTGTGTAGATTCAAAATCAAAGCTTCTGGAGGAAGAATTTAAAGAGTTCAAATTCAGACATGGAGGAAGGAAGAAACTGCCAACTCAAGGAGGTCGAAGTTAGAGTTCGAAGCAAGCCAAGATTCAAATTTATTGAGCAGGAAGTTCAAACTGCAAGCAGCGTCTATAAATAGAAGAAATTGAAGAAGTGAAACCCCCGGACAAATCTTCAACAAACAGCTATCAAAAAACTGATGCTTGGTTTGTTCATTGGCAAAGTAGTTTTAGGATTTCGAACCCAGTTCGAAGTAGTTTAGGATCTCGAACTCAGTTCGAAATAGATTTAGGAAGTAGATTAGGAAGTAGTTAGGATTAATCTCGGTTGTTCCTGTAACAATCACCTGTTTGAAGTTCTTGTATCTGAAGTTGGAGACAATTTCGAAGTAAGTTTACCTTTGATTTATTAATCGAAGTATCTTGTTTCTTTTTGTTCTTCGATTTCCTAAGTTTGTTGGTTTACATTTCTTCACTTGTTGAAAAAATCCTCTTAGTTGAGGTAATTGAACCAATAAAACACAATCGCCTGATTAGATTTGGTTTTTCCAAAGTTAATTTGAGGGAGGAGATTGAAACTCTCTCTGGCACGCTCACACACAATCATTTTCCATTGCAAAGAAGTTAAAGAACCAAACACTTACTCGTATATTGCAGGATGTGAAAATAAAATAAAATAAAAAGGAATGTGAAAAGAAGATAGTAACGGCCTGTTTGGATAGGGTGTTATAAAAGGCCATAAATATGGAGGGTATTATTTATGTCCGGATCCACACATATAGAATGGTTTACTAACAAAAAGTGCAGGGGTGTTATTTATCACCCGGACTAAATATCATCACCCCTGCAAGAGTGTTATTTATGGACAGCCCAGGGGTGTCCATATTTAACACCCCCAATACCCCTGTCAAAATTACCGGAATGCCCAAACTAATACCTTCTCCTCTCCCTCCTAGCCCAATACCCTTGTCCATTCACGTGTAAAAACAGTCATATTAGATGGAAAAAGTAGTACTACCATGCGCTTTCATTTTTCCAAAAGTTTTCTTGGCCTAAAATCAGCTAGTTTAATCCTTTACCTGGGTACCTTGACTGCTAGTTTAATTCTTTAGTTGGGTTCCTCCGTAGCTCTTTTTCTGGTTGTAGCACTTTTTTTTTAACAGGATAGCAGTTCTTGTTGTAAAGTATGTTTTAACAAGACAAAGTAAAAGAAACAAAGGCAAAAAAAGAATACCATACTAAAAAATATATGCATGAAAAGCAGCATTTGGAATTGCCGAAAAAAAAAAAAAGAGCAGCATTTCAAATTATGACACTTAAGTTTTTGCCCATTTTTTGATTTAGTATATATGGTGTTGGAATATAATAAAAAAATTGAAAAATGAATTGTATATGGAAATTACAATTAATTTTAACATATACGTTGCCAAATTTTTAAAAAAACATTGTCAAACATAATAATTTTTTTAAATTTAAAAAAAAATATTTTGCAATTAGTTATTATAGTTTATTTGTTGACAAAGGTAATAAATTAATAAGTTTTGTATTTGATTAAGTAACAAACGCATAAATTGTAATATGGGCATGCACAAGGCCAATTTGGTCTTTTGACAGTTTTTATATCCTTATACCCCCATTTAAACTACCATCCAAACCAAGTACTCCCTCCCTACTATTTATTCCCCCCCCCCCCCCCCCCCCCCCCCATATTACCAAAATCATCCAAACCAAGGTTTACTTAATCCTCCTCCATAAATGTCACATCACTGTGGGGTCACCCTCCATATTTATTACCCCTGCTATCTTATACCCCCTCCATATATAAATACCCCGAAAATTAATCCAGCATCCAATTAGGCGGTAAAGGGTATGGGTTTCATGTGCACACACAGCACCCACATTGTAATATGATACTAAATAAAGTATCATATTATCACGAAAATAGTTGGCAATGACCAATACATTAGACACCGGATAAAAAAATTAACTAAACTTTATATCATGTCCTTTCATATAACTAGTATGAACTCGTGCTATGTACAAAACAATTTGAAGTAGCTTTGCAATAATATATAGTATCAGATAGATAGATAGATATTCTCATATGTTATTGGTGACCCGTGCTATGCACAAACTTGCATTCTTTAAAATGAACCCATGCTATATATGCTAGCACAGGTTCATGCTAGCCCGGGTTCATGTTAGTACTTAGAAATGAACCCGTGCTATATATGCACGGGGCAAATCAAAATACATTGAGTTGACGTAATTATTGACCCTAGTTGAAATTATCACACACATCTCAAGTGCGCTACCATAACATATGTTTGATAATTTGATTTGTTTATTTTGTAGGTCACATAAATATAGTTCATGTAAAAAATCAAGTTGATCAGATAGTGATAGTAATCTTAAGAATTTATATTTCCTTTGGAAAAAAAATGATGGTTAACATAGCAAATACAATTTACTCAGGTTTTTTTTTTTTCTATAAAATGTTACTTTCTTTTATTGATATAAAAAATACAATTGTATTCAGTACAACCCCAATGATCATCCACCATGCCTATGGCTCATAAAAAAAAGTAAGATCTTTTATAACTATACAACAAAACTTAATTCTCCACAAAATGTACTAACATAAACTGCAAAACAAAAAAGAAATAGACAAATAATGTACATCAGATATGTAAATAGGGCAATTGAGCAAATGCGTGCAAACATAAAGTTCGAGTACCACTTTATGACGCTCTCCTTCATGGTGATAGATACCTTTAATGATGAAAAAAAATTCATGGCTATGATTGAACACATTAAAAGCTGAAATACATTAAGATTCAAATGGTTATGTTTTCCAATGTCAAAAGCTTCGTTAATCTTGGAGTGGGTAAAATATGATTATCCTAGTAAAGGGCATAGCACGTGCCTTGAGCAAACACCACGAGAGGGTGAATAAACTCGGCACCACATAGGGAGTCCTTGAGCCCTGTGCCGAGCTGGTTTAGCCATGAATAAGGCCGGATTAATGAGAGTGAACTAATAAATCAGGATGCACTAGCTCGGCGTAAGACATAAAAGGGATGCCCTTGATATGGCCGAGCTAGGAGGGCTACGTGCATAGCTTAAATAGCATTCTGGAATACATAATTCAGCTCGGCGTGATAAGCTGAGCTATGTACGAGTATTCTGAGCTACGTGGAAGCACAACACCACCACGAATAAGGCGGTGAGACATTCCAGAATATTCTACAGTGGCTCCTTATGAGATAAGGAGCAACCCGTAAAATAAAGGATTGATATGGGAAGTCCTAATGTGATTAGGAGTGTGCCCCATATAGGGAAGAGTCCTATATAGAAAGGAGGACTCTTGCTAAACGTGATCTAGCAATATTTAGAGATAGATGCCTAATAGGAAAGTCCTATTGGGAACAGGATGCCTAAAATAAATAGGAAACAGAAGGCACGAGATGCATAAAACTCATGAGGCTTCCACACCTATAAATACAAGACAATAACCATGACAGAAGGTACGCTGTGAAACCCTTTTCATACGCATTGTGATTTGAGAGTTTATAATACGTGATCCAGGCTTACGTGGATTTTATCCCCGTTCAAATCTGATGAAATATACTCCAACATTTGTCAAGATTATCTTTAGGACTTGCAAAAAGTAACAATATATCAGAGATTAAAACGAAGTCGGTACCATTAGTCGAGGTTGAAGTCAACATGAGATAATCTTTCCCTAACCATGCCAATTGGTATTCATTGAATGGACCATGAAATAAACATACGGGTATGAACATGATAAAAACTGACAGCATATTGAAGTCGCAAATAGAAAGGTGTGAAAACGAATATATTGGACGAGTGACAGCACATTATAAGGTCTCAATGTCACCTTCACAGTATAGTCAATAATCAATATCTTTATGGCTGATGTTCGACATATAAATTCAAGCGCAAGAGTATATATTTTGAAATGAACTCATAAGGTTAGTCAGTCCCGACTTGTCCTACCTCTCTCTCTCTCTCTCTCTCTCTCTCTCTCTCTGTGCATGGGCACACTCTCTCTCCTCAGCTCCTTAAACCAATGAACCATATAAAAATGTCTAAATCCTAGAATACCCTATGAAAGGGTCTAAACCTAAACCCTAGGGTACCTTATGAAATTGCTTAAACCACTAAAATCCTATAATAGAAAAGTGCATCCTAAACCTAAAAGTGCATTTTTTTTTTTTGAAAATTATAAAAGTGCACTAAAATCCTAGGATACCCTGTGAAAAGGCCTAAACCACTAAAATCTTATAATTAGAAAGTGCACCCAAAAGGTAAACCACAAAAAAGAGTGATTTAGCTTAATGATAATTAAAAAGAGTTACTTATGGTAATTTTAGATACTTTTTTTTAGAGCTAGAGGTGAAAATCTGATATATTTATGCTAATGGTAAAGTGGGTGGGGAACCAAAAGTATAGCACTCGATCCCTTATTTAGCCGAAAGTGGGATGAGGAAAAGATGGGTTTGCTGAATAAAGTACTCCCTCCGTCCCTTTTTAAGTGCGTACCTTGGGAATACGTGCAATTTCAAACCCCTAAAAAACATATTTCCCTATATAATTTTTTAATTTTCTTTATACCAAATTAAAGTGCTCATTGAGTACTTTAATTTGATGCAAAAAAAATTAAAAAATATTATACGCAAGTACATTTTTTAATGTCCACAAAAATACACGTTTCCCAAAGTACTCACTTAAAAAGGGACGGAGGGAGTAATATAAAGTGATACAGGGATGTCGGTAGGTGCATGTGGGGAATTTTCCTCTCTCTTACTCATACGCTGCAGGATGTGCAAATACGATGTGCAAATACAAAAGATAAAAAGGAATATGAAAAGAAGATAGGATGTGCGATGTGCAAATACAAAAGATAAAAAGGAATATGAAAAGAAGATAGGATAAAAAGGAATATGAAAAGAAGATAGGATGTGCGATGTGCAAATACAAAAGATAAAAAGGAATATGAAAAGAAGATAGGATGTGCAAATACAAAAGATAAAAGGAATATGAAAAGAAGATAGTAAAGGGTATGGGTTTCATGCGCACACACAGCACCCATGCCATACTAAATAAAGTAGGAGTACCATATTACAATGTGTAAAATGCTACATATTATAACGTATAAACAATTAATAGTGAATAAAATAATTATGAAGTTTCACAGTTAAAATCATTTTCGGAGATAAAAAATAATGGGCATTACAATCAATTCCCAATTTCGTCTTCAAAATTTAAAATAGAGTATATTAAAATTTAAAAACTTTTTAATGAAAACTTAGTTAGAGTATATTACATTTACAAAATTTCTCTCAAGACTCATTTTAAGAAAATATGGGATATTACAATCTCCCAACCTTATACAAATTTCGTCCTCGAAATTTGCAAAAAAAAACAAAATGTAGTTTTTTTTTAAATATATAAAACCACGCTTACGCTGCGCACTCTGGTAAAACACTTTTCTTTTCTTTTTTTGCGCAAAAGGTAATCAAACTATATTTT
>CM037157.1:27566980-27586145 GCA_020921065.1 Vaccinium darrowii | reverse complement strand
TCAGTTAAATTATATGCAAGTTTCGGTAACGCAAGGAAAACTCTAGCGGAGAAACCCTCTAGCGGGTGAGTAAGGAAAATGTTAGGTACACACCCACAGACCACATATCTGACCACATCGTAATGTTTGGAATTTGTGAAAACATTTTTGTCCAAACAAATGGGGCCTTGATGAAAGATTTTCTCGAATAGAAAAAAAAACTAGTGAATCCTAAAGCTTTGTTTGGAACCTGTGAAAGAAAGCCCAAAGCCTAATGTTTATTGCATAATGAAAAGATTACCAATAATACAAAATTAACTACTTTAACTAGAAAAGCCCTAATTAACAGTTCTATAACTAACCTTAAAAACAATATAGGAGTAGTAGGTAATAGCGAGGCACAAAATGATACGTTCATGGGAGGAGAATGGATAATTTAGGGGGGGGGGGGGGGGGGGGGGGGGGGGGGGAAATTTAACCTCTCCCTTTCTTACCCATCCTTTCTCCTGTTCAAATAAATACGTTTGTATGAAGAGCCGTTTCACCTCCCTGGAGTATCTGCGTTTATGGGGATGGCCAGAGCTCACGTCTCTGCCAATCATTTGGCTTTTAGATTCAAAGAGGATTGTCTGAGCTGAAGTGTACCCTGCCAATCATGGAGTAATTTCTCACTATCTCTTTGTTTGTGTTTCTTTGGATTGTGTACTCTTTCAATGTCAATTAGTGTTCTATTCTCGCAACCTTACGCACCATGTCGTTACTATTTGTGAGATCTTCGCAACAGTGAATCAACAGGGGTTTGTGACGGCGGACTCAATCACAATTTAAAAAAAAAAAAACACGTTCGTCAGTTCACTGAGTTCCGATTAAAAAAATAAAATAAAAAACTGACCATTTGGTCCGAATCTCATAACAACCATTTTTCTTCAAACACAACTTTAATTCTTGGTGTTTTTTTTGTATTCTCCCCTCGAGTTATTCGAATGCAATTTAGGCAACACTTCGTGTAAGAAATTGCTCATCAAAGGTGAAATGTCCTGAACTTGTGGATATGGGGATGAATTTGGAGTTCTGGTACTCTTTCTTTTGTCCTAACCCATGATCTAAACGAGTCGCACATACAACCTAATACATCTTCCTCGACAGTGAGGGCATCCCACAAGAGCGGGGGATTTCCTTGTCTCCGGATGGCTTTGCGCTTGTTTTTGCGCTGTTTGGTTCTCTTTGAGATAGTAATTAACCGTTGTTTTAAGGTCAATGCTCGTCTAAATAAATAATATTTTTACTTGTTGACTAGCAAATTGAAGAATAAGAATCATCTTTGTATAAGAAAATTGATCTCCCGCGGATTCCTTTACCAATCTTTTGTAGATGTTCCTCCGAATATCCCTTGATTATTTCGTCTAAGAGCACGAGTTCCTCTAATTCTATGAATTTTTCTAAACTACTCTTTTAATGAACCTCATTCAAAAAAGTTTCAGATTGACTGGTCAAGCAACCCAATAGTTATGGTCTACAGTCATCTACTGAGTTTCTTCAAAGTTGAGGAAATGTTACAAGCAACCCAATTGTAATAGAAATCGTAGTTTGAAGTTGTTTGATAAATGGAAAACATTGGAACTGGACACAGAGTATGATAAAATGTGCTAGCATTTATAGTTGAAAATTCAAGAGAATCTCAGTTAAATTATCAACAGGCAAGTTTCGGTAATGCAATGAAAACTCTAGCAGGTGAGAAAAACTCTAGCAAATGTTAGGTACATGCGCACTGACCACATATCGCACCAGAGTGTAATGTTTGGAATTTGTGAAAATATTTTTATGTCCAAACAAATGGAATAGTCTGAGCTAAGTGTACCCTTTTCATGCAAAGAGAATAGTCTGAGCTAAGCGTACCCTTTTCATGCAAATAAAAAGTCCCCTGCCAATCATGTAATTTCTCACTCTCTCTTTGTTCGTGTTTTTTTGGACTGTGTCAATGTAAATTAGTGTTCTATTCTCGCAACCTTACGCACCCTGTCGTTACTATTTGTGAGATCTTTGCAACAATGAATCAACAGGGTTTGTGACAGCGGACTCAGTCACGATTAAAAAAAAAAAACGTTCTTCAGTTTGCTGAGTTCCGATTAAAAAAGAAAAACCTACTATTTGGTCCAAATCTCATAACCACCGTTCTTCTTCAAACACAACTTTACTTTTTAGTGTTTTTTTTTTCTTTTTTTCCCTTAAGTTGTTCGAATGCAATTTAGGAAGCACTCCGAGTAAGGTGAAATGTCCTGAACTTGTGGATATGGGGATGAATTTGGAGTTTTGGTTTTCTTTCTATTGTCCAAACCCATGATCTAAACGAGTCGCACATACAACCTAATACATCTTCCTCGACGCTGAGGGCATCCCCCAAGAGTGGGGAATTTCCTTGTCTCCGCATGGCTTTGCACTTGTTTTTGCGCTGTTAGGTTCTCTTTGAGATAGTAATTAACCGCCGTTGTTTTAAGGTCAATGCTTGTCTAAATAAGTAATATTTTTAGTTCTTGACTAATAAATTGAAGAATAAGAATCATCTTTGTATAAGAAATTTGATCCCCCATGGATTCCTATACCAATCTTTTGTAGGTGCATGTGCCTTCGAATATTCCTTAATTATTTCGTCTAAGAGGATGAGTTCCACTAGTTTTATGAATTTTCTAAAATACTCTTTTCTTGAATCTCATTCAAAAAGTTTCGGATTGACTGGTCAAGCAACCCAATAGTGCTTTGATGCTCAGCTTCATCACTCCACCAGCCAATAGTTTCAATCCACTTTCTAAATCTGGACACAGGGTCATCATGCTCTGTTCTTCACCGGTCTATTTGGTGAAATCATTGGAAGTGGATTGATGTTGTGCTCTGTGTGTAATGCATCTAAATTCAAAAACTCTTAAACGAAATCTTCTCTATTGTTTAGCTTTTAACTGATTGCAGATTTGTTGTCCGAGCAATCGATGGCTCAAATTGGCATATGAATATGTTTGGCTCAGATTTGTCTGGGGTAAGATGAAATCTAAGCCGTTGATTGCACAAATGAATAGTAAGGATGGACGGGACAGGGAGTTGAGACAGCAGATCCGCTTTCCTTTTAACTTCTCAATTTATGTATGTGATAGGTAATAATCAAAACTGAATCACAAGGATACCTCAATCAAGATAGGCCTACGCTCATTAATGGTTATCCTACGTGCTGCTTCAACTGCACTAAACATGGCAACTCCTCTGAACGGTTAATGCAACAGATTATTCTCTGCTCAAAACGGTTGGCCTACTCTTTTTCTTCCTTCTTTCATTGATCGGAAAAAAGCGAAGCTCTTTCATATGCTGAGAAGCTGGTCTTTTCGGACTTGATTGAGTGCGGTGGAAAAAGATCAATCAATTTTATTGTTTGACTCCTTCGTTCCCTATTTAGTACTATTTAGTAATGCCTCAAAATAAAACCTAGCTCAATGAGAAGAAATAAAGTCCCGGACGTCATACTAACAAATGCAACCATTGAAAAAGATTATCCTAATTAAGACATACGAATAACGAACTGAAAACTCCGAAACTCCTAATGATCAATTTATAAAATGATTATATATCCAATGGGAATAAGTTTTCTACATATATATTTACCTCCCTAGTCACTGGTGCCAACTCTAATTTCCCCTAATACAATAAATCTCCAAATAAAATTATACAGTGTCTTAAGCACTAAATTCTCCAAATAAATAATCATCTCCCATCCGGCTACTTCTAACCATGACTCACACCTGAAAAATAAGTCGAACCGGAAAGTATACAACACAACAAGAATAACAATGCTCGCATGCAAGTGGAATCAATAAACGACAATATTAAGTCAAACTAAACAAATCACAAGACACCTCATAACTGCCGATTAGTAAACCTCCCTCACCCGCCTCACCATCCAGGATATTGGCCAAGCTATTAGTAAGATCACTAGATTCATGTACTAAGAGTCCACACCTTATCCCACATTATCAGACCGAATAACACACATTCTACTTTCGAGAGGATTTCATTGGACTAAACAAATAACATGATATATTCAAAAGGAGTATGAAGCAGATATAAAGAGAGGATTAGAAAGCATATGGTATACTTCCCGAGTTACCTTTGAGCAATACCGTGAACCACATAACCGAGTACCACTACTCCATCCTGATTGAACCCGATCTACAGTCAGACCCCTCGGCTCCTCTCCTCCTCTGTTTAAACTCTCTCGCTCACTTTCCCTGCTTGCTGCCGAAAATAGAAAGAAAGAAATGAAAGCGTTTGATTTGTCTTTAAAGGGGGTATTTGGTTGTTATGGCATTGGAGCTGGGGTATTTGGTTGTTATGGCATTGGAGCAGGGCCGGCCCAGGCCCTATGCCCAAGAGGCCTTGGGCCTGGGCGTAGGGCACTCCAAAATGACAAAATTTTTGGGGCACTCCCATATTTTTTCATAGTGGACTTGAGTAGGACTCTTTTTGACCCAACAAAAAAAGATTTAGGCCCAATCTAGCCGTTGTCTTTATTTTTCTCTTTAGATTGATGCAACTTACCCATACACACTCACAGAGTCAAACATACATACGGAGCAATCAGAGGCTAACCAATTACCAAAGAACCAAAGTGATTACAAAAATAAAAGGGAACCTAAGCTAATTTGCTATAATTATAGCATATTAAGAATAATCTGCTATCATTTCTCACTAGAAAAATTGATACACTTAAAAAATATTTTCTAGCCGTATTTTTTTGTAATTCGTATACTTCTGACAGAATAAAATTTTGATCACTTTGACCCAAAAACCAACCCTAGACTATGATTTGTTGATTGTTACGGGAAAAATTATTTTAAGTGTTGTACTCTTAGGGTACAAATTTTATTCTAGACCTAGGGCACTTCAAACCCTTGGACCGGCCCTGCATTGGAGGATGCATGGAAGGGTGAAACAAGATAAAAGTGATGAAGTGATCTCTCTCTCCTGCCAACTGTATACAACTTTCTCTAGCTGCTCTATTCTTGCCGAAAAGGAATGGAAATTGAAAGACTAGGTTTGCTTTAATATGAGCATTTGGTAGTTGGGATAATGGGTACATAACCGCAGCCGTCGTCTAACTCGTCTTATGCGTCGTCATCTTTTTTCTTTTGCTACTGCCTTTACCGTTATATAAAGGACTGCCAAGAGTCGTTCCTTGTTGAGGAAAATTTTTTCCTCGTAATTAAAAACTGTCCAATTTGATTTGGCCCCAAATCACTCCTATGCAAACTCTTCCAAATATTGTTACCGATCAAAATTAATGTCATGCACTTTGATTGACTACACTCACGGTCCCACTTTACAAGACACATTTAATTCCTTCCACAACCTATACAGACACTGTAAAATAAATTTTAAAAGAAAGTACGATTTGATAAAAAAAAAAAAAAAAGATACACGTAAATTTATGTTATTGACATGAAAGTGCCAACCAAAAAGGAGCTCGGCCTATAGAGTTTACAATCTACCCCTTTGGCACTTTCATGCCAAAACACACTAGGAAGAAAAACCTATCCCCTACAACGAATGATGGCCACCGAAAAACCTACAACACAGCACTCTCCCTTTTTGTCATGGAAGGACAAAGGTAGAGAGGTAGAGTCAGCTAATAGCAACAACATACGGCAAAATCTATGTAATGAAAATAAAGCAACATAAGCAAATGAGGAAGCTAAATCCCATAAGCCCAAAGAGACACCATCAAAAGTAGCAGTAGTCATAAAGCCAAAAAAAAACCAGAGCGCCATCTATTAGCCGTGAGAGTTAGACAGCTGGGAGAGAGAGAGAGAACGCGCTGGGTGAGACATAGAGCAATATCTACTACCACTGAAAAAAACGGGAAGACCCCCAAGTGTTTCCCATACTTTTCTTCCCCAAAATGCCCCTTCAAAATAGTTGAAATAACTTGTCTTTACAGACAACGCTTGCACCTTCCCCTAGTCGACTCTCAAATACTCCTACCAAAGGAAGCCTCCGATCTACACGGTTATCTAACGGCACCCAAATTCAAAACGAATTGACCAACTGTTGCGCCTCTAAACCGAGATAGTTCATACCTCTCTGGCTCTCCCACACCAACGCCTATCAGCTACACTGGCTTCTCCACGACATCCTCATGAAGGCCAGTAAGGTTTGCCATCGCCCTCCCCCGTAAATCCCTTCCAGCTAGAGTTGAATGATTTCACACGGTAAGCATCCCCAAAGGTGTTAAATCTTTTGTTGAGTTCTCGATCATAATGTAATTGGTTGTAGATAAAATTAATTTGTCGCACTTAAGATGTTTGATAAATTGCTTCTCTTGGCATTGAGAACAATCCAAACATGTTTCACATATTACGTATTTTCTTTTCCTTTCTATCTGATGGTAAATCACGTTTAAGATCTCACTGTGAAGAGAATCCAACAATAGATGTTATGGCTGGTGAAATCACCCACCTAATCCAGTCCAAAAGTGCAATTCTTTACACAACATATGTGGATGTTTGGATCGCTCCATTGCGAAGATTTCCCAGATTGCTTCTTTTGAATTGGATGGTGCATTTCTTTTCCCTAGGCTACGAATTGGATAATTTTGTAAAGAAGCAATTACATCTTGTTGAATAGCGACACGGGCGATATTTCTCTTTAGGATCCTTTCGGAGGTAGATAGGTTTGTATTGTCCGTTTTCGTAATAGAACACCGTCTCGTGAGTTGCGGACAACTATGAGTACGGTGACCGAGTGCTAGACTCAGAGATCTGGGACGATCGATGGCGAAAGGTTTGATCCGATCTCCCCGTTAGGGATGCTTAATCGATGGGCTCTCGTGCTCCCGCGCCTAAGCACGAGAGCCTTGTTTTGAGCCCCCTCATCTATAGGGCGACCGAATCAATCCTTTGCCGAGTGCCATTGAGCAGAGAGACCCCCATGGGAGGTTGCTGTGACCTCTACCACCGTCTTCTTCTTGACAGTCTCGGATAGTTTGGCTAAATGGGCTCTCATGGCAGCCATCTTGGCATCTCTCTCCTCCAGATGTTGAGTGAGTGTTTAGATAGTGAGTTGCTGCGAGTCTAGACTCGAAGTGAGTCCGACCTGACTCGGTAAGACAGAAACAGACATATGGGGGTGGTTTTTGTGTCCTTGGAGGTAGAGGGATGGGTTGGGTTATTGAGGGTTTGTTGGGTTTGATCGCCACCCATGATTTTCAACGGAAATGGTTCCGAATTTGATGAAAAAGAGAGGAAAGGAAGTAGATCTAGATGTTGAACACCGGCTAGTTTTCTAGATGAACCCTTTGATCAGCTCCTTTTCCACCGTAGGTGACGAATGTAGATCTCTCGGGTACTCCTGCACCAGTAGCACCCACAGTTAGCACCCAACCTGGCCGGAAGTTGGCTAGGGAAGGCACTCCAACAGTCTAGTAAGGAATTGGAGAAGAGAAGTGGTAACTGTTTAGAGAGTGAATTGTATACCTCTTAGGGTTCCTTCTCTTCCTTCATATAGGCTTCTCCTGACTTGTGTTCCAAGTACAGGGGCAAATCAGTCATTTGGCTTGGATGACATCATAACACGTCATGGGCCAAATCTATTATTATTGCATGCAATTGTCTCGCATCGAAGCTTGACACGTCATAATGGCTCGGCCACTGTCACAATGACGTAGGGACAGCTGTAACATGCACATAGCTTGCCACGTGCCTAGCATAAGAAGTAACCGCCTCGGATGGCACCATCCGTGATGTCAGTTATGAACTGCTTCTTGGATTCCTTGTGAGTCATTTCGGGTTTCTCCGGCTCGAATGACTCACTCGGATCAGTACCTTCTCAGACGAGATGCCGGCACGAGCCGGTTCAAACCGTCTCGGCTTGATCATACTGGGCTCGGATACCAATCCAGTTCGCTTCAAGTTTGGTATTGGGCCTCGTTCCATCTGGGCCTTTGGACTGTGCCAACCATGGCCCCTAGAAGAATCATATTTCGGCCCATTGCAAGTTTCCCTTGTTCTTTCTTACTCTCGTGGTAAAACAAACATGAATAAGTGGACTCAAAACATGGCCAACGTCAAACTACCGCTGCATTGAAGAATAGAGGAAAATTCATCAAGGGAAAGGAAATGATAAGAGGAGCATTGGTTTAGAAAATTACTGGAAAATTTTGGAGCCACATCAGGACTGGGAAAAAACTAGCAACTAATCAAATTTACAGTTACCCGCACTGTCCAGAGCACCTAAGTGATATAACCAGCATATTACACTGGAATTTTCAAAATTGAAAGGTACACAAGGGACGCGAAGGCGACAGAAAAGGGTAGATATAGATTGAAATTAGTTAGAAACCCCCATATGTCCATATTTACTCGCTTCAAAGTTCAAACAACTCTCTATCAGCATGAAAACGAATGGGGACCAGATAATAGGTTAAAACGCAATGCAATGGAAATGGCAGGCAGAAAAGTTAAAGCAACAACATTTACAAGCAATTCTCATGGCCAAGATCAACCAAAAAAAAACAAAGAAATAAGGAGCTCAAAGTCCTTATGGTTATTGTTAGGGAGTTCCCCAAAAGTAAAAAGCACTCTATGCACCATCTGTAAAAAACAATGTGGATGGTTAACTAAATTCACCCATATGACTTAAGATTTGACAACTTAAAGTTCGATCACCAGGAAGAAAAGATGATAAGCATGGAGTTGAGAACAATAAAAGCATTAATTTTCCCAGGAATCATTCCCACCACAAGCCCAAAGCCACGTACACACTTACGACCACATAGATAGAACTAATCCACAGATAAATATAAGATCTGTGATTTGAAATACATAGCCTCATAAGAGCAACATCAAGTAATTATAAAGCTCGCACAAATTATAATTGATACATGAAACTTGCATTATGTCCTCCACAGTCCCCCTTAGGCCAATGTGTTAGACTGTTCGCAAACTCATTTTAGCTTTAAATTGACCTCGGAAATTATGGAACTACTTATTGCAGTCAAGAGTTTTAGTGACTAAGGCACTAAGCTTTGTAGGTAACACAATCTTATGATCGATTAACTCGTGGGAAAAAAAAAAAGAGTCGCAGACATTTCTTCATTTGACCCTCTCAAAGTTCCAAGAACAGTCTATTTCAATCCCTTCCCAAAACTACCACTGAAATATCAAAAGCATATAAAAGTAGAAGAACGTGCGGCACAATGCGCATAGAAAAACAATGCAGGAAAGATTCCACGGACAAGATGAGTTACAAAATGCCTATAAGTTATGGTTTGTTACTAGAGGCACTCTTAGATCCTGCAATTACCAGCATCAAGATAATACCATTACGCAACTAATTGAAAAGAAAAAAATATTCTTTGCCATTGCAAAACCAGAGATGGTAAACTTTCAATAGGAAAGCTTAAGAGATCATACTTTTAATGGCTCCAACTGCAGTATACGCTCCACAAGTGAACATGTTTTGAGTATCTTATCTGCACTCCAGATTGATTCTGGTCGCAGAAGATCACGATACTTGTGTGGGAGCACGAAACAGGTCAGCTGCCATCAAACACAACACACCACGAACTTGCAAATGGCAGCCATATATATATTTGTTCAACAAGTATATCAGGAGTATAGCTCTAGGCACTGCAAAATTGCAAAATAAAGTAAATGTAGTTACAAGAGAAGTACAGCTACCTTAGACAATGCAATCACGTCTGCATATTGAGCAGATGTTGCCATACCTGCAAAACCACACCTACATTATGCTTGTAAAGTGACGATTCAAATCTAGAGGGTAACCCATTTTCAAAATATTTTGCATGCATATAGACGCATGCCTTCATGTATAGAACAAAATTTCTGCAATATGAATGTGGCTCAATTAAATGGACAACTAGAGGTGGGAATTTTTCATTCAAGAAGCTATCACGATTCAAACCATACGCGAAGTTAGTTGATAAGTCTAACCCATCTGTGGAGTCTTACGCACTTCAATGTTTGACTTCGACCCTTCAGCTAAATCAAAATGCAATTAGAAACTAAATTTAGGGGCCAATACCGTCATTTAGTTTCTGATTTGCTGTTAGTCGAATCTTTATCTTTACAATTTCAGAGTGGACTTAGTAAACAAAGTACAACTTATAAAACAGGTTCAAGTGTTTTAATGTAAAGATAATAGGAAATGAGTTGATTATACATTTCTATGAATAATGTCATCCTGTAGAGAATAAAGCTTCACTCAAAAGGGGCGGGAACTTAAATGTCTTTAGAGCAAGTCCAGCCCTGACTCAATTTTAAACTCAGATTTGATGAAATTTTGAGTAAAAGCTCAGTTTGATATGGGCAACTCCACTCTTTCAACTCAGATTTTCTAGGGTTCCACGCCCCTAGCCACACGCCTCCCCTCGCCACCATCCCCCGCCGCCACCACCAGTGTGAACCACTGCCGCCGCCACCACCAGCGTGAACCACTGCCGCTGCCGCCCAAGCAGGTCTCTCTCTCTCTCTCCTCTGCGACTCTCTTCTTCCACGACGCCTCAAACACCTGGATCGACCACCGAACTGTCGTCGATTATTCGTGTTCGTCTACCTTCGTAGCCCGATCTGTGTTCTGCTACCACCACAAGACCACCAGACCACCACCCGTCGCCGGCGACCTCACAATTTGTGTTCTACTACCCTTGCCAGAGCTGACGACGGCGTTGGCGGCGGAGTTCAGGCGATGAGCACCGCCACAAGGTTACCGTTGGAAATTTGGGTAAAGGGTTGAGTCCCCCTTGATTTGAGTAAAACTCAAATTGGTATGAGTTTGGTTCAAAGACTGGAGTGAGGTTTTGCGGGTTTTGACTCAGATTTTGAATTTGGTTTTGGGTTTAAGTTAGGGCTGGAGGTGCTCTTATGCACATGTAATTTTACTTACGGTGAATATTTGAGATGACGCCTTAATATGAAACAAACTGGATACGAACCCAAAACAACACTTCAATAGCACAGCAAGAAAATGGTTGGGTTAAGTTGAGGGAACTGAGGACGCCTATCAGCCCCATGCTACAACAAATCCATGACCATATAAAACTATGGGTACACCATACAAGTTTTTGGACTACTAATTTACAAATTTCAACTGCACCCAAAAGGATGTCAGATAAATATTTTTTTATAGAAATAACAATAATATCAAATGAATACATGTACGAATGGAAATTATTCCAAGGGCGATTAGCACGAAAGGATATTTTGAAATGGAAATGCCTGTTGAAAGCCAACAAAAAAATTTTGCATCACAATCACATTCATCAACTCACCATGGCCGAAATAATCATAGCGTTTCAACTGGAATTCAGGCCGATCATCCGCATGCCCGCACACTTCAGCCTGAGAATTCATAAGCAGACATGCAATTACATGCCCACGAAAATGTACACCCATAGACATATCTATTACTCGATCCATCCCAAATTGCTGGTGGGATGTCCCAAAACATTGGTCATATTTCTGAAAACAACGGTCAAAAATATGTCAAACTTCCAATTTTAAAAGTATTCTTTCCCTCCCAATTTATTTCACAGTTTTTGAAATTTGTGTTCTTTCTAAATCGTTTATATCTTTTAGTATATAATGTTTTTCATGATTTTTAAAACTTTGTATAAAACAACTAATTGAGATCCATCATACAACATCCATATTGCATATTTTTTGAGATCCATATTGCATATATATTTTGAGATCTATATTGACAGATGTAAACAATTTAAAACCACTTACTCCAATAAACTTCACAGTTTTAAAAGATAAATTTAGAACTCTAAGACAATAATTTTGTCTCCTTAAAAAGTTGAATTTCATATAAGGAACGAGCCATTTGGGACGGAGGGAGTATATATGATAAATTATTTTCAAAATCCACTTGATATTAAATATGGGTATGTACATTCATAGGTGAGTGTGGACATAATTGCATATAAATATAGGTATATATAGATACAAGGAGGGAGCTACTTGGTGGGGCGGGGTGGCACCGGTTCCAAAAAAAAGTTGTAGTTTACATTAATAGATTAGGCACCTACCTGTATCCAAACAACTTGATTTTTCACACAAACGATGCTAAAAATAGCGTTTTTAAAAAAATGAATGATCCGGATCATAAAAAAAAAACTCTCTAAGATTTTCATTTAAAGACCATAGGAGAATAGAATTAAAACTGTGTTTTTGTTTTATCAAAAACATAAAGCCCGTAGGAGAATTTAATCAAACCTCTGTTTTTGTTTTTGCAATTAACATTTTCCTCTTCATATTTTTTTGACTAAAAATAGGGTTATTTACCGGGACACTTCCTGTAAGTTTTTTCACCATACACCTCGTACAAGAATTTAACCTACCACGAATCCCCTCTATCTTCCAAAACTTTACCCCAAGACCCCTTCCGTCTCGAATCTCAAAGTTCCGGGTCATGTTTTAATAATCCAACCCATTCAAGTTGTTTAAAATATGTTTTTAAGGGTACTCACAAGAAATCGGCTAAAAATATGACCGGGAAGTTTGGATCAAGCAATTTCCGGTCATATTTTTAGCCAATTTGCGATAGTAACCTTAAATACATGTTTTAAACAAGTTGAACGGTTTGGATCATAAAAAAACTGACGGTTCTAGACGGTTTTGGATGGAAGGGTGACAGAAGGGGTCTTGGGGTAAAGTTTTGGAAGATTAGAGGGGGTTCGTGGTAGGTTAAATTCTTGTAAGGGGCGTCCGGTGAAAAACGTGAGCTTACAGGGGTGTCTCGATAAATAACCCTAAAAATATGTACTCTATCAAAAATATATACAACACTACTGGCAGACTTCCATTAAATAGCGCCACTCCCGAACCTATATCCTAGCTCCTCCCTGCATAGATACATACTATTATACGTGTCTGTATAGAATGCATTTAATTCACAGGGCAACTTTACCAGCCCATCCCAAATAAAATAAACTCCATCTCCGGACTCCCCTTCTCGAACAACATAGTCCCCTTGATCTTCACCAGACACAATAACAATCCGAATTCAAAAGAACAAACTAATTAAAGCAATTCCAAATTAATACTAGAATGGAAGGCCGAAATCGAGAGCTGAAAAACAACCGTATTGTTTGACGTCGACGACTTCAGCGATTTTTTGGAGTGACAAGCTCGGAAGTCGCTGAAGCAGAGGAACACAGCCTAAAAACTCGACCACTGCAAATCGAAGAGAGGGAGTGGTGAGAGATCGGAATTGAAAAGGTTTACTTGCAATTAGTTATGGTTTTTTTTAGGGTTTTCACCTGCTTCGGTGTTCATGGCTTCCACTTCTTCGGGACAGAGACAAAAGCAATAATACATGGAAATGCTGAACGTCCAATATAAGCAAAGCAACAAAACAATGATACATACACATACACACCTTGTATGCATCATTTTTGAAGCAATAATACATGGAGACGCAACGTCAATAAGCAAGTATGTGCACAAAAAGATATAGCCGTACGTTTTAATAGAGGAGAGCGGGATCTTGTGTTTCTCCACCAGATATAGCCGTTTGGTGTTACTACTCCCTCCGTCCCAATTTCTTGGCTCCTTTTGGGGACATGGGTTTTTAAAGGGTGTGAAAACTTTGTATTGACTTTTCTATTTTGCCCCTAAATCCAAGCAATATTACTATGACCAAATTTGTGAGGCTAATTTATTATATGAAAGTCAAAACATATTCAATATAGATCTTGTTTGATAAATATCAATTAGTTTTATTATACAAAATTTTCAATATAATAAAAACCGTTATAAAATAAAAGATAATAGACTAGCCAATTAAGATGGGAAAAGTACTTTTTAAGGGTAAAATTGGAAAGTGACCCAGTTTTGATGAATGTTCTTAGAAATGGGACAAATATTTTGGGACATCCCAAATGGAAAAAAGGACCAAGAAATTGGGACGGAGGGAGTATTAAATACCAGCGTGTCACCTCTTAAAGTGGTGCACCCTTTATCGGGTCACGAGTTAAAGTCATGGTATCCACACAACAACAACGAAAAAAAAATCAAAAATTTTATGTAGCGGGTGTTTTGCAAATAAATTGAACCGATTTTGATAGTTATTTTAACTTTTAAAAAGGGAAAATGTTAATGTGTGCCCAATAGGCACACGTAAAAGTTGAAAAAGTATATTAAAATGTGTGAAAAATGTATAGAGATATATAAAAATGTATTGAAAAGTGTGAAAGGTGTATTGGAGTATTATTTTATTTGTTTGTTTGTGTGTTTCTTGTGTGCCCATTGAGTACACGTTAACAAGATCCTTTAAAAAGTTGTTACTGAGTGTATGGGAAAATAGTTTAAATTATTTCCACCGCCGGTGAAAACACAATTTTCTCCAAATCGATTGCATTGCGTCACATGTCTATGTTTTACTATTTGGGATTACTGTTTGGACACATTGGACAATGCAATCGATTTAGAGAAAAATTTTATTTTCACCGGTGATGGAAATAACTTAAACGCCTAGAAAAAATTCTTATAATAGATTTTGAGGATCTACATACTAGAAAGGAAAAGGGCTACAAACCAGCCAGTAAACTTGCACTCGTTGTCTCTCGGTCTAGATTTCCAATGTAATTTTTAATCATTTATATCTTTCAATCTATACTATTTTTAAAGATTTTAAAAATATTATAAAGTAGAACTAATGGAGATCTATCAAATAAGATATATATTTCACATATTCCGTTCGTCTCAATTTATTGGTCTCCTTTAGGATTCCAACTTATTACGGGAACATCATCATTACCTTTGTCATAACTTTTTCTGTTCTCCTTTTTACCCTTTTTGAACAATCAAAACATCATTATTGTATGTACTTAATTTCAAAAAGTAAAGGTAAAAGAGTAAACTCATTACTTTTTCTCATTACTTTTCAAATGAGACAAAAATTTTGAGACAATAAAAAGTGGCATTTTGGGACAAAAAATTGGGCACGAAGAGAGTAAAATACGTTATAGAGAGGAAGATATTAACAGTTGAAAAGTTGCATTAGAATTCGATAGGACCAACAACTTGGGATGGAGGGAGTAATTTCTTCATCGCCATTTTCACCAATTCGGATCATGTTTCCATACACTCCCAAAATATGGTACCCGTCTGAAAATTACAGTTCACCCAAAAAAATACGTTCAATTCTTAAACAAACTAAAGTACTTCAGTCTATTTTAGTTATCTTTGAAAGTTTTCACTATTTCGCCATTTATGTTTTTTGTCTTTAATTTTTTTATCATATTTTTTATTTGTTTTTTACATTTTGGATGCATATTGCGTATCCCTATTCAAAAAGTAAAAAAAAAATTTGTTAAAATGTTAAAAAAATTGACTAAAGACATACTCTTACGCAACCCTGTACAAAATTATATCCTCAAAACTTGTCTCAAATCTACCAACCAAACAAAGTCGTAGGTTTTTGAATTGTTTCAAGAAAATCAACAAATGTGCACAAAAGTCTTTATATTTTATTCAGAAATTATACTCGTAAATGACCTTGTAGTATACTAGTTTCATTTTAGGAGGGACACATGGCATCATTTGGTTAGCAAGCATAAAAGAGCAATAAGTGTTTGACCATGAGGTCGCATATTCGAATCTCACGGAGGCCAACTATCCCAAATCTTGGTGCCACTAGGGGTTATGTCAGGTCGTACCTTCAAGGCCCCGAAATCAATCGAGGTGCGTATAAACTGATTCGAACTTCTAGTTATAAAAAAAAAAATAGACATTAATGAAGATAAAAGGACTGTACTAGAGACAATTGAAGAAGCCTATTGGAAGAAAGTAGACTCTAAAAGGAAAGAAAGCAAAAACTCCCACTGGGATACTAAAGCAAAACCCAGTAATCCGATTCTAGAGAAAATAGGTTTATGTGTTTTTCATATCAAGTTTTAGATTTCTGTGTATCTTGAAAGCTGATTCTCAACTATCAACTTTGACCTTGAAAGCTGATTCTTAGCTATCAACTTTTACTATAGCCTAATCATAATCCCACTGTCATAGTCAATACATATATCTGCCTTGATTAAATTTGAAGCTAGAATGTAAAATTTGTCATTTCCGTTCACATACTCGTGTTTTCCCGAATCCAGAATCTCTATCTAGTTTATTGGTTTTTCAAAATCAATTGATGACTCTAAATTCGAACCAGCTATGCTACAACGGGTACCTCAATATAAATGAGAGTGCTGACAAATTGTGTTAACCAGCCCGGATTGTGTGGCAACGCCCATAAAACAGGCGGGGTATCCACAGATTCTAAAATTTTCAAGTATTTGGTGGTAAATCTAATGAATGAAAGGAGTATTGCATTGTCACACCCTGATTTTCGTAAACATAAATACATATTTTCCACGTGGAGGTCAATGACATTCATAGTCAAAGTCAAATACAACCCGATAGTCAAAAGGAAGTCAAAGAGTCTAACGTACCCGAATATGGTTACATGAGTCTCAAAGTTTTAATTTCACAACTAAAAGCAATGAATTACAAGTTAAGAGTTCATCTTTTCCAAAATACTGCTAATCCAAGATGATCTCCTAACTAGTCCAATGAGCTTTCAAAAAATGAAGTCATGCATGCACTCCCACATGCCAAGTCATGATCATCCATGCTATGTACCTGAAAATTAATAGGGTGAGCTCACTAGCCCAGTAGGAAAACATCTATTGATTCTAAATGGAAATGAGATGCTCATGAGTACAACAAGAAGATAAAATCATATAAGAAGGTTAAGAAGATCAATGACAAGTATTAAGAATGATATAAGGGTCCATTGTCATCAAACTAGACCAATTACCACTCCGCCGTATCCGATACGTACCCAACACACCATATGTGTCCTAAACGTTTACCATATATATCTCATATCTTTAAAACATTTGGTTATACTCCGGGCATGCCATATAGGTCTCTTGTCACTCCGGGCAAACCATAAAGGCCCCGTGTCACCTCGGGCATACCCTATTGGGCTCCGTGTCACTCCGGACATACCCTATCGGGCCCTGTGTCATCATTACCACATTCTAAACTTCATTCCATGCTCATTAATATCATTACGGTGTCCATGTTTCTCGTCATCTTAATTTCATGTGTTAGTTTCACGCCAACCTCGTGTTCCGAACGTGTCCATAAAGGTAATTTTGACCCGCGTGTCAAGGATGTCAAAGTGACCCTCCCGGACCCTAATATGTGACCAACAACTTACACAAACGAGACATAATAAACTGATCACGATTCAAGAAATTTTTCAAAAAATATAGGTGTCCTATCGATAGGATATAAGGTCCTATCGATAGGACGCAAATCAGATTGACCACTATTGAAGCATCAGAGAGTCCTATTGATAGGGCGTCAGAGGCTCCTATCGATAGGAGATCAAGTTCTATCGATAGGACAACCATCAAATTGGCCGAAACGAAAGGGGAAGGCTCCTATCGATAAGGGATAAAGTCCTATCGATAGGACAGCATGGAATCCAAAATTTTTCAAGTAAAGAGGTGATCAATGAGGCTTCTTTTTGGGCATTTTCTTTGTTCCAAATGGACATGTTAAGATGCAAGAAAGGTTCAAACAACATGGTAACACCACATACCACCAATTTACAAGATTTGAGAATTTCTCTCAAATTCAAAGCAACCAAACAAGGCATGAATAGGATGGATTGAACTATATGGCCAACAAATTAGCTAAGGGGTCACATGAGAGACTAAATAACAAACATACTGTGACAGCCCATGACCCACCAGGATGCAACGGAGTTCTATGATATAAGAGAATAAATCATGCCCTGACTTACACAAGACCTTTTAAAGCCGTGAGGGAGTCAAAGCTCGTTAGTACTTCACAGTTAAGCGTGCTCACCCTGGAGCAATCCAGGGATGGGTGACCTTCTGGGGAGTCCTTGGAGCTTGGGCGGCCAAAGCGGACAATATTGTGCAAGGCATGGGCGGGGTTGTTACAATTGGTATCAGAGCGCAACCCCGGACTATGGGGTAGGAGTCACCTCTAGAATCTGCAGGAGCCACCTCTTGAATCCCGGAGTGGGAACAAAGTGCTATGCAGAACTAAGTGTTTCCCGGGGGAAGGTCGTTGGGCCAATATGCAACGAGGACGTTGCATCATAAGGTGGGGAAAATGTTACAGCCCATGACCCACCAGGATGCAACGGAGTTCTATAATATAAGAAAATAGACATGCCCTGACTTACACAAGGCCTTTTAAAGCCGTGAGGGAGTCAAAGCTCGTTGGTACTTCACAGTTAAGCGTGCTCATCCTGGAGCAATCCAGGGATGGGTGACCTTCTGGGAAGTCCTTGGAGCTTGGGCGGCCAAAGCGGACAATATTGTGCAAGGCATGGGCGGCGACGTTACACATACTTTCATGAGAGAGTGACTAGAAATCATGCTTACTAAGTGATTAACCAAGATACAAGAGGAAATGGTTCAAACAAGGGATATAGCCACAAACAATCAACATTTTTCATTAAGAATTGAAGGATGATTCCCTACTTCTTGTGATGAACTTGAAACCCTAACCCAAGCTCAAAATCCAAATGAAAATCCTTCAAACACCAGTAGGAAAATAGTACACCAATGCGTAGATCACACGATTTTAGGAAGGTTTAATGAAGGGGTTTTGGTTGGAGACTTGTTTTGATGGAGGTTGGTGAAAGAAGTAGAGTGGAGCTTCAATGGAGGAGAGAGGGATGAGAGAATGGCTGATTTTTGGGAAAGAAAGAGGGAAGTGGTTTGCTCTCCTCTCACACACACACCACACAATACTTAAAGCATACACATCACACACTTAACAAATTACACTAAAAGCCCAAAAGTGGCTTGTGTAAACCAAAGTGGTCCCTCCTCGCACAATACACTATATGCTCCAACACTTGTCATTTTATCATTTCACGCAATTCCTCACATTACCCCGATGTTATTTACGAAAAATAAATATGATTTTCCATGTCTTCACATGCATGAAATGTTGTGGGACGTGCAAATACTTGTAGGACACGCTAGGTACCAATGGGATACTTGGATGCTTGTGGGATACATCGTTTACTTGTGAGAGCATTTTGATTTGGTACAAGAGTGCATTTCTTATTAAAGCTTCCGCTA